>CP139506.1:115689880-116024226 GCA_021014915.2 Artemisia tridentata subsp. tridentata | reverse complement strand
TTTCACACCGTTATAGCTAAGGCTTCTAAGTTCACCCGTTTGGCCCATTAGAAATGACAATGTAACTCAAATGGACTCTTTCACATGTGGATTAAAATTACTCCATGTATATAAAAATATATAATATATCACAATGGAATGTTACTCACCTTGGCTCCAACCAAAAAACCCAAGGCGGCGAGCACTCGCAATCTGAACTCCATGTTATCTTTCATCCACAAGTACTTTGCAAGTGTACCAAGAATCTTTGCATTACTAATTTCCTCCCCTTTTGTAACAAGACTCTTTTCATTTTTTTCTTTATTATGCTTAGGTCCTTCTACTGCACTTGATGTCGTCAATGTAGCAAACCCAATTGGCGCAGAACCCTGCTGATGAAATTATATAAGCATGAATCAGAAATATTTAAAATTAGCATATGGTGATGAAGAGAAAGTTGCTTAAACATTACTAAAAATTAACAAAAATCAGACAAAATCTCCATATGAACACTAATAGATATATGTTATATTTTGGTAAAATTAACCATTCGTATAACTCTGACTTAAAGACATTCATGTGCTTATAGTGACTCATACTTACAAAACTTGTCATTTATTTTAAAACTTATTTCATATAGAAACCACCCCCTAAACATGATTAGAGAGTCATCAAAACAGCCCATAAACATAATTAAGGTCATGAGGCCATCCCCTAAACATAAAATATTTCTTCAAAGATTCAAACAGCAACTGAACATAATTGGAGTCATCCAAAACACACATTCCCATACCGGTCTCTCTGTTTCCATTCCAAGTTAGAGATAAAAGCTTTATATGTACAACTAGTTCCCATTTTTTCAATTTTCAACAAAACAATGCTCGATATACATCAAAAAAAGCTTACCGGAGATGTGTTAGTTACTAGTTCCAAATAGAGGGGTTGTGCTAGGATTTTCTTACTAAAACTCTATGCTTTTTTAAACTAGCATATAATCACTATCAATAATACAAAAGCTCATCCTAACACCGTAATCTCAAATTTCACAACAAAAATGGCCTCAACAGCTCAAATTCATCCTCTCGAGCCGTACCTTTCACTTCATCAATCAAATCCACCAAAACACTCTTATTCGGCCAAGATTCAAGAAATACAGTGCCATATTCACATCAAAACTCATCAATAAACCTCACAAAGAAACAAAAGACACGACTGGAACACTTCTGTTTAAGTAGTTGTTGCAAAGGTCATCCAACTCTGTCTCAAGTAACTCCGATGTGATTAGTTGTTCTGAGACTGATTTTGATGACCTTCCAGGCACCTACTCTAAGAACACCGTTCGGTGGAATCTAATGCTCTATTTGAGTTCTATTAATGAATGTTGATGCAAAAACAAAACTCAATTTCTCAAACCTTGGTAGATAAAGACCGTTACGGTGGATCTTATTAATAATGTCAAATGTATGGCTCCGAACGGTGAATTTAAGCTGAATATTAGCCTTTGTTATGAAATATGGGATTGTGGTGGTTGGGTGAGGTCACCGGTAGAGATATTTTCCCATAATGATAACTTAATGTCGAGTATTGTTAGATACTAAAAGCAAAACACAATGAGATTAATTTGCTAAAACTTGTAAGAAATACACACACGTTTTTTTCAAACAAGACGTAATACAACTGAACTAGCATTCCTATTTGCTACGCGTACAATCATAAACTTTGCTTGAGGGGGTGTTTGTTTAACCTTATTTGTGGGCTAACGGGCTAACTTGATTTCGACTTATATTTCATAAACCTATATTTTTCGGCTTATTTCCAGACTTACGGGGTTATATAAGCTTATTATGATATGATACACTTATATAGGCCCGTAAGCCTAAAAAAATATAAGCCGAAATCATATAAGCTCCACTGCTACAGAGCACACAAATAGGCTTCAACAAATAGCCTCTAAATTAACAAACCAATAAGCTAATCAGTTTCAATAAGCAAACCAGGCACAAAAACTCACATCCTTTTTCGGCGAAAAATCGGACACAAACGCATTCAAATTCCGTAAAAAGTAGTTGGAATTACTACTACTCCTCAACCCACACCTTTGCACACCAAACTGTCCGGTAGTCAAAACCCGGTTACTTAACCTTCTTGAACAACCAGTAATTAAACTATTCGAAAGAGCTAAACGATTAGTACTACTACATGTGTGAATTGAATTCATTATCATCAAGTTGTTGTTTTTGTTGCAATTGATTGTGGTTCGTTGAATAGCCCTGATTTTGTAAATAAGCCTTGTGGCCATCGTTGATTGCATATTTGTTTTGAATATTCCTTGACTATGATGTGAACACGTAGTTCTGAATTTTAAATCCCTGATGAAAATGTGGCTAGGGTTTTTAAGTGAATGTTTGAGTAGAAGAATAGAATTGTTTCTTTTTCTTTAAATAGCTCTAGAAAAATCTAGTTTCAAACAATTTTTTTTTTTAATCTATTTAAAGAGTGAGCCGTGACCTCCATGTTACGAAATAAAATAAGGCGTCGGCTGAAAGCGTGTCGTGAGATAAAGCTTGAATAGACATGATAAAGCGCTAAGGTGCAAGGCGTGGTGTCTTTTTGATAATAAATAATGGTTTTTAAAATAAAGGAAGAAAAAGAGTAAATGCAACAATAGTTTCTTTACTTTATTCTTTATTCTTTATTTATAACACTTTTTGTAAAATTGATATATATTAAATATGATATAAATGAGTAAGTAGGCACCTGTGTGTTGCGACGGGGCCAATTTGTTGCCGATTTTTTTTTTTTTTTTTTTTTTTTTTTTTTTTTTTTGCATAATTATCCGAATTTTTTTTGCTCAATATTTTATATAAAATCGTACGTAAATCAAAACTATTGCAAGAATGCCCTTTTAACAACATATATATTTTTTTATAAGGAAACCGGTAGATATTCTTTAGATATGTGATAAGTAAAGTTTGTTATTAAAAAAAGCCATAAATAGCTAAAAGTACAGGGTGGTCCGAAAAAAAATTAAAAAATAATAAAATAATAATAATAATAAAATAAAAAACCCGCAAGAAACTAAAGACCGAAAAAAGCAAACCGAACTTTTGATGCGAGGTTTGGTTTTAAACAAATTAAAACTGGACTTTTGGTTCGGGGTTTGGTTTTAGTCAAAAACCGCCCCATGCTCACCTCTAGTCGTAGACCAAAAAAATAAATCCATTTTTATTTTTTTTAAAAAATGCTTATTTTTGATCACATATGCATGACAATAAATATTTAAATTTTAATAATCATCCATTGTTGTTGTTGTTGAAGTCATGTCTTGTTTATTTTTGAAACAACAACGTTTCTATTCAGTAACAAAGCTAGATTAATTACAAAACATTTTACACGCCACAATTTTAACCTCGCTTCTACTGAACATGCCAATCACAAGATGTGGGAATGTGGGATACATGTGTTGCATTATAAAATACTACTCGTATTATTTTTGCTTTATATTGTTTTACACATGTGTAAGATAGAATAAGTCAAAGGACTCATAATGTAAATATTGTAAATAGAAGGTCTAAACTTGTACAAGTTGAGTTGTTGTAACAGCTTTACAAATACTGTTGTATCCCTCTCATTTAAGACTCAATGAATCAATAATCGTTTTTCCCCCTCTTTCACTTTCTTCCTCCATTGTTGTTCTCATGGTATTAGAGCTCTATCAATGGAGTTCTAACTGTTAAAACTGTTGGATTTTAATAAAATGACTAGTTTATAAATTAAACACATAACATCAAAGAGAACATGCGAAAGCTAAGGATCAATAACACATAATTAGTTAACCGAATAATAAAGTAAACGTATCTTTGATTCTAGCTAAACAAGAATCAACTTCAAGTATTCTTTAATCAAGATCAAGAACCCTAATTAGGGTTTATAAGTGGATTAACGAATTACCCCTTACCGTTTGTAATTCAATCTAAGATATTAACTATAGTGAGTTAATACCACGTTCTTGTACACATGTACTATTAACGATTCGATGTGAATGCTAGTTAAAGTCACAAATAAAGCATACAACAAACAAGGTTTAGCTTTAATAAACAATCAAACAACGAAACATGATTTTCTTGTTTTGATCGAACCCCATAGGGATTAAACAGTTTGATCGAATGTTAATAAAATAGCAATATAATATTCATACAGTATAAATATCGTATGCATGGATACATTAAGCATGCATGTATATAATATTCATATAGTGTATAACATCATATGCATGGATTTTATCGTACAATATATAATATCATAGGCATGGATACAGTATGCATGCATGATATAATATTCATATGCATGACAATTAATGCATGCAATATGATTAGCGAATAGGTTTAGGAGTCAGAGATAAGTGTGTTGATGCAAATAATGTTCTAAAAATCTTATTTCTATCTTTCGATAACTTCACGTTTTAATGATGACAAAATGTGAAAGCACGTTACGTTAAAATTAACGTGAACAAGTTTTTAATCGAAATATCTCGTTTCTACACAAATCACTCTAGAACAAATTTACAACTTGACTAATGATCAAATAAGTAAATTTGTGCTTAAGACTTCACATTTTTACGTGACAAAACATTTCTTTCAAAAATCTATTTTACAAATTATTTTTGAATAATTAAGAAATGTTCTAATTGAAAAATAAGTTCAAAACACATAACAGCTATTTTTCCTCCCAAATCAGCTCCAAACTTCCCCAAATAAGTTTTCACCAGAAAAGACAAAAAGGGGAGCGTTTTATTCTGACACGGCTCCACGGTTCGACTAAATATAGCCGTGGGTGATTTAGTGGAGCCGTCCCTTTATAACGGCCAGATTTTTCTACCTATAAATACCAGCTCACTTCACAGATTTTGGGCACCTTTTCTCACACAGAACCTTCTGAGTTTAATACTCTCTTCACCTTTTTCTCTTTTTGATCATTTAGTTTAGTTTCCTTTTGTTCAAGAGTGATCCAATCATCCAACTTAGAGATCCTCTTCATTCCTCTTCAATAGCAAGAGAAGAACACAAAGTATCCAAGTAGATACAAAGTGTTGTCATTCCTCTTCAAGTGCAAGAGAAGAACTCAAGGTATCCAAGAAGATACAAGAGTTGTAGTTGTAGTTAGGTTACTTGTAACATTTGTTACATACTTTTTGTATCATAGCATACATCAAGATCATTTTTCTTTTGTGAGAGTGTGAGTGAAAATCATTGAGATCTTATAGAGATACAGAATATCTCTTGAAGCCTTTAGGCTTGTGTGATTGATCAAGAAGATCAAGAGTAGATAGAATAGGTTGAGTGAAGTGAGAGTTGATCATTGTGATCTTGTGAGATCTAGGAGATCTCTTGAAGCTTGTGAGCTTGAGTGATTGATCAAGTGTGATCAAGGGTAGATCAAGTAGATCGATTCTTGTGAGTTGAGTGTGTGAAGTAGTAAAGATCAAGTGGATCGTGGTAGATTGGTGCTAGCTAAGATTAGCACTCGACATCTAGCTTAGTGTCAGAAATAGGATAAGCGACGTGTACGGTTTTCTCCGCCTAAAGGGAGGTTGTTGACATAGTGCTTGAAACTCTCGAGTGTGGTACTCGGGGAGTGGAGTAGGGCGAAGAAGAGCTTCGTAGCCGAACCACTATAAATCCTTTTGTCCCGGTTTGATCTTTCCAATTCTTCTCTTTACTTACATTACTTATAATTAGTTAGTTTAGTGTGTAGTTCATATTGGTGTTGATTGATTGCACATAAGAATCGAATCAAAGTTTTTCAATAGTAAAGTTAAAAGAAGTTTTTAAAAGAACTTAAAAACCGGTAAAACTATTCAACCCCCTTCTAGTTTTGCACAAAGTGTGTCGTTTGACTTTATGAATTCGATATTAGTCGATCGTATGATCAAAGGGAATATTTATATAGCATTTAACCTTGTCCAACAAGTCATTGCTAGCACCACCTTAAGTTCCAAAACTCGACACTCAACCTCCTCCTTTTTCCTTGTTCGACTAGTTGCAACCAACACACCAATGGTTTGGTTTTCGTACTAATAAGTCCCTCATGTATTAGTTGCTTTATTTGTGATTTAATAATTAAATATAACTATTTATATATTAATTATTTAACATCGATTCTCATACTTAAAGTATGCAATCCCGTAGTCTCGAGTTCGATCTTAACACGCAACTACCAAATTATGTCCACAAAACTACAGCTCCCACTTAGACATATTTTAATAGTGTGATCACATCGGTTAGCGTCTAGCAACACTTCGATGCCTCTAGTACAACTCGAGTAAGGTCTCCTTGAAAAACCTTTTAATGATTCATCATTATTATTGTTATCCTTTTGTCACTAATACCACGTTAAATAAAGATATGGATTTAAGTCATTCTTTATTCAACAATTTTGTTTCTCGTTGTTTGTGATTGAACAAGATTACCAAATCTTTTGAACATTTCAAGGAAGATCTTGGGCATGGCCATGTAAACATCTTGTCAACCCTACGAGGGCCCCAGCAGTATTAAACTTTAAAATAAATTTGAATGAACAAATTCTATCTTGACTACAAGCATAACCCATTCCGAAAACAATCCTTATGACTACCAGTTACGTGTAGCGTTAAATTGTTTCACAGAACGCACTACATTCATAACAATTATCTGGTATCTCAAGTCTGAGGATAACCATTCATGATTACTTAATAACAATATCTATAAAGTAACATCATGTAGTTTGGGATAAGTCCTATATTCAATTCATTGAATATCATGTGAAATTGGCATGTCAGCGCATCAATATACTAATCAAGTATATTATACCAAAACTCAGATTTGTCTTAATTTTAATGATATTCCCATATCATTAATTGACAAAGGACGATCTAGAATAACTAAATTATTCACGGATTAAACATGCAAATATAGGACACAATTTATTATTAATGAAAATAAACGTACTAAGTACTTAAATTCATTACAAATAATAAATGTTTAACATCCTTTATCCAAATACTAAATAGATCAATGCATGAAAATTCTAGTTGATGAATTATGTCTCAAGCTATGACAATCATACTTGTTGACAAGACATAAATCAGATGTTCAGGTAAAAACCTACAGGTCGCTCGAAACTGAGGTTAGATCTTCCGGACGAGGTCTTGCCAATGTTTCGAAGCACCTACACACAAGAAACACGCACGTTAGACTCGCCCCGGGTGTTATCCCAGGACCAAGCTCCGGCGTGATAGCAAGTATTGGATAATCTGAAAGGTTAGATAATGATTGGGAGTAAATGCGAATGGTAAAAGTTAGTTGTGAGTTGTAAATGAGGTGGGTATTTATACTACCCAACTTTGATACCTGTGATGACGGCGCCGGATTTTCAAGAGATACGCCACAGACATGATCCCGTGAAATCTGGGGTGGCGGCGGTCTGACTGTTGTTGCCACCTGTCCATGGGGTAAGGCCACCTGTACAAGTGATAAGGGTTGTTCTGGACGACGAGGTTATATGCCTTCAGACGTTTTTTTTCGAAGGGCGTCATGTCGTTCGGATGTCCGGACCAGATAGGTCGTCCGACACATACGCCAACATGTCCTCCCCAATATCATAATATTAGTTACACCGATAGTGTGATACTTGTGAAAATCTTGAATTTCCGTTTGAACTTTTCCGGAGGGCTTAGTCCGTTTGGTTTTGTGGGCTGGATTTTCTGTACAACCCGCCAAAAATCATTATTGCTTCATTTTAAGGATCGCCGTTATTTTTACTGGGGTCATAGGATCCAGACACGTATACGTGTGTCTATTGTGTGGATGAGAGAGGGCCACGTCATCGTCTGACACGACGCGACGTTTCGCACTCCTCATCTTCGCCTATAAATAGAGTCATTTGTTCTGTTTTTACCATCGTAAATCTCTGCTTTCTTCTAACACACTTTCCGCTAGCGCTTTTCCGATCGGATTTACCCAATCAATCCGAGTGGTTTCTGCGTACGTCATTCTTCCGAAGAGGTACTGATAACGCTCTAATTGTGCATGTTTTGGTAGCGTTATTCGTACTTTTATATGTGTTATTTGGTTATATTTATATGCTTTTGTTACTTAATCGTACCAAAGTATGTTTGCAAAGTATATGTAGCCAAGTACAGGAAAAAGGAAGAAAAAGATGAAAGAATGAGGAAGAAGGAAATATTTATGATGGTACGAAGATTCTTGTGTCAAGTGCCACACCAAATAGGCATTTCAAATAATGAAGGTCCAAGTATCCAAGTTGACAAGTTCCAAGACAAAGAAAAGATCAAGTTTGGATGAAGAACCAAGAACCAAAAGAAAGAAACAAGCCAAACGACAAAAGTCCAAAAAACATGTCCACAGCAGCCACCATCCGATCGGATGCAACCCGCAACCGATTCGGATGGAGGAGGCATAGAAGACCAACCGATTGGTTGGAGCCAATACCAATCGGTTGGAGGTGACCTGTAATCCCAAACTTCATCATTAAGTGTCCCAACTTATTGCTCACGATTCTAGGCCTTTCCCAAAGTGTTTCTAGTCTCTTCTACTCTGCTTGGAGGCCAAGTTGTAGCATTTAAGACCCTAACCCTTGAGAGTAGTATAAATAGGGCCATTTGTGAAGTGGCAAATCCCATTCTTATTCAATCATCTAACACTTTTCAAAAGCCTAAACATCTCTCTCAAGACTCTCAAATTCGTCCTTAGAAGTCCAGGAAACTTTGGAGGTTCAAGAAGTCAACAATTGGATGTCAAAACATCAAGAAATCAACACCAATACTTTGGGTATCATTACCTTATCTTTTGTAATCTATTTCCAATCATTGTAAGACTTTTAATCATGGTTTCTAATGTTCAAAGTTTAGAGTTTATGTTCATGTTTGCTATGAGTGGCTAGTGCCTTTGTGCACTTGCTTAGATGATGTGTATTGCTTATTGATTTGCATATGATTGTGATAACATGTTTTAATTCAATTTCAAGTTGATTCTAAGATCCAATTGTGATTAAGTTTCGTAGTGACATTTGTTAATCAAGTTTGACTAGTTGTTAGTAATTCTAAAGGTCAAAAGATTCATTATTATTCAACTAGTTATAATCATTTGTCTATGAATGATTGTTTTACCCATTATTCTTGATTAAACAAAGGAAGTTAATTGTGGTTGTAATAAGAATATTTTTTTCTATCAAATTGGATTGATTGAAAACTACCCCAAAGGTTGAAAGATTAGTGGTTTGCAATCAATTGTGACCTATTTGTCTATGAATCGGTTACCTTTTGTATTGACCATTTCTAAAGCGAATTTGATAAAACAAAAGACTATTTTTGTGTTTAAGTTTGTTAACCCAAACTTATGAACCTTGAATTGATCTTGAATTGATTGGTTAAACTTAATGCTTGTTTTTATAATCTAAAATCTTGACGAAGGTTTAACTTGTAAGAACAATAGATTAGTGCACGAACTAATTATCATAACCAACATGTTTACAAGAGTTATCACAATCATGCTTATCAAGAGTAGTATATTACTCTAAGCAAGTGTAGTTTTAATCATCTGAATTATTATCATTATTGCTTGCTTTAAAGATTTACTTTTATTAGCTTACAATTCGATTCACTCACAAATCCCTGCAAACGATCCCGACTTACCATCATAATCTTGCTATAACGGACGAGTTCACTTGCTCGTATGTGTTATTTCTAGATTCGGTAATTCACCCTTATAAATTTAAAACTTGTACACACACGTAACACATCAGGTACGTTTCACATTACCCCTATTTTGTGTTTTTTGTTGTTCGGCTATATCCTATCTTCCCTCGGTTAAGCCATGTCGAATTCACCCATCACAATTCATAAGGAAGATGCTCCAGAAGCCAGGGAATTTTTACCCAAGTTTGATATTCAGAAATATACCTCTCGTATGGACGAAGAGGCCGTGACCTTGGCGGTAATGGTTTAGCATACCGGAGGATCTACATCCGAGGCCACCTCCGGAAAACATGACTATGGATGAATTGCCGGACGATGCGATAGGTTTGTATCTAGAGTATTTCTATGAAAGCGGTCTTAGTGTGCCTTTTTCCACCTTTTTGTTAGATGTGATTAGATACTACAAGGTCCACATTTCTCAGTTAGTTCCGTTAGGTCTGCACCGTGCTGCTCTTTTTAAGGTATATAGTCGGAGTTTACACATTACCCCCACCACATCTCTTTTTTTAGCATTCTAAAAGTTGAGCAAGCAGGGCCACTGGTTTTCCTTCGAGAAACGAGGTGGTAAGGATAGGATGGTTTGCTTTAGGGAGATTTTGACCTGTCTGAAGGGTTGGAAACACAACTTCTTACTGATAGACAGACGAGCCATTCCTTATGCGATGCCTTGGAGGCATCATGATTCCGACATCTCGGATCCTTTTCCGAAGGGAGAGTTTGATATTGAAGATGCCGCATGGTTGTCAGAAAATAAAATTGATCTTATTCAAATTCCTCCTGGTTTCCTTTATGCCGTTGGAATAACTTCCCACTGGAAGTATCCCGGTTATCGGATGGCGCTTAAAGATGGCGAGGGAAAGGTATAGCCTTTTCTTTGATTTCTCGTATGTTGATGTAAGTATGTGTATTTATTTCCAACTAATTTATGTTTTTGACTTATTTTCCGCAGCTTTGACAATGTCGGACTACTTGATTAAGCCTAAATTTCAGAAGGGGGCGTCCATGACCAAAGGAGACAAGTACCGAGAGGATTAACCTCATGTATTGCATGTGACCGAACCAGCCCAATCGAATGCTGCTATTCCAGAAAAGACCGATGAGCAGAAGAAGGTCGCAGTAGCGGACGAGAGGGTGTTGGAGGTGAAGCAAAAGAAACAGGAGCAAGATGCTGCTCGGCTGGCTCTCAAGGCTAAGCAGGGAGGAGTGGGGGCTAGTAAGACAAAAATACGTGTCAAGCATAGCGACGGGGGAGGCGGTTCTATCCATCCGTCGAAGCGGAGTAAGCCAACATATGATGTCCCCGTAGTGGATTTGGACTCTTCGGAGCCTATTCCTGCTCCTGCTCCTATTCGATCGTTGCATCCGGACGAGATGAGGAAACAGCCAGAGTTCGAAGAGGGTGCGAGCAACCAATTTGGAGTTGTCGACACTGGTAAGCTATTCGAATGTGTTTATATGTGTATTTCTTCCCCCCCCTTTTTTTGTTATATAGTTGTAATGGTTGTGTCGTATGTTGTTCACCTTTCAGGAAGTCCTTTGGCTGCCTCTTCCGGTCGTGGTAAAGAAAAAATTTTGGACGATGAGGATAAAGGTGAGCCTGCTTCCGAAGAGTTGTTTGTTCCGGATTGGTCAGTGAGGAAGGATGCACGCCTGAATAGCTGGTCAGTGTACCGGGACTTGATGGTTCACCTGCCCACCCCTCGGGAGGAAAAATATCTGGAGAGTCTGGATGACGAAGATGCTTGCCAGCGTGCGTGGATGTTGCTGTGCAAGAACTCTGTGGCTCAGTCAGATATTTTGTTTCGATTTGAGACCCTTCTTCATGAGTATGGCGATCTGTACCTCATCCAACAAAAATGTGAGAGTGCGGCACAAGAACCGGAGGAACTTAAAAGGTTATGAAATGAACACACCGGTTGCATGGTTAAGGAATCAGGTCTTGCTGATCGCATCTCAAAATTGGAGAAAGAGAAAGAGGAATGGAGAAGGGTTTCTAGGGAACAGGCCGAGAAGATCAAGGCATTGGAGGCTGAGCTGGACAAAACCAAGCTTAAGCTGAGTGATGAGGATAGGGAGAACCGAGAGCTCCATCAGGAAAAGAAAGATCTGGCGATGAAGATGGGTCAGACGGAAATGGAGCGCTTCAAAGTGGTCAAGGAATTTATTCTTGAGATGGTTCGACGCCTCCTTAATAGTCATGAGTATAAGCAGCGTCTAGCCGTTCCGTTTAGCCTATCTTCTATGGCTGGGTTTTTAGATGGTGTTACTTTGGATCGTTCTAAAGAGGATGTGGCTAGGGTCTTAGCAGACGTGGAGGATTTGGACATGGAAGCTGAAGCGAAGTATCAGCCTTTGTATGATGAGCTTTTTGTGGCAGAGTATCCGTATGTGAAGAAGATCAGCAATGCTTGCTATAAGCCTCTTGCGGAAATCATGAATACGTTTCCGGATCCTGCTCCCCCCAAGCCTACGGAGGTCCCCATGGCCGATGTTGCTACCGAGTCAACTTCTGAGGCTCCTGCAACCGAAGGTCCTCCTATCCAAGACTCTACTATGGAAGAGAACGCCACTGCTCCTTGAAAGAGTTGGTTGTTTGTAAGATCTAAGTGCCTCCGTTTTGACTACGGACAAAGGCTACTCTGGATGTTACGTGAAGCTTTATTTACCCTTGTGATTTTTAGAAGTGGTTGGTTTGATGTAAGGCCTTTGGGTCGTTAGAATAGTTTTTATGAATAGTTGAAAGGTTTAGATGAATGTAATAACTTTGCAACTGAATGGATCATGTGCTACTTGTACATTTTTAAGCTTTCATCTATAATAGTTGTCTTGTCAGTTATAGAATATGTTGTATCCTTATCTCTTTATTTTTTTATTTTGTATTTCTTATGTTTCGCAGCGACTCGATCCTTGAGTTGGCATGACTATTTTGTTTTACGTCATTCGAACAATTTGAGTCGCCTATGGCCGTTCAGTATTTATGCCTTGGCCATTCGTGGCATCCCCTTTTTGGGCGTAAGCCAATTTCGGTTGTCATGCGCCATTCGGCATTTTTGCCTTGGTCGTGCAGCACTCCCTTTTTGGGCGTGAGCTGACTTCGGGAGTCATGCGCCATTCGGCCTTTTTGCCTTGGTCGTGCGGCAATCCCTTTTTTGGCGTAAGCCGACTTCGGGCGTCATGCGCCATTCAGCCTTTTTGCCTTGGTCGTGCGGAAATCCCTTTTTGGGCGTGAGCCGACTTCGGGCGTCATGTGTCATTCGACCTTTTTGCCTTAGTTGTATGGCAACCCCTTTTTGGGTATGAACCATCTTTGAACATTGACCACTGATCTCCGAAGGTCGCGAGCCTTCCGGAGGGATCACTTTTAACTTATGTTCAGAACATGATATGTGGTGAAAATTGCTTCCCTTTATTTGTGGGATAGCTGCATTTGTCATTCAGTATAGTTAATACTAGGTCCTTTCGGATCTTACATTTGATACATTAGGCTTATATTTACAAGAAACACTTTCTAAGGTAGACGGCGTGCCATGTTCGCGACACTTTTTTTTCTTCCATTGTCTCCAATTTATACGAGCCAGTCTGGTAGGCTTCCACGATCTTGTATGGTCCTTCCCAATTAGGTCTCAGCTTTCCTTGATTTTCAACCCTGCTTGCCTCTTTCCTTCGGTACACAAATTTACCTACCTTGAATGATTCGGGGCGAACTCTCCGGTTATAGTACTGCTCTATCTTCTTTTTGTACTTCGCCTCTCGGATTGCAACCATTTCTCTTCGCACTTGCAGCATGTCGAGGTTTAGGCAGATTCCATTGTCATTCTCCTTCTCTTCCGTCACCATCGTCCAAAAAGTAGGCATTCATATTTCTGCCAGGATGACCGCTTTATAGGTGATTATGAATATGAATAACATATTATCAATAAACAAACACAGCTGATAAATCACCTATCAACGGATCCATAGAGTCATATGATCAATCAAAGTAAAACAAACAAGATTATACCTTTGTAGCGTAATAGGTAGAATTCAATGGAGACCTTCTTCACACCAATCTACCCTTGAAACCAAATGACCAAAGTAGATCACCTCTATGATAGTCCACACTACACTTCACTGTATACCTCTTGGATGCTAGTCCTTTACCCCGTAACTTTGGAATCACCTTGAATAAACAAGATTCAAAGTAAGAGATCAAGAAAACAAAACCCTAGAAGGGAATTGTTTTGTGCCGTGAATATAAGAGAGAAAGGAGGAGAGAATATTTGGTAAATTGATATGAGAATAATGAGGAGATTACAATCATATATTTGACCAAAAATCAAACCGAAAATCCCCCTTGATTTCCTCCTTGGTCGGCCACCAATATGGGCTAAATGGGCTTGCCATTTGTTTTCCAAGTCCAATGGATTAAGTACTTTACTTAGCCATTAGAAGCCCAATAGTGATCCGAGTTACGTTAGGTTATTTATATATCGTAAATACAATAAACACGATATGTAAAGTGGTACCTCAGTGTATATGTGTGTGACCCCATAGGCTCACATATGTCTAGCCATATAATTATTTATTATGACACGAGCATACTGCAACAGCTCCCACTTGCGTCGTCATAATAATCAAGTAACTATACAAGCAAAGGTTAGCGTCTAGCAACACGCCAATGCCCCTAGAAGTATGTGAGAGTAGTTTCTTAAACGTCTCATTTAAATGGTTTATATGTCATCCATCTTTTTGTTGCAGATACCTTGTTGAACATTAGACATGGATCAAATGTCATTCTAATTTTTCAACTATTATGTTTCTCGATATAGATATTGAACAAGATTACAAAGTGGATCAAGATTCATCTTAATCTCATTTGGGTACGGCCATACAAACATCTGTCCAATTCATCAAGGGCCCATTAGTATCTAACTCCATAACATGTGGAGGAACTAATCATATTTTGACTGCACGTGTCATTCATGTGTTTCATATCACACCTGAAGATGGTTTTTATAACTACCTTATTCAGGACAGCATTTAACCATATCAAGGAATGAAATTCCACACATGCAAGACCTACTTGCATCTCAAGTCTAAGGATAAGAGACATAACCACTTGCGAGATTCACTATTGACGAGGATCCATGTAGTGAATACTCGTAGGTTGGGTCAATCCAATGTTCATCACAATGAACAACATGTGAGCTTGGTAAATAATCCCCAACCCGCTCACATTTGCCTTAATTTGATGATACTCTCGTATCGTCAATCGACAATGGACAATTTAGAATAATTAAATCATTCACCGATTAAACATGCAAATATAGAATACAGTTGATATGAATGAAAACGATCATAACCAGTGCATCAATTCATTATAAATATAAACTGTTTAACATTCCAATTATTCAAATACTAAAAAACAGATCTACATGAGACAACTAGCAGGTCGAAGCCCAACGTTCCTAGCATGCTCGACATGTTTGGTACAAGGCATTGGTTTCGTAAAAGGATCAGCTAAGTTGTCATCTGTGTGAACTTTGAGAAGACGAATATCACCACTTTCGATAACTTCTCGAATGTAGTGAACCTTCCGACGAAAGTGTTTGGCACCCTTTAGAACACCTGGTTCATTGGCTATGATAATGGCACCGGAATTGTCACAGTACATATCCATAGGTCGTTCATTGCTGGGGACAACGCCAAGCACATAAATGAATTTTCGTATCCAAATCGCCTCCATTGCAGCTTCAGAAGCAGCTATGTATTCAGCTTCTGTAGAGGACATTGCAATAGTGCTTTGTTTTACACTCTTCCAGTCAACAGCACCTCCGTTCATGATGAAAACATATCCTGTCTGGGATTTGGTGTCATCACGATCCGTCTCCCAGCCTGCGTCAGTGTAACAAGTAACACTGAGCTCACGCTTGACATCACCACCATAAACAAGAAACATATCTTTAGTATTTCGCAGATACTTTAATATGTTCTTAATAGCAGTCCAGTGACATTCTCCTGGATTCTGTTGAAATCTACTCGTGCTACATCAGGTCTAGTGCACCTAACCGCATACATTATGGATCCCACAGCCGAAGCATAAGGGATTCCTTTCATCCTCTTCACCTCAGTAGGTGTAGAGGGTCCTTGAGCTTTACTCAATTCTGTATTTGGTTGCATTGGAAGACTTCCACGTTTGGAATCTTGCATCTTAAATCGCTTCAGGATTTTGTCAATGTATGCACTTTGACACAAGCCGATTAACCGCTTTGATCTATCCCGATAGATCTTGACTCCAAGTATGTACGCGGCTTCTCCTAGGTCTTTCATGGCAAAGCAATTTCCAAGCCAGGATTTTACATCTTGTAGCATTGGAATGTTGTTTCCCATGAGTAATATGTCATCGACATATAAGACTAGGAACACGACAATACTTCCACTAGTTTTCATATATACACATGGCTCATCGAGATTTTGAGTAAAACCAATCTTCTTGATTTCCTCATCAAATCTCTTATTCCAGCTTCTAGATGCTTGCTTTAATCCATAAATGGATCTTTGAAGCTTGCATAACTTAGCGGGATGTTTAGGATTCACGAAGCCCTCGGGTTGTACCATATAAACGTCTTCGTTCAGGTGGCCGTTCAAAAAGGCTATCTTGACATCCATTTGCCAAATCTCATAGTCATAGTACGCTGTTATGGCTATGAGAATCCTAATTGCTTTAACGTCTGCAACAGGCGAGAAGATTTCTTCATAGTCAATCCCGTAGGTTTGAGTGTAACCTTTTGCTACTAGACGAGCTTTATAGGTATGTACATTGCCATCCATGTTGGTCTTCTTCTTGAAGAGCCATTTGCTCCCAACGGTTTTAGCATTAGGAGGTAGGTCGACTTTGAACTATACATCATTGTCTTTCATGGATTGCATCTTCGCATTCATAGCTTCGATCCATTTATCGTGTTCAGGACTCGATAATGCATCTCGATAGTTAGCGGGTTCACCATGATCCCCTAACTCATGTTCCTCGAAATCGACATATAAACCATATCGCTCAGGTGCTTGAGGTATCCTTGCGGATCTACGAATGGGAGCAACATCTTGATGAGGTTCAACATTTTCATGTTCAATCTCATTTTGATGTTCACTAGTGTTACCAGAAGGTTGTGCATCTTCCTCTTGAATTTTATCAAGGTCTACTTTGCTCCCACTTACTTCCTGTGAAATGAGGCTATTCTCAAGAAACTCAGCATATCGAGCAACAAATATTTTGTTCTCGGGTGGGTAGTAGAAGTAGTAACCCATTGTTTCCTTTGGGTATCCTACAAAGATACATTTGATAGCTCTGGGCTCAAGTTTGTTAGGTGTGTCTTGTTTCGCGAGAGCCTCACAACCCTAGACTTTCAAGTAAGATAGATTAGGGACCTTCCCATGCCATATTTCGTATGGTGTCTTATCAACCTTCTTGGTTGGAACCATGTTAAGAATGCGTGCAGCAGACTCTATAACATAACCCCAAAAGGACATTGTCAATGTTGTTTGACTCATCATAGATCGAACCATGTCTAGCAAGGTTCGATTTCTCCTTTCAGATACACCATTATGTTGTGGTGCGTATGGAGGAGTGAATTGTGAGACGATCCTACACCTTTTTAGATGATCTAAAAACTCTTGACTCATATATTCACCTCCTCGATCATATCGAAGAGCCTTTATGGTCTTGCCGAGTTGATTTTCTACTTCATTTTGAAAGACTTTGAACATTTCAAAGACTTCATGTTTATGTTTAATCAAGTAAACATAACCATATCTACTGAAATCATCAGTGAAAGTAATGAAGTAGTTAGCTCCTTCCCTAGACATTGTTCTAAATGGGCCACATACGTCAGTATGTATGAGTCCAAGTAGATATTTAGCTCTTTCTCCAACATGGGAGAAAGGATTTCGTGTCATTTTACCAGATATGCAAGAAATACATTTATCAAACGACTCATGGTCGGTTGACTCTAAAAGCCCATCGCGTTGCAGCTTCGTAATGCGTTTCTTGTTTATGTGGCAAAGACGGCAATGCCATAGAAAAGTGGAATCTAAGTTACGTTTAGATTTCTTTTTACTAACATTATGGTTAATATAAATATCGTCCTAAAAACGTTATTTATATTTTACGATCTTTACTTAGTTTTGTTAATGACAATTACAAAGTATATCTTTTAGCAAAGTATAAATACTAGCTAAAGTCTTTTTAGAACACATTTTTACATTTCACACAAACACTAAAATTACATTTTACACATTTACATGTTTATTTCCTAAAAAGGAAACTTTATTTTTCAAAATGTAGAATGACATCATGGCATACATCACACATGTAATCTTTGAAAGATCTTGTAATATTTTGTTTAGATCTTCAAGCCAAAGAGTTGACATTGTAAGATCTTGAAATGACTTGACAAAGATATGGTAAGATTATGCAAGATTTGGAAAGATTCTCAAATCTCTTAGTTGTCCTGATGTGGCGGATCCAAATGGTATAAAGGACGGATCCCTTTTTTGGGATCCGCCGGATCCGCCGCATGTTCATTCAGTTTGCCTATAAATAGCAAGCTGATCATTTGGACACACCATCACTCATATAGCCTAAAATTCATATTCATTCATTCATATCATCTAACCTTCATCATACTTGCATTTCATTTTATCTTTCCTTTTGTAGAAAAGAGATCAAGCATTAAAGGATCGACAAATCGTAATCCTTTAGTTAACATACTGTGTGATATTGTGTAGTCGTTTTCACACATCATTATTTATCATTTTTATCAGTGAGTGTGGTTAGTGTTTTAGTCCTCAAAACACAAAGAGCGTCGGGAGTGGTTGTACCCTTGTGAAAGAACCAAACGGGAGTGGTTGTACCCTTGTAAAAGAACCCGGTGTTTAGCTTAGTACCGGAAAAGGAAGTAAGCGACGTGTAAAGGTTTTCTCCACCTAGAAGGGAGTTTGTTTCTTAGTGAAGGATAACTCTCGAGTTAGAGGCTCGAGGAGTGGAGTAGGGCAAGGAAGAGAGTCCTTGTAGCCGAACCACTATAAACATCCGTGTTGTGTGGTTTGATCATTCCTCTCTTTACTTTTCATATATATTGTTTGATTATTCATTTGTGTATAGTCTCATTAAATTCACATAAGTAACAAAACGGTTTAAATTTTAAAACGGTAAAACTATTCAACCCCTTTCTAGTTTTCCACAATTGGTACCAGAGCAGTGTTACTCAAGATTTTCAAAATATATTGTATTTTAAAAACTTGAAACGATCAAATGGATTTTGAAAACTTTAAAGAAGGGAAATCTATGCAAAGACCACCACTTTTTGAACCTAACTGTTTTATATACTGGAAAAATCGTTTTGAGACATATGTGAAGTCAAAGGACATAAATCTATGGTATATAATTGTTGATGGTGACTACAAACCTATAAGTAATGATATTTCAGGTGGTCGGGATGTAGGAGCTTCTCTTACTCGTCACAGTGATGAGCAAAAGAAGCTGATTGCCAAAATCAATGAAGCCAAAATGAGCCCTACCTTAGAAATAATATGAAAGAGTCTTTATGTGTAAAACGGCTAAAGATATTTGGCAATCTCTTATTATCACTCATTAAGGAAACTCACAAGTAAAAGATAACAAAATTGATCTTCTTGTTCAACAATACGAACAATTTGTTATCTCTGAAGATGAGACCATTGATAGTGTGTTTGCTAGATTCAATACTATTATTACATCACTTAAAGCTCTTGACGAATCTTTTTCTAGTAAGAACTTTGTTAGGAAATTTCTAAGAGCACTCCACCCGAAGTGGAGAGCAAAGGTGACAGCTATTGAAGAATCGAAGGATCTTTCAAGCATGACACTGGATGAGCTCATTGGAAATTTAAAAGTTCACGAGATGGTAATGGAAAAAGACTCGAAAATTGTTAAAGGCAAGAAGGAGAAGATGAAGTCTATTGCCTTAAAAGCTAAAGCGGAGTCAAGTGATGATGATGAATCTTGCTCAAATAGTGAAGATGAAGAGTATGCCATGGCCGTGAGAGATTTCAAGAAATTCTTCAGTAGAAAAGGAAAGTTTGTAAGAACACCTCGTGAAGAAAAGAGATCTTTCCGGAAAGACCGTGATGATAGGAAAGGAAAGGTAGACAGGAAATGTTATAGGTGTGGTGACTCTGGTCATTTAATAGGAGAATGTCCAAAACCTCCAAAGAACAAGTCTCAAAGAGCCTACGTAAGTGGAGCTTGGAGTGATAGTGAAGGAGATGATGATGATGAGCCTAAGAACAACGAAGTTGCCCTTATGGCTCATGACACAGAAGAGGTACATTCTGACTCATACTCCTCTATAGATGACGAAACCTTAGAAATGGAATATAACAAACTATGTGATATCACATTAAAAATCATCAACAAAAACAAATTTTTGAAAACTAAAACAACACTTTTAGAAAATGAAGTATATTGGCTTAAAGAAAAAGAGATACGAATGGAAAAAGGTAAAAATAGTAAAGAAACATGTATCTCGTGTCAAGAACTAAAATTAGAATTAGAAGCTCTAAAAACCACACAGGAAGATTTAATCAAACAAAATTCCAAATTTAAAAAGTTTGATAAAAACATAAGTTGTGCAGATGAAATTATGAAAATGCAAAAACTACCTCATGATAAAACCGGATTAGGTTTTATGAAACTAGGAACCTTAAGTGATTTTAGGAAACAGACTGTGAATGAAAATGAAACTGTTCCAACTAAGTCAGAAGCCCACGGATCCGACTGATCCAAAATTTTGGATCCGCGGGTACAGCAGTTGAACATAAGACTCCTAAAACTAACCGTACTGAATTCGTTAAAGTCACTAGAAAACCAAGTACTAGTATAACTAACAACAAACAAAAACCATCAGTTTCTATAGGAAGAGGTCAAGCTAGAAATGAATACAGAGTTAAAATGATTCAACAGAGACCTCAAACTAGTTTTCCCAAACACCTCTTTCCAAAGAGTATCGTTAACCCACAACATACTTATCAAAATAATTGGAACCAAAACATGCCTAGAAACTTTCATGGTCCTAATTACATGCCGTGGAACAATTTTCCACCATTTCCCTACATGAACCATGATAATTTTATGTTTAACCCAAACGGACCCATGAGATATTGGGGACCAAACGCTTGAGTCTTTCTTGAACTTAGGTATGCTTAAAAGTTGAGCTTGAACCTGATGAGTGGATCAAAGATAGTGGGTGCTCAAGGCACTTGACGGGAAACAAAAGCCTTTTCTCAACCTACCAAGTGTATGATGGAGGTAATGTCACATTCGGTAGCAAACTTAAAAGTAAAATCATCGGAAAAGGTACGATCTCTCATGACTCTCTCTATTGTTGATGTTGCTCATGTAGATAGTTTAGGTTTTAACTTGCTTAGTATAAGTCAATTATGCCGCAAAAAGTATAACGTCCTTTTCAGAGAAAATGGAAGCAAAATACTTAAAGACGGCATAAGTGTAGGAAAAGGTGTTTTAAAGAATAACGTATATGTTATGAAATTAGATAAAACACCTAAAGACAAGCTTTGTCTTACTTCCTTGGACGAAAACTCAACTCTATGGCATCGACGCTTAGGTCATGCCAACATGAGGCTAATTCAATCCTTATCATCTAAAGAACTCGTTAGGAACCTACCTAAGTTGAAATATGATCAACACTTTTGCGATGCTTGCAAAATTGGGAAACAAGTTCATAATAGCCATAAGGCTAAAAACATGGTGTCTACATCTAGGTGTCTAGAATTATTGCATATGGATTTATTTGGTCCATCCGCCATACAAAGTTATGGAGGAAACTTTTACACTTTAGTTATCGTAGATGATTACTCTAGGTATACTTGGACAAAATTTTTGAAAACTAAAAATGAGGCATTTGATAAATTTGAAATTTTGAGTAAAATAATTCAAAACCAAGTAGGAAACAATATAGTATCAATAAGAACCGACCATGGTAGAGAATTTGACAATGAAACCCAATTCGGAGCTTTTTGTGATGCTAATGGCATTTCACATAATTTCTCAGCTCCTCGAACACCTCAATCAAATGGTGTAGTAGAACGTAAAAATAGAACAATTCAAGAAATGAGTAGAACAATGTTAAATGAACAAAACATACCACAAAAGTTTTGGTGTCACGCTGTTGATACATCAACATATATACTAAATCGTGTGTTAATTAGACCATTCCTAAAGAAAACTCCATATGAACTTTACAGAGGCAAAAAGCCCACATTAGGATACTTTAGAGTTTTTGGTAGCAAATACTTTATTTTAAACACAAAAGACTATCTCACCAAATTCGACCCAAATTCGTATGAAGGTATATTTCTTGGATACTCACAAAATAGTAAAGCATACATCGTTTTGAACAAAGAAACCTCAAGAGTCGAGGAATCGTTGAACGTAACATTCGACGAAAGTCCACCTCCTCCTAAGACATCACCTTTGGTAGATGATGACTTAGTTGAAAGTCAAATGGTCCAAAACCAAGAAAATATTGAAAGTGACAAAGAAATAGAACCGGCTAAAAGGGAAATCACTAATATTAAAGAAACCAAAGTCATCCATTAGAAAACGTCATTGGAAAAATAAATGAATGAACGTTAAGATCTAAAGCTCAAAATGAAAGTAATTTCTTTTGTTTCGTTTCAACAACTGAACCTAAAAATGTAAATGAAGCTATAAAAGATGAATCTTGGGTTATTGCTATGCAAGAAGAATTAAATCAATTTGTTAGAAATAATGTTTTGACATTAGTTCCACAACCCAAAAATCAAACCATAATCGGTAAAAAATGGGTTTTTAGAAACAAAATGGATGAAAATGGCGTAGTATCTAGAAACAAAGCTAGGCTTGTAGCACAAGGCTACAATCAACAAGAAGGTATAGATTATGATGAAACATTTGCACCCGTAGCTAGACTAGAGTCCATTAGGATATTACTTGCATATGCATGTGCACATGATTTTAAATTGTTTCAAATGGATGTCAAAAGTGCATTTTTAAACGGATTTATTAATGAAGAAGTATATGTTACACAACCTCCCGGCCTTGCCGATTTTGAAAAACCTAATCATGTTTACAAACTTAAGAAAGCTTTATACGAACTTAAGCAAGCACCAAAAGCTTGGTATGATCGACTTAAGACCTTCCTAGTTGACCATAAGTATACCATGGGCCTAGTAGACAATACTCTCTTCACCAAGAAAAATGGATCACATATTATCGTCGTCCAGATATATGTTGATGACATTATATTCGGTTCAACTTGTCAAGAGTTATGCAACGAATTTTCAAAAATCATGCATGACGAGTTTGAAATGAGTATGATGGGGAACTAAACTTTTTCTCAGGTCTCCAAATAAAACAATTAGAAGATGGGATATTCTTCAACCAATCAAAGTATATCAAAGATATGCTTAAGAAGTTTGGTCTTGAAGATTCAAAACCAATAAAAACTCCCATGTCCACTGAAACCAAACTCACCAAGGATGAAGAAAATGAATCCGTAGATAGCACTAAATATAGATGAATGATTGGTAGTTTGCTCTATCTTACGGCTAGTAGGCCAGACATTATGTTTAGTGTTTGTCTATGTGCACATTTTCAAGAAGATCCCAAAGTATCCCATCTTGAAGCCGTTAAACGAATATTTAGATACATTAAAGGCACTACACATTTAGGACTATGGTATCCCAAAGGAACGGGTGTAGAAACCATAGTGTATGCCGACTCAGACCATGCCGGTGACTATGTTGATAGAAAAAGTACTAGCGGTATTTGTACTTTTGTAGGACATTGTCTCACCTCATGGTTCGCTAAGAAACAAACGGCCCTTGCTATATCAACAACTGAAGCCGAATACGTGTCAGCAGGAAAAGCATGTCAACAAGCACTATGGATGAAACAAGCTCTTGTCGACTACGGAATTGAACTCAATGATATCCCCATTCTTTGCGACAACAAAGGAGCCATCGATCTCAGTAAAAATCCCGTCCAACATAGAAATACGTCATCACTTCCTACGTGACAATGTTCAGAAGGGAAATATCTCAATTGAGAAAGTTTCCTCAGAGGACAACATTGCCGATATTCTCACTAAACCCCTCAAAAGAGAACCATTCAACTATCTTAGACTTGGCTTAGGATTAATGGAACCTAGTGATTAGATAAAACATTAGCTTAAATCCTAGTTTAACCAAACACGACAATAAACCAAAACCTGTGTTCTGATCCCGCGAATCCAAACGACAACAAAGGCGGATCCTTTGTTTGGGATCCGCCGGATCCGTCACTTGCACAGGCTATTTTAATTTTATATAATAAACAACACCAAGTACTATTCATCACACTCCCCAAAACATATCACCCACTGAATTCGACTCCATAACTACCAATCTCACAATTTAGCTCAGTTTCTTCCACAAATTTGTGTTCCAAACATCACTATAAGTATTCTTATCATGTATATACACCTGATCTGCGTCTAGGATTTCTATTTCATGCACAAAACCAAAACTTGGTGTTAGGAATATAAATATTCGTGTGAAGACTCGGTCATTTCGAGTATTTATTTAGTATTTATGTAGCTCGTAGGCTTATTATTTCTATTAGTATTATTCGTTTTATTAGCTTAGTTATATATATATTTATGGAGTGGGTCGGGTCTTTACCCACTGTCAGCTCACTCCACAGCCCACTAGGGGCACCATATGTTAGTACTATATAAACCCCTTCCCACACTTGGGAAGGGTTGGAACTCATTTACATCTCAATCTAATATTACACTTGTTTCTCTTACTACAAAGTTCCCACTTCTCTCTCTACCTCCTTCTTCTATTCGATCCATCCACAAGTCCCAAACTTGAGTTTCTTTGTTAGTGAATATACTACAAATGGTATCAAGAGCCATGGTTAGGTTCACATAAGGGTATATTCACGGATTAGTGAAGGTTTGGAGTGGTTTTGGTTCGAATAGAGTTTTTCTTAAAAATCTCTTTTGTGCTTTGTTTAGTTGATAAAAGGTATTAGATCTTGTACTTTCTAGCTTAGGGATATTATAGAAGTAGTGTTTGGTGTTTGGAATCATAGTTTTAGGCTTTGTGTGGTGATTTTTGGCTGACTCGAGGGGTATTGGTAAGTTGTTCGTCGTTGCGTTTTGTCTCTCTGTGGAAGTTTCATAGTAGCGTTTTGTGTATTGCTGGGTGAAAGTGACAGCTTTGACTGGTCAAAGTTGCGTTTTGACAAAGTTACGTTTTGACAAAGTTGCGTTTTGACAAAGTTGCATTTTGACAAAGTTGCGTTTTGTCAAAGTTGCGTTTTGACAAAGTTGCGTTTTGTCAAAGTTGCGTTTTGTCAAAGTTGCGTTTTGACCAAAGTTGACTTTTTACGTCAAAACTTCAAACGACTATAACTTTTGAACCGTAACTCCATTTTCAGCCCACGACCTGTCAAAACGACCGTGAGACCTGAAATCGCTCCAGAATGAAGTTATCGAGCTGTGAAGTTGTCAGACCAAAATTTCACCGTAACAACTTGCATCAACCAAACCAAATCACAACTAAACAACAGATCAACAAGTCTACCCAATCACTAATCATAACACATTCAAGTAATCATTATCCTTTCACGGTTTATTCTTGATTTTTGTAAAATCCCGCGAAAGAGTCTATTTCTCGGTTTAAATCATTGAATTGTAAAATCCCGTGCACGTTTACGTCATGTCTACTACTTCAGATTCCTTCATATATGAGGTACTCAAGTTGTACGATACGTATGATAAACAAATGAATTCCAACCTTGTACAACAAATAAATGTGTGTGATTCTGATATTACTAATGTGGAATCTTCGAGCCCGAGTTCGCATGAGAGAGAGTTGATTCAGTCACTAATGTTGCAAAATGAGAAGGAAAATCACATTGAATGTTTTCGATTACTTCACTCACATCTCAAGGTTCTGTTTGAAAAATCTGAATACGTAATGGGTTACACATGGGCCTTCACAGCACTCTTTGGCCAAGATGTTCTTGATTTCACAGTCAAAATGACTCTATATTTAGATCAACTTGAACAACAGCTTGACAAAGAAGAATTCTCTGAAGCTAGATCCAGAGCAGCTTTCATTGTGATCAACAACCAACTCCAGGTGTTCATTGATTCGCAATACACTGAGGACTATGACTATGACAGTCAAATGACAAAAGGGTGTTTTGCTAAATACACTGGAACTGAGGTTGCCATGTTCAGAACAACATTACTACAATTGATGAGTAATGTTAATGGGTTCATTGATGAAAGGGCTAAACAAATGGGGAATGGAACAAGATCAGACAAGTTTGATGATGGTGACAGCATAGGAGGTGATTTCACAATGTGTGAGAATGCAGCCTACGAACCTGAAAATCACCAAGCACTGTCTGCTGAGGTACATCTGTCTGATCAAGATAATGATCTTTATAATGAACTACAACATACTGATCAAATTAAACCTACTTATAACACATATCTGATGGAAAAGACTGATAGCAATATCATCTCTGATTCATCAAATATGAGTCATAAGGGGGGAGAAATTGATCAGGTTGCTAAACATGATGATTCGTCAAGTTCTTTGCTTACTGCTGAGGTTTTCAAATCAAATGATATGGTTGAAAAAGAAGTTTATGATGAACTTTCAAACAGATTTTTACAACTCGAAAAACATTGTATTTCACTTGAAATCTCAATGCAACAAAAGGAAGAAAGTTTGAAAACTAACCCACCATGTAAAAATCCGGAACTCCCTGAATTCCGTGAATTTTTTATAATAAACGATTTGAAAGCTCAGCTACAAGCCAAAAACTTAATGATCAACAACCTGAAAAATCGTATTGCTGAGATGTGTGATATGTGTAATGAAGTTAAAGCTAAACATGATGTTATTGCAACAACAAATGCTGAATTTGAACATAAAGTGGCTGAATTAACTAATGAAAATGAGACTTTGAAAATTTATTGCAAAGAACTGTGTGATACAATCAAAGAAGCAAAAACTAAGAATGTAGAGCAAACGACCTCTTTGATGGCCAAAAATGATGAATTCAAAGTTCAACTTCAGGAAAAGGGTTTCGCAATTGCAGCGTTGAAAAACGTGTTAAGAAAATCGACAGGAAATGGTGTGAACACTAAGTTTGCAGAACCATCAATCTTGGGGAAACCACCACTTAGAAACCAATCAGTTGTTAGACAACTGACTGCGTTTAGATCTGAACGGCCAAATTTTTTAAAAACACGGTTTGCCTCCCAAGTTGATGCGAAACAAGTTTTGTCAAAACAAGTCACTTCACAGTCTAGACCTAGTGAAAAGGAATATACGCTTACAAAACCTCATCATAGGAGTGCCTCTAGCTCTTATAGGATTAGTTCAAAGAATGTGTCATTTGTGACACCAAAGGAACATGTTAGACATAAAAACAGTGTTCAGAATCACAACCTAGAGGATGCTAAGAAAAACACACATGAAAAGACTAGAAAGTTGCCCGTTTCTGAGAGTAGTTGCGTATCGACTAAATCGATTCCCGTAGCTGATCACTCTAAGAATTCTAGATCTTTTTATGACTCCAAACACTATGCTTGCTCTACTTGTCATAAATGTGTTTTTAAGGCAAATCATGATGATTATATAACAAAAGTCGTGAAGGAAGTGAATGCTCGTGCTAAGGTTCAATCCTCTAAGACTAGAAACAATAACAAGCCCGTAGAACCAAAGAAATACATTCAAAAACCTGGTAGGCAGATTGTGGTAGGACAAAGGTATTCTCTAGACAAGTCTTCCACTATATATGAGAAACCAAACACTCCTAGATCTTGCCTTAGGTGGATACCAACGGGTAGAATTTTTAAGATTCATCAGTTTGTCTTAGATGGATACCAATTCGAAAGATGTTCACTAAGTGCGAAACCAAGGTTGAAAGTGAAACCTCACATGGGCTAAATGCTGATATCACTAACCCACATAAATGCATACAAACTCTTAATGTCAGTGCAGGTAGTCTTTACTTAAGTGCAGGTACATCGTTCACTCATAGTAAGGAAAGACTCAGGGTTTGGGTGCCAAAAAGAGTGATATCTCATGATGAAGAGGTTCAAGCAATTCAGACTTGATGAACATCAACGACGATGACGTCTGAACACTTCAGTTCAGGCCTCGTTCTTCAATGACTATGGCGTCTGTACACTTCAGTGCAGGCCTCGTTCTTCATTGGCTATGACGCCTGTTCATATCAGTTCAGGCCTCGTTCATCAAAGAAAAGAAAAGTGTACGCTTGAGTGCACTTTATCTTCAAAAGAAGAGGAGTCTTCTTATTTATGGCCATTCTCATCATCAAGTTTCATGCTCTTTCCGTGCTTATTCAGTCTTCAAGTGGATCGACGCATATTGGAGTATACTATTATTCACTTATTCAACCAAAAATTGCAGTTGACAGGCATATGCAATTTTTGAGGGGGGGGGGAAAGGGTGACTAAACAACATGTCAGTCTTCAAGTACCGTCAAGTGGAGCTACTTACCGTTGATGGTATTCATATTCACTAGTTCAATCATCAAAAATTGCAGTTGGCAGGCATTTGCAATTTTTGAGGGGGGGAAAGGGTGAATATTAATCTACATGTTGATTGATGATTGAGAAATGGTCATACGACTCCTTAATACGTCAGTTCAGGAGTCGTGCAAACCATGGTTCTCCAACACTACATCTTCCTCCGTCTATCAAGGTGTTGAAGAACATGGTTATGGAATGCTAATTGACATCGTCTCACGGGCTGGTTCAATCAGTAACAAAGGGCTTCTAGTCAATGCTTCATGTACACGTCATTATGCTACATGTACACATCATGATGATGATTCCGATTAATCGTAACCATCAGGGGAGAGAAATGTGTACACCAAGGACGCACAACAGGTTCACGTGATCGGGCTTAATCATTTATTCTGGTGTTGATAACCGCAGAGATGATCAGTGGTTCAACTTATTACCTTGGTATTAACGTTTCACTTTTACGTCATGGGCTGATTAATCGTAACCATCAGGGGAGAGAGAATGTGTACATCAAGGACGCACAACAGGTTCAAGTGATCAGGGCTTAATATCCAAGGATGGATACATACTATAGATGATCAGTGGTTCAACTTGTTACTTTGGTGTTATACTAAAGACTGAAGAAGATCGAGTCGTCAGTCTATTCTACATTCTCTGCTGTGTGTTATCATCTCATGTGTATGCTGCGGGCTGATGGGTTATATGTAAGGTTACTGGAAGGCATTTGGTGAGATGAAGATGGTTGGTATTCTGTTCCTCCATATTGGGCAATCTTGAAGAAGGTCGAGTCTACAGTCTACTCTACATTCTCCGCTATGTGTTAGAAGACTTAAGACGGCATGCATTTGGTTATCAAAAGACTTCTTCATATTATGGGCGTTCATCCAAATTCTTCTTTCTATTATGGGTGTTCATCATAAAGATTGTCAGATTGGGGGAGAGCACTAATTAGGGGAGAGTGAAAAGCCTGAATTAATCCCTGATTAAATGTGCTCACGTTGCTCTTCAGCAAGTCAAATTGATGAGGCGAAAAGTGTACCGCTTTTAAGGGGTCATTTAAGCCCGAAATCGTATTTATTTGATCAAATATTGCCCTAAATCGTTCCTTTTGTCATTTTAGGTACTTTTGAGGAGAAATCTGGAAAAGGAGGCATTTTGGACGTTTTTGGAGCATTAAAGTGAAGAATACGACAAAGTCTCAAAATCGGCTGAAATTTACCTTTGACGGCGTCAGAATCATCTCTTGACGGCGTCATGCCTTGGCAAGAAAAGTGGGATGTGAAATTTACTCATGACGGGCCAGTGAGTTAGCATGAGAATTCTGACGGCGTCACGCTTTAACTAAATCAAGGGCGTCACGGCTTAAATCATAAGGGGACGGCGTCACGTTCATGATCCGACGGCGTCAAGCCTTGATAGGCCAGAATGGATTTTTGAAGAGCTAAAGAGGGACGGCGTCAAGAAGGTCACCCGGGAACCCTAAAAGCGGCGAGGTGACGGCGTCACACTCCATAAGGTGACGCCGTCAGATCCAAAAATCTATATATAGTTTTCTAATCTTTTGTCATTAGGGGAGAGCTTAGTGTGTGGAATTTTGGGATAAAACCCTA
Organism: Artemisia tridentata subsp. tridentata; assembly: GCA_021014915.2. Lineage (NCBI taxonomy): Eukaryota > Viridiplantae > Streptophyta > Magnoliopsida > Asterales > Asteraceae > Artemisia > Artemisia tridentata. The sequence goes on along the minus strand of CP139506.1, from coordinate 115,994,242 downwards.
AGACGATTTTAGCTACTTTTTCAGGGCTTTTTGCCTTGAGATCTTCCATGTTTCATTGAAAGATAAGTTATCAATTAATCATTCAATATGTCTATGTGTTGTTTGATTCTATCTTATGCTTGTCTTTTGTTTAACATGTTAGGCTAATTTTATCTTGTGTTTGCTTAGATCTAATGAAACTTAGCTATTGATTATTGGTTGTTAGTGTGTTGTTAGTTGTATTGGATGATTGTTTATCTATGTTAGGCTTAAGAAAACTGGCTAACTTCCTATTCGGTAACTTGCTTGAACGTCTTAAGAAACATGAACCAAACGCGTACTAAAGGTTTTTATGGTTGTATTTAATGCACAAGCGAATTCTAGTGATCCCATGTTAGGAGCTTCCTAGCCGGCTCGACATAGGAGTGAAGTAGGAGCTTGTAGAGTTGGGGAAGTAAGTACGCCACCCCACGAATGGTATTAAGGAATACACCCGTCATCCACGCGACTAATACACACTAATTAACCGGTAAAAGATAGTTAGGGAGTAAGGAAATCTAAGTAAACACATTTCTCTACACATAAGTTTCTCACCACATTTCATTTTTGTTATTTTATTTTATTTGCATTCGTAGTCATTTGGGTTAGTTGACTAGCAACTAATTCCGCCCACTCCTTCAAACCCGAGATTTTACTTGCTTTCATAAAATTATAAAAACATAAAAAGAATCTTCCTCAACCCTTAGACCTAATTAGAGTAGCCTTTCACACCTAACGAACACTATTCCCTGTGGAGAACGATCAATCCCCCGTACTTACCACTACACTATACTACATCGGTCAGGTACACTGCCTGGTGGGGTTGTAAGCCTCTTGAGATCCCTCGAGAGGTAAAACCTGTTGTAAGGTTACAAAACCACGCAATCAAGTTTTTGGCGCCGCTGCCGGGGAATAGTTATTGTTTAGGTTGAATTTTTATTTCTATTAGGTCTACTCACTAGATTCCTTTCTAGTGAGATTTTTATTTTATTTTTCTAGTTTCTTTAGTCTATCTATTTTCTTCGTGTCTTTGTTCGTAACCATACCGTCCGACATCATGGAAGATGGTAATATCCTTAACCCACACAACCCACCACCACAACAACCACAACCACCTCCTAGAGCCCGTACTTTAGGAGAGTATTCCCGTCCTAGCCACCATGGCTATCGAAACACCATTGAGCTCACTCAAGGAGCCAATATCACACCCTTGCGATCCGACACCATCCGGTTGGTGCAAAGTGGATGCGCATTCCATGGACTTCGTTCTGAAGATCCTAATCAACATCTCAAGGACTTTCTTAAAATCGTTGATTCTATAGACCTTGATGTTGCCACTCGAGAGACGACCCGATTGCGTCTCTTCCAATTCTCTCTGCGGGACCAAGCTAGTCAGTGGCTAGAACGTCAACCCGCAGGATCCATTACCTCTTGGGATGATCTCACCACTCGTTTCCTTGCTCAGTTTTTCCCACCGGGAAGAACTACCAAGCTAAGGAATGATATCTTGATGTTCCAACAACGTCAAGGCGAAACTCTCTACGAGGCATGGACTCGATTCAAGGACTTACTCCAAAAAGTCCCTCACCATGGCATAGAACTTTGGCTCCAAGTCCAAATCTTCTATGACCATATCAATCTCTCCACGAGGCAAACCATTGACCAATCAGCCGGTGGCAAGCTACGTGATCTAAGTGCGGAACAATCATGGGCTCTCCTAGAGGATCTTGCTCTTTATGACAACGAAAGTTGGAGTGATCCCCGTGATTTGAATAAAACAGTCAAGGCAATATCTTTGCCTTCGAACAATTCAAGCACTTCCGACCGTAGGATCATAGAACTTGAAGACCAAGTCAAGTTCCTCATGAAATCCTACGAGGCTCCTAAACCTTCAAGCCAAGTGAACAAAATCACTTCTTCATGTGAATTATGTAGTGGTCCCCACGACACTCGTGATTGCATGGAACTCCCCGAACAAGCTTTTGTGGACTACGCATCCTCGCGTACCGACGGAGCGGGAGACAAGTGGTACACTTTCAAACCCGAGCCAAACCCCTACGGTGATTCATACAACCCCTCATGGAAAAATCACCCGAACCTTAGGTGGAGACAAAACCAAAACTCACAACAAACCAATTCTTCCAACCCACCTAATCGTTTCCAATCAAGCGGTTCCAACTCGAACCGTACTTTCAACAACAATCCTTCCGGCAATGGTAGTACCAATAACTTTGAAGGATTGATTTCCCAATTTATGGCATCTCAAGAAGCTCGGATAGCTAGATTCGAGACCGAATTCAATCAACAACAGACGGAGATGACCAATAAAATTGACAACTTGTTGAAAGCTCTCCATAACCAAGTGTTATCACCTCCACATAAGGATGCTAGGAACACAAATAGCGGACCCCAAGTAAAAGACCCCTCTTCATCCAAACACGTCCACTTTGTCAACATTGTCACTATTAAACCAATTGATAGGAATGAGGATAATAGTAAACCTAAGGATGAGGATAGGAAAGTCGAGGTTGATAAGGAAGTTAGGACAAGTGAGATTGAAGAAGTAGATGATGATGAGGACTACTTCAATAGGCTACCCACTAAGGAAGAGCGTGCATATCATACAAACCTATTCGATGACCCCGAGACACCATACTTCCTAGGTAGACCAATCATAGAAATAGGCGACCCTTCTAATCTCAACATACCATGCAACATCGGACATCTACATGTGTGGAAAGCTTACATCGACCTTAGATCGCCCATAAACATCATGACTAGAGCCCACTACAACTTGATAATGAAAAATCAACTTGGGTATAGGATGCTCCCTGACAAGGGTTGGATGAGTAACTTCACGGGAAGAGTTAAGGGATTACCGGTTTATGTAGGAAACTTCACCTATGTCACCGACTTTGTAATTGTAGAAGATATCCGCCCAATAGTCGATGCATCCTTGACTCAAGTGGTTTTTGGAAAACCATTTGTTGAGGTCTCTAGAATGACTTATGAACCTTCCTTAGGGATAGTTAGATTTAAGGATGAGACCGATGAAGTAAGCTACCAAATGCCATATAAGATAGAACAATTCCAACACTTGTCAAATGTTGAGAAGGAGCTTAAGCAAGCGGTCTACTATAGGAATGATGAGGATAGAAGTAAAGGAGTAGACTATGTTATGGAAAGGATATTCGGTTTCTACAAGGATTGTTTGAAATTAGGACCGGAATATAAAACCGGGAAGGAGAATGGCCTAGGAACCGTGACCGATGATGGAGTCACGTAATGTACGTGACTTTGAGTCTAGCTACAAGACTCGTTAATAAAGAAAAGCGCTTCTTGGGAGGCAACCCAAGCTTTATTTGCTTTATTTGCTTTGTGTGTTTGTTTATTTATTTGTTTGATTTTATTTTCCGTATATGTGTTTAATTTTTATTATTATTGATTCATGTTAAAAACTAAATTGTGAAAATGCTTTATGTTGTTTTTAACTTCGTCTTAACTACATATAAAGGTATTTTGCAAAAGTTAAGTGTAAGGGAAATCTAAATCGGTTTATTAGAACACATATGAACATGAATCGTAATAATAATAAATTAGCATACATATTAGTGTTTGTTTGAGTCAAATGCTTGTATCGAGTCATAATGATGTTTTGCAGGATTTCCAGGAAGTAAGGTAAAGGTTTTTCCAGAAATTTTCCGGAAACTTAAAATGAAAATTTTTGTCAGGTCATTTCTGACGGCGTCAGGGGTTATAACCTGACGGCGTCAGATTTAATTTCCAGAAATTTTTGAAAGTTTTGTTTTCATAAAAAGTTTTTATTAAAATCTCCAACTTATAATCTCCAGGAATCTGCAAAATTATCATTCCACAAGCATTATATCCTTATATATAGGTTTTATCCCGCCGATGTTATGCAGGTTTTCGTGTTTGTTTTCTCAGGTTAACAGGTTATTTTGGACAAGGAAATGTTTATGGAATCAAGCTTATGGCGATGCATTAGTCATGGAGCTTCAACATTCTCTTTGGAGGAAGATTTAACCGTGTGATTTCACTATCCAACGAGCGAATCAGGGGAGTATTTGATTTCATTCTTTTACTTTATGCTTTTACATCTTGTTATTTGAACATTGGGGACAATGTTCATCTTAAGTGTAAGGGGAGGGTAAAAGTACGATTTTAGAGAATACAATTGCGCTTGATTTTTGTTTGTTTAATAATAGATGTGTAATAAAACTGAGAGAAATACTTGATCAGGGTAATTTTAGTGCCAAATTTAAAATTTTTTACAACATATAGGAGTGAAACTTTAGTTCTAATGAGCGTCTCACGGATAGGAGTTATATGACTAGCACAAAAACCGTACCACTAAAAAAATTTTCCACCCCCAAATATGTGAGGTTCGCCCCTAGAATTGGTAGGAAAAGCATTTATGCTATGATGTGTGTACCGGTAGCACTTAGATTCTAGAACTTGCGTTAGGACCATTCCGAGGCCACAAGTGAGACTACATTCGTGTAGTTAGATTTACTACATGATAAGAGGCATTAGGATTAACCCATTGTTTTACACCTGTGTTTTTGTTATAATTACTTTGGCTACATTGGTCAAGTAATTCCCCCACACCCTTTGCGTTGTACTCATTTTTAGTACACGATACCCCTAGTACACCCCTCAGAGCCTATCTTTTCGTTTCGACCTTTAAGCATCTTACTTAAGGGAAGAATTTGTTACACCCCACTAAAATGTACACCCAAATCGCCTTAGCCTACCTTGTATGCACTCATCTTTAGTGCATTATTGTTACAACATTTGTTTAAACCCAAGTTAATTATCTAATTGATTACATGGTTGCTAAGTCGAGTCATATCCTTGTACATATTGTTTTGGGACGATTGGGACTCATGGGTAAAGTACTAGTATAATGGAGTAATGGGGAAGAACATCATTTATTACCCCCATATGTGCTAAATGTTTTAAAAGTACTCCAAGTGTTTCAATTATCTTAATTCGAGTCATTAGATTAGTATTTGTAAAGTTATGTAAAAATTCAAGTGTAAGGGGAATGCAACGCCCCTATGATGTATTATTTTGGATGGTAGGGTAAAAGTGTATGCAAAAAAAAAAAAAAAAAAAAAAAAAAAAAAAAAAAAAAAAAAAAAAAAATCAAGAAAAACACAAAAAAATGAGAAAAAATAGAAAAAATAGAAAAAACATACGGACTACCATCCCGTTTCATTTTATGTTTATCTTTATGTTTTTGTTATTTTGTTATTTTGTTTCTAGCTTAAAATTGAGTCTAGTCTTGGCTTAGCAACATTGTATAGTACATGTAATTGATCAAGATCTTTAACTAGCCACCAGTAAAATATCCTTTATCCAACAAAATCGTGTTTTCCTTTTCCCTACACCTAACGTTATAACCCATTTAAAAGCCCTCTTTGATAGTTTATCTTAGGTGCTTACGCCTAGTGGAGGAGGTTTTCGATCCTTTCCCAAGCCTATGGTAATCTATTTGCTATGACAGGTAGTGAGAGATATTTTCCGTTTTCATTTATGAGATTTATTTTGATGACACTTGAGAGATGTGAGTATCTAAACACTACTTGTGAGGTGCTAGTATGTAATCTCCGTGCTTATTATGATTGAAGTGGAACGATTATTTGTTGTAATTACTTTTATGTTTGCATTAAATGACCCCTAACTTGTATTTTGATTAGAATAAAAGCGCATTTGCTTGAGGACAAGCAAATCTCAAGTGTAAGGGTATTTGATGAGGCGAAAAGTGTACCGCTTTTAAGGGGTCATTTAAGCCCGAAATCGTATTTATTTGATCAAATATTGCCCTAAATCGTTCCTTTTGTCATTTTAGGTACTTTTGAGGAGAAATCTGGAAAAGGAGGCATTTCGGACGTTTTTGGAGCATTAAAGTGAAGAATACGACAAAGTCTCAAAATCGGCTGAAATTTACCTTTGACGGCGTCAGAATCATCTCTTGACGGCGTCATGCCTTGGCAAGAAAAGTGGGATGTGAAATTTACTCATGACGGGCCAGTGAGTTAGCATGAGAATTCTGACGGCGTCACGCTTTAACTAAATCAAGGGCGTCACGGCTTAAATCATAAGGGGACGGCGTCACGTTCATGATCCGACGGCGTCAAGCCTTGATAGGCCAGAATGGATTTTTGAAGAGCTAAAGAGGGACGGCGTCAAGAAGGTCACCCGGGAACCCTAAAAGCGGCGAGGTGACGGCGTCACACTCCATAAGGTGACGCCGTCAGATCCAAAAATCTATATATAGTTTTCTAATCTTTTGTCATTAGGGGAGAGCTTAGTGTGTGGAATTTTGGGATAAAACCCTAAGACGATTTTAGCTACTTTTTCAGGGCTTTTTGCCTTGAGATCTTCCATGTTTCATTGAAAGATAAGTTATCAATTAATCATTCAATATGTCTATGTGTTGTTTGATTCTATCTTATGCTTGTCTTTTGTTTAACATGTTAGGCTAATTTTATCTTGTGTTTGCTTAGATCTAATGAAACTTAGCTATTGATTATTGGTTGTTAGTGTGTTGTTAGTTGTATTGGATGATTGTTTATCTATGTTAGGCTTAAGAAAACTGGCTAACTTCCTATTCGGTAACTTGCTTGAACGTCTTAAGAAACATGAACCAAACGCGTACTAAAGGTTTTTATGGTTGTATTTAATGCACAAGCGAATTCTAGTGATCCCATGTTAGGAGCTTCCTAGCCGGCTCGACATAGGAGTGAAGTAGGAGCTTGTAGAGTTGGGGAAGTAAGTACGCCACCCCACGAATGGTATTAAGGAATACACCCGTCATCCACGCGACTAATACACACTAATTAACCGGTAAAAGATAGTTAGGGAGTAAGGAAATCTAAGTAAACACATTTCTCTACACATAAGTTTCTCACCACATTTCATTTTTGTTATTTTATTTTATTTGCATTCGTAGTCATTTGGGTTAGTTGACTAGCAACTAATTCCGCCCACTCCTTCAAACCCGAGATTTTACTTGCTTTCATAAAATTATAAAAACATAAAAAGAATCTTCCTCAACCCTTAGACCTAATTAGAGTAGCCTTTCACACCTAACGAACACTATTCCCTGTGGAGAACGATCAATCCCCCGTACTTACCACTACACTATACTACATCGGTCAGGTACACTGCCTGGTGGGGTTGTAAGCCTCTTGAGATCCCTCGAGAGGTAAAACCTGTTGTAAGGTTACAAAACCACGCAATCACAAATGATGGAAGCGGAGAAGATTCAGGATGCTGAGGAGTAATGGTTTTTGGTTCGTATCCTTGTATATATTTGCTTCATAATTTTTGTTCATATCTTATACCTAGGGGTGTCATAAAACCCGACCCGAACCCGACCGGGTTTGGGTCAACTCGGGTCGGGTCAACTCGGGTCAAAAATCATATTCGGGTCAATCGGGTCAACTCGAATTGACCCGACTTCTAAACAAGGTCGGGTTTGGGTATGTTTTTTTAGCCTTGACCAGACCCGAACTCGAGTTGACCCGACAAAACTAACATTTTACAATGCAAAAAACCCGGGTTGACCCTAAACCCGAGTTGACCCGACCCGAGTTGACCCGAGTTCTAAACAGGGTCGGGTTCGGGTATGTTTTTAGGAGGCTTGACCCGAGTTGACTCGACCCGAGTTGACCCGAACCCGGCCGGGTCAACCCGAATGACAGCCCTACTTATACCAATTTGTAAATAGATATATAGAAAACCTGCTAATTGTAAATAGATAAACGTAAAACCAGAAAATCCATAAAAAATTGAAAAAAATAGAAAATTCCAAAAATAGTTTCACCTAGGCATGTCTTCTGTTTATCGATAATATTTACGGTCTTAGAAATGTCATTCAATAATGGCACGGGTCTTTAAATGAAGCTCGCGCATAAGTTAAAATGGATTGTTAAAACATGTCTAAATGGCTTGCTATTACTTCGGATAGCAACCCGCGCTTCATAATGGGGAAAGCACATCGCCAAAAAGACGGTTGTTCCTCCAACTGGGTGATGTTCACCTGGGCATGGATTACTTTATATCCATGTTTCTTCGATCTGATGTACGTTTCAGTGCATCATTTCTTGAAAAGGAAGAGAAATCTTCTTTGTATGCAAATAGTTTCATTCTACGATTCTTCTGAAAATTATTTGTAAGACACTTGGTGGTTATGTGTTGTTTGAAATTCTTTTAGACTTGGATTGTGCATAAAACTTGTCACTCAATCAACGACTTCAAATATATAACTAGTATACGGGTCATTGATTGAGGAGAAGAGTGAATTCAAATTTTATATCATCAAACGGGTTTCTTGATTAATTCATAACTCTTTGAAGAGGTTTTGCAGTTACTGGGGTATTAGTTGAAGAGGATCTTGCTAAAACTTTATATCAAATGGCCAAATGTGTTAGTTGCTAGAAATTTTAGGACATTATGTGCAATTTGCTTATAGTTTCCTAGCTTTATGTATCTAGAAGGTTCATTTGTGTTACTTTGGAATCCTCGTATAATCCCCTAAACACCTTAAGACTCAAAACCTAAAAGAAGTTAGAAAAACCAGTTGTGTTTGATGTTTTTGAATACTCCAATGACATTTGTATGATCTGAATGAATGAGTTTCAAAGGTTGTTTGACTTTTGTTAAGTCAATTGCTGCTTAATTGTTGTTGATATTGTGCATATGTTCTCAGGATTCGCTTAGGTATATAGCTATCATGTTTGAATCATGTTCCTAAGATCCTGAATTGAATATTGAAATCTGTGTGAATTGCCATGTTCATGATTGCTATTTGCTCTTCATGCTAGATAGTGGGTTGACGTATTTCCTGATTGTGGTTTGATTATAAGATGAACTTGGTATTATAATGTGGCAAGCTGCTATGGGGTAGCCATTAATGAATAGTGTATCTGTATGCATGCATATCTTTGTGGATATTCTTATGCAGATTCCATAGCCAAAATGAATGTGCCAGTTCCCACTCTAACCATTTGATCAGACGTTCAAACTCTATTGATTGGCTCAGAATTCACCTCGACAACAACATCGGCAGCAACAACAACAACAACACTGTCATCACCACCACCACCTTCACTTCAACAAAGCAGTTCTTATTCTGATCTCGCCAAGTGGAGATCTTCAACATGTGGGAAAGTTTTGTTGGTGGATGGATAATCGATGTTGACCAATGTCTCCCTCAGTGAAGCAGATGATCACATCATCTGTGCAAAAAGGTCAATATCATTTGTGTCATAACAATAATCAATTTGTGCAAAATAAGCAGTGAATCTCCTTCTTAGATTAAGGGGGAGCATAGTATGTTCCATCATCAGACTACATTAAATCGGACACATTTTCTCCCACATTTTCTAACTTATTTAAATCAATTGGGATCACAAATCTCAAAAGGTTTGAAATTTTTGATCGGGGGAGAGAATGTGATTTAAATATGAAACCTGATGAAAATGTGATGTTTTGGACTTAAACGTTAGACTTTCCCATATGTGCTAAACTCTTTCGTATATCGATGCACATATTGAGGGGGAGCAAATGGAAAAAAAGGATTTGGCATCTCATGTGAGCGTGGCTCAGACTTAACCAGTGAATTGACGAAACACAAATTGTCATCAATCGAAAGGACATATCCTGGCCGGGTAATAATTTCAAGCTGGTCTAACCAGTGATGTAAGCGTGTCTCGAAAAGGATGTGTCTGAGTAGAGTGTACCATTTCGAGAAACTTTCTGTGGACTTGACTAGGCCGGGTAATAATTTCAAGCTAGTCTAACTAGTGATGTAAGCGTGTCTCGAATCGGTCATGTTCACTGAAAGTGGATCAATTCAAAAAGTGCGAACTCCACCCAACATGTGCAAATTTACAATAAAATCATCCGAGCACATGTTGAGGGGGAGCATTTAAAAAATATAAAACTCTCAAAGTGTTAGCAAAATGTGTTTCATAATTATGAACACTTTGAGAGATTTTTCAAGGATTTGGTTAATGGCAATTGTGGAAGAACACCAAAGACCGACCATTTTATTTAATGCATTGGAGCGATAAGGATGGTAAGGTTAGGTATATGTTCCCACGATCCCGCCAGAGCCGGAGGGATCTACCCAGGGACAATCCACTAGTTAGTGTAGAAGTCCTTAGGTATGATTAAAAAGGTGAAAAATGTGAATAAGGGAAGAGTGCCGACTGAGATGGAGCTAGTACTAGAACAAACCCAACAAGGTTCTAGTTATGAAGTCTCGGTAAGCACTGAAGGGGTTGAAGAATGAAAAAGAAATGTAAAGATAAAGGGTGAAAAGAAAGAAGCCCTCCTTACACTTTAGGCAGAAACCGGGTCAATACATATGCTGTCAGAATCACTTGGTTGATTGCTGACATTGAAGACAAAGTATCATGGACCCAGTGATACGCTGCACAACCCTCCCTAGCCACTCAAGGTCCCTCAAAGGACTCTTGTTTCAATTGTCACGGAGTTCAATACATTTCTATCGTCTCTCTCACTCCGAGTTAGATGATATTGAAAAGGTGGCAGTCCTCTCCAGCCTCCGATCACCAAATCAAAACGCACAATTGAGTCTAGAGCCACGAGATGCATAATAAGATCTCATAGGAACACGTATTATTTCTACACTGGTTGTTCAACATTAAGGACACCAGATGTAAACTTATGAGTCCTACGCAGATCTTAGCAATCTGCCAGAACATTTATGAGAGAATTTACAAATGTAATTCTTAATGATTGAATGGAAATTCCTGCCAGGGTCAACATCAAACAGCCCTGAAAGCAGGTCACTTCGGTAATTCCTTGTGGATTACGCTTAGTGATCGCGGCGGTTTCAAACGGTCTACAGTCGTGGAGTGATCTCCAGCGACTCACCTAATCGTTGATTTACTACGGTAAATCTTTAAAACCCTCTGTGGGTTTTCGATTTAGGAACGGTCTTGGTAAGGATTAGAGAGAGTTTTCACACTATGCTGTTAACAATCTCGAAGTCCGAACCTGTAAGTACCGGACGTTTTATTGCTAACTGTCGTATGCAGGAACATCTGGCGAATGTAGCTGATTGCTGTTGCAGCTGCTTGCGGTTGTAGCTGATTGATGTTGCAGCTGATTGCGGTTGTAGCTGATTGCAGAAAAGATGCCAATCCACCACCACATGTTCACACTACATCATCATTACAATCAAAGAAGTCATGATAAACTAAAAGACCTTCAACACAGCTTCTGAAAATTCTGATGCTGAAAGATCATGACACTAAATAGTGTGAGCATGTCGACTCAACAATCACATCACATGGAGACATACTGCGAAAAGATGACCTGGAGACATACGTTGGATGATAACATCAAAGACTCATCAATGATCATCCAAGACTAAAGAACGGTCATCAAAAGATCTCTGCTAAATGTACAAAGATCAATGAATTTGAAGAATCAAAGACTACGAGCTACGAAGTCAATCACACAAGATGGAATGCTAGAATTCATAATATTATTTCCGGGGTGACCTCCCTTAGGGGGAGATTGTTAGGAATATAAATATTCATGTGAAGACTCGGTCACCCCAAGTATTTATTTAGCATTTATGTAGCTCGTAGGCTTATTATTTTTATTAGTATTATTAGTTTTATTAGCTTAGTTATATATATATTTGTGGAGTGGGTCGGGTCTTTACCCACTGTCAGCTCACTCCATAGCCCACTAGGGGCACCATATGTTAGTACTATATAAACCCCTTCCCACACTTGGGAAGGGTTGGAACTCATTTACATCTCAATCTAATATTACACTTGTTTCTCTCACTACAAAGTTCCCACTTCTCTCTCTACCTCCTTCTTCTATTCGATCCATCCACAAGTCCCAAACTTGAGTTTCTTTGTTAGTGAATATACTACACTTGGGGTTTTAGGCACATTTATAGTAAAATCATGAAATATACTTACTGAATTTTACTTCAAATCATGTTTTTCTTAGTTAGGAATTGCATCTTATTGCACATTGTCATAATTCAACAAAACCCCATGAGAAATTTTTGCTAAAATCTTCTCACAACTAGGAAAAATGGTTTTTCTTGAACATTGTTCATACAAATATAAAAATGTTTGATTTTAATCATCACTTGCATAATGTCTCTTGAATGCTAAAGGGAATACATAACTAATATGTATTTTCGGGTACATTCAAACGAAGCTACATTGAAATAGGAGCGTTTAGGTTATCTCTCATTTTAACACAAAACTTGCATAAACTAAATTTTCATGCATAAAAAAGAGTCGAGATAACCGCACCTCCACATTGTCCCCATGTAGGCACACACTAGAAAATTTATACTTATTTAGATTATTTCGACTAAAACTATATAATTTTGTGTTTAGGAAAATCATGCCTCCCGCAACCAACTATGATCATAAACGCACCGTCAATTACCTATCTAAAGTCCATAAAACCAAAGGTCTTAGTGATTAACAAGTTGAAATTTTCAAGGCTCTAGAAAAATGCTACGTACATGAGGGTAGGGTTGTAGACCCCTCATTCTATGATGGAACCACTCTTAGGGAACAACTAGCGGGTATTCACTTTGATTCCCTCCTAGATATTAATGAACAAATAGTTCCACGATTCATTCTAGAATTCTATGCTAGTGTCAATCTAGAATCAAACGATCAAGGTTACATGAACATTCGTTTCACTGTCAATGGAAACTTGTTCAATATTCCATTAGATCAATTTGGAGAGGTCTTAGGAGTCCCAAGTCATGGAACATGTCTCTATTTTGATAAATGGTCATTGACCATTCTTGAATCAAATCTTGAAAGAACGGCACCATATGCCACTCCTTTAGCCTCAAAAGAAGTCATTCGGGAACATCTCTTCATACCTAGGAACAACCCAACTATGTTGTATCATGGTCTTCAAGTTGCTAGAGATCCATTCGCCATGGAACTCAATGAACTTAAGCCCGAATTTAGGAAAATGGAAGAAGTCTTAAGGGCCAATATCATGTGCACGGTAGGGAACCGCGATCACATCAATGCTTGTCTTTGCCACATGATGTATTGTGTGTCAACTCGTCAACCTTTCAACCTTGCTTACTATATTGCCAAAAGAATGGGTGATATCCCGATTCAAGGTAAATTGGCAATGCCTTATGGAATGCTCTTGACTCGTCTTTATAAAGCCTTTGCACCCGTTCCTAGAAATGCTTTAGGAATTTTCCCCGACTATGATGAGATTGAACACACCTTTGTTCCCTTGAGCGACTTTAGGGTAGCGGTTGATAAAGGCAAACGTCCTCGTGCTCAAACATCATCATCATCATCATCATCATCAATGAGTGATGATAACGGATTACCAAACTCTAGGATTACTCCACCGGAGTACTTGAGCCAACTACCACCAATTGAAAATGAATCAGCAGAGTTCAAGCAAACCAAGGGAATGGTGAAGAATTTGGGGCGTTGGATGATGAAGATTCACAAGGGTATAAAGAAGTTGAGCAAGAAGTTAGGCTGAAAGGAGTGTTTGGAACTAAATGTTATTAGAAAATGTTGTGTTACAACATGGATGTTCTTAACTTGTTGTGATTTTACTTGAATTGTATGTGAACTAACTCAGATTTGCTGGACGATAACACTTAGTGTTATCAATTTTCCGAGTTTAAGCCCCCGTTTGGCTTAACTCCACTTAAGGTAAGTTACTATGAACGAATTAATCTATGTGTATACGTGTGTTAGAATCATCATATTTAGTTGTTTTGCATTACATATTAGATGATAGATATGTTCCAGGAGAATTTTCGGGTTTTTGTCGAAACACGCAAAATATGCACATCTCTCTGTTTGTTTTAGCACTCTTGGCCGACGGATCTGGCGGATCCCAAAATTTGGATCCGCCATGTGTTAGCTTTGGATCCGCCATTCCTTCACCTGTGGATTCTGCGGATCCCAACATTTGGATCCGCTTGTGTTATCGATTGGATCCGCAGGTATAACAGTAACATTTTCAAAAATTCCCGACTAATCCCGATTCTTAGATTTTAGTTTCTAGTCTTCTTTAGATTATGTTCACTGATCATTAAACATCTTAGATTGATCTAGGAACTCTTAGAAACTTAAGAACGAAATTTTCCACCAAAATTTGAATTTTCAAATTTTATGAGTAAGTTACCTTTCTGATGCAAACAAGGAACCCTTTTTAGGGATCCTTCAAATCCGTGGGAACATCACATCAGAGGATTTTCCACTATCTCATTGCATTTACTGCATATCTTCATCATATTACTCAACATAAGTTCTATGGATTGACTTATGTGATGTGACTTGCACAATTTTTTGTTCCAAATCATTAGGAACCAACATTCTCTATTGGATTTACATCAAATCCAAACACTACTTTCTATAAGCAATCTGCCTATAAATTAAGATCTTAGCTTTGAGCAAAACTCACTCATTCACCCTCTTCTCCACATATTTCCTGTACATCTTAGTTAACTTAGCTCACCATGACCAAATCAAACAACTCTTCAACCTCTAGACCTCCAAAAAGAACCGCACGCATTAGTGTTAAACCTTGTTGCTTTATTAATCTTGCAAATTCATCATCAGAGGAGTCATCTCCTCTTAATATCTCATCACCTATTGCTAGTGAGAACTTTCTCACTCTATCTACTCCTACACCTTCAAATGTTGTCATACAAACTCCTCCTCCAACCATAACTCCAATAGCAACCACACCACCACCCGCTCCATCACAATCTGTGAAGTCCCAATCACCACCAAATTCACCCAAGTTACAACCAATGGAGCTATTTAGGACACCACCCACATCACCCCATCCATACCTTGATGAGTTGGAAGACCTTCCACAAAGGTAAACCAATCCTCCAACTTTGAGTTTTGAAGGTTAAGAACCAATGCTCTTCCATCCTCTTCATCCGGAAATCCACGGTCCCTTATACCGTGATGCTCCACAACCTCAACCACAAATACCACCTCTCTCACCCACATCAACTCTCATTGCCATTGATGAGGCAATGTGGATGAATATACCACAAACCCAAGAGGAAATTAGTGAGGAACTAACCCGTCTCTACTCTCTCTCGGGTATGGTTAATCATCGCCTCAATGAAGCTATGGACCTCCAAAACATCCTCATGAACTCCATCCAAACACCACCATCCAATGAACAAGAACAACGACACACGCTCCTTCACGATATCCTTGCGAAGAGAGGGACAGGCTTTGGCTTGGGAAGCCCAGCTTGCACGCCGTAGAGCCGATACCTTGGAGAACATCATAGGGGACATGCAGGTCGAGCATCAGGCAGAGATACGGAGACTCCGAGACCAGATCTCAGAGCTTACGGGACGTATGGACGGACCTAGCCATTAGACGTAGTTAGCATTTGTATAGTTTTGAGGCATCTTAGCCTGCCGCCTGTGGCAATTAATAAAGATTCTTGTATCGTTTTGTTATGTAACTCAACTGATAAAGTTATTAATGTTATGTTGTTGGTTATGATATACTATATATTGATGTTGACTCATGTTTTATGGTTGTTCGTATGTATTATAATTGTATCCAGACATGTCGTGATGTTACTTGTTATTATTATGGTTCTTTAAACGTCGCAAATACTATAAAATTCCAAACACATAAGGAATAGAAATTCAAAATAGACTTGATGAATGTAGAGAAAGTTGCTGAATTTCAGCTTTTATAGATAAATCCGTTTGTTCCTTAGCTATCCCATACCAAAAATTGATCATTTAATTACGGTAGTACCTAAAGATGTCGTAATTTTTGTAATTTTCAATTTAATCATAACTTCATATTGTAAATACATTGTTAGAATTCATATACTCATTCCTCCATTACTCAACTGTCTTATACAAATTCTAAATCTGTGTTTCTTGTGGCATTAATAGAAATATGGTGTGTACCAGAAACGAAACTACCAACCATACCGCAACACTGACGCCTGCGGATGTTCAGAGAATGATTGCCGAAGGCATCGCTGCAGCTCGCGAGGCCGATGCTGCAACCCGCTTAAGTAACAACATAGGGACAATAACTGAAGGCGAGGCATCTACACCTCGTAAATGTACTTATAAAGACTTCATGAGTTGTCAGCCGACCACCTTCAAGGGTATAGAAGGGGTGACAGAGTTAGCTCAGTGGTTTGAATGTATCGAAACGGTATTTATGAGAAGCAACTGCGCAGAGAACAACAAAGTCACTTTCGCTACTGGAACCTTGAGAGGAGATGCACTATCTTGGTGGAATGCTACTGTCCAGACCATGGGTGCTGATGCAGCATACCAAATCTCCTGGACTGAACTGAAGAAAAAGTTGTTAAGGAAGTATTGTCCTCGGACAGAGGTTAGGAAATTAGAAGAAGAATTTCATCAACTAGTAGTGAAAAGTAATGACCTGAAGACGTACAACCGGAAATTTTAAGAATAATCTATTCTATGCCCGACAATGGTGCCAGACATGGAAAAGACGCTAGAACGCTATGTGGAAGGACTACCCCAAAGCATCGAGGGGGACGTCACAACATCCAACCCAAATACACTTGAAGAAGCTATCGCACTTTCACAGCGGTTGTTGGATCGAGTGATTAAACGGGGTTTTACCTCCACAGTCAATGAGCACAACAGGAGTTTTGATAACCGTGGGAACAACAACCACAACAGAAACAACAACAACCACTACAACAACAGCAGGAGCTACAACAGCAACAACTAGAACCACAACCGCAGCCGAGACCACCAGCAGAACCACAACGACCACCAGCATCAGCAAAATCGCCGTCTGGAAGCTGCCAGGGCTTATGTGGCTGTGCCCACTGAAAGGAAAGTTTATGACGGGACACAACCCCAGTGTAACAAGTGTAAGTTGCATCATATCGGACCTTGTACAGCAATCTGCGGCAACTGCCGAAGAGTGGGACATGTGACCAAGGACTGCCGAGCCACAGGGGCAAATGCGCAACCGATAGCAGTAAAGTGCCATGGTTGTGGTGAATTGGGACATTACAAGAGTCACTGCCCAAAGAACTCCAACAATGTTGCCCGTGGGAGAGCATACGTACTCGGATATGGAAATGCATCTCAGAACCCCGACGTCACTAATGGTTCATTCTTATTAAATCAACGCAGTGCTAAGATATTATTTGATTCTGGAGCTGATAAGAGCTTTGTATCTACTTCATTTGCCTTACTGCTTAATATTGCTTCCATAGAATTAGATACCTCATATGAAATTGAAATAGCTAACGGAAATCTCCTAAGCACCAATATCCTGATCAAAAATTGCACCTTAACCCTCCAAGACAAATCCTTCCCCATTGACCTCATGCCTATCAAACTTGGAAGTTTCGACATCATCATTGGCATGCATCGGTTATCCAAGCACCGTGCCAGAATCATTTGTGACGAGAAAGTCGTCAAAATTCCTCTCGATGGTGAAAAACTTATCGTTCGTTGTGATCACCATAGAACCCAACTCAATATCATCTCATATATCAAGACGGTGAAGTACATAAACAAAGGATGCCACGTGTTTTATGCCACGTGTTTTTTATTCAAGTGTCGGAAGGTGAATCAAAAGAGAAGGAGAAACAACTGGAAGAAGTACCAGTCGTAAATGAATTTTTGGAAGTATTCCCTAAAGACTTGCCAGGTATTCCACCAATTCGGCAGGTAGAATTTCGAATCGATTTAGTGCCTGAAGCAGCACCTGTTGCCAAAGCACCTTATTGGTTAGCCCCCTTGTTGGGAATTATCATACGATTCAAGAGAAGACAACTTAGGTCTGGTAATATGTCAGAGTTAGGTCTGTCTTTGTAATTAGGTCTGGTAATACAAAGTTAAGTCTGGTAGTCTGTTTAAGTCTGGTTGACTTATCATGTTAAGTCTGGCCGTGAAGTTAGGAAAGTCTGTTAGAGATAAGTTAGGAAAAGATACAAAACGTGTAAGTATCTTTATAGAAGATTCGTGAATATCTTCTTAGTCGGTTAGCATTAGGGTTTCCTTGTGTTATAAAAGGATCCCTAAGATTGTTAGTTCTGTGTGTGAGTTGTACGAGTTTCACTATTGTGATTAAAAGTAATATACGAAGTTAGTGTTATCTCTGTGTGTTCTTCATTGTTCTTGTTAAGTTTCCACATTAACATTAACAATCATTAAGGGTTTCTCACTTAGACTGGTTTGGATTTATCCCAACCATCTACTAGGTATTCAAGACTACTTAGAGATCCACTTACAATTCGTGGACCAACAAGTGGTATCAGAGCAAGGCGAGAGACTCTGAATTCGAAGAACACTTAAACTCAAAAAACTAATTCTCACTCAAATCACCCTTCACAATGTCTGAAACCGATAAGCCTATCAACACTGAAACTTTCTCAATCCATAACAGTGAGGATGAGAGATCAAACCATGAAGATGAAGGAAAAACTGAATCCAGTAACTCCCAAACACAACAACAACCCATCCCTTCCACAACCACAATCTCAAACCTAAAACTTCCATTACTGAAAAGAGAAGAGTATGATATATGGGCCATGGAGATGGAACATTATCTGGAGTACATCGATAGTGATGTATGGAAGGTTATTCAAAAAGGAAATTCTAAGAAAAGAATTTCACAAGGGAATGATGGGCAGATAAGAATAATGCCACCAGTATCTGCTGAGGAGATCAGGGCTGTGGAGAAGGAAAAGAAGGCCAGAACCTTGCTTCTTATGGCTATTCCTAAGGAGCATCTACAAAGGTTTCATGGCATCCTTGATGCTAAGGAGATGTGGGAGGCTATCAAGAAACGATTTGGAGGGAATGCAAACTCCAAGAAGATGCAAAAGGCTGTTCTTAAACAGCAATTTGAGACATTTAGTGTTTCAAAGACTGAAGGATTGGAGAAGGGCTATGACAGATTTCAACATCTGTTAACACAACTGGAAGTTCATGGTGCATCAGTTTCGAATGAGGATGCAAACCACAAGTTCCTTAGATCTTTACCATCAGAATGGGGCAATGTATCTGTGGCGATGAGGATAAAGGAGGAAGTAGATTCAATGACACCTGATGACCTATACAATAATCTCAGGATGTTTGAAAGGGACATCAGTAACAACACTCAGGCATCAACCAGTTCATCAAATGTTGCTTTTGTGTCACAAAACAAAAGCAGTACTTACAAGGTTAAACCTGGTAGTGTTAGGTCTGGTATCTATGAAACTCCTTCAAGTGAAAGGTCTGCTTCAAGTTTCACTGATGAGGTGATACATTCTTTCTTTGCCAACCAAACGGAAGATGAAAGCTTTATTAGTGAAGACTTAGAACAGATTAATGATGCTGAAGTTGAGGAGATGGACATAAAATGGCACATTGCTCTGGTTGCTTTAAGGGTCAAACGATTTCAGAAGCAATATGGAAGGACCATCAATTTCACCAACAAATCACCAGTGGGATACACAAAGAGGACAGTGGAATGCTACAACTGTCACAAGCATGGACATTTTTCAAGAGATTGTCTAGAGAAGAAGCCTGCTGATGGGAAAAGAGATGAAGATGGGAAGATGGAAAAAAATCAGATGAGTTTGCTGACAATGGAAGCTGGAGGAGTCAACTGGGGTGAGCATCCAAGAGTGAATGAGGAGTCTGATCATGCTCTCATGGCCATTGGTAATGAGGTATCATTATGCTCTAAATTATGCACTGATTCATATAATCATGTTAAGGCTTTGTGTGATGAGCAGTTAGAACAAATAGGTGACCTAGAAGTAAATCTTTTAGCACATAAAAATGCTATAAAAACACTAGAGGCACAAAAGGTCACCCTTCAAAACCAACATGCTGCTTTAAATGAAAAACTATACTTTCAAGCTAATAAAATATATGAACAAGATGAAAAGATTAAAAGGTATAGACAATTGGGCCTTAGAATTCAGAAGGAGAGGGATGAGTTGAGAAAACGGGTAGATCAGTGGAACAATTCAAATAATAACCTGTTTAAGTGTTGGGATTCTCAAATTAAGTCAAATAAAAAATGTGGCTTAGGATATGAGGAAGATGAGAATAAGGCTATATTTAAGAATAAAGAAGAGGACTATGCTGATAAGCCTTTATATAATAGGTTTGTTAAGACTGGTGACTTTAAGGGAGTACCACCACCATTGAGTGATGACTATACTCCTCTTGAAAAAGAAGAGTTGGATGATTCACTCTTTGTGTATGGTAAGAAAGGTCCTCAATCATCTGAGTCAATCACCTCAGAGGACAAAACCAGTAAGTATTCTTCTTGTCAATCCAATGACTCTGAAGGATCTATTGATGGTTCCTCTGATCACTCTAAGTCTGAGTCAAAAAGTGAGATAAAAGAGAATCCTGAACCTAAGGTTGTTAAGAAGTGTGAACCTGTTGTAACTGAACCTGTAGTGACTAAACCAAAGCCTGAGACAGTCAAACCTAGTTGTGTCAAACACATAAAAACTCCTAGGGAATCTGTCAAAATGAGTGAGTCACCTAGAAGCAATAGTGTTCACAGAGAAAGTAGGAGTAGTTACACTTATGCTCCTAAAAGATGTTTTGTGTGTGGAAGTTTAAGTCATTTGATTAGAGATTGTGACTTCCATGAAAAGAGAATGAAGAAAGAGGCTGAGCAAAAGAGAATGAATGCTAATATGGGTCATGTTTCAAATAAACCAGTTTGGAATAATGCTAGTAGAATTAATCATGCCAACCAGTTTGTTCCCAGACCTGTCCAACTTAATAACTCTACCCGACCTAACTCTTGTGTTAATACTGGTAGACAAAATTTTAGGTCTGGCTTCAGGAACTTTAATATGAATAGGCAAAATGGTAATTTTATGAGGCCTAATGTGAATACTGGTTATGTTAATTCTGTGAGATCTAATGTGAACACTGGTTATGTGAGACCCAAACAACCATTTCAAAAGTCACAGGTGAATACAAATTTTCAAAGAAATAATTTTTACAAAACTCATTCACCTGTGAGAAGACAAGTTGTAAAGCAAACAGCAAAACCTTTAAAGGGGAATGGGGGGCCTACTGTTAAGACCTCAGCATGTATGTCTTGGGATTCAAACAAAAATAAATCCATGTATAAATCCCAAAACAACAGTGGATCAGGTTCAAATAAGAAATTTAAGTATGTTGATCCACAAGGCGGACCCAAGCCTACTCAGGCCTGGGTTCCTAAGAGAAACTAATTTCTCTTCTTTTTGTGCAGGATCATCTACTTTGCTATATGGAAGATAGAGGAATCCTTGACAGTGGATGCTCTGGGCACATGACTGGTAACAAGAACTATCTAAATGATTTTCATGAATTCGAAGGAGGTTCTGTTACTTTTGGAGGAAGCAAGGGACAGATTACTGGTAAAGGAAGAATAATTGTGGGCAACATAGAATTTGACAATGTATCCTTTGTGAAAGAACTTGGGCAGTTCAACCTTTTCTCAATATCACAAATTTGTGATACTCAGCATAAGGTGCTTTTTACTGAAAATGATTGTCTTGTATTAACACCGGACTTTAAGATGCCTGAAGAACATCAGATTCTTCTTAAAGTTCCCAGACAACACAAAATGTACAGTTTTGATATGAAAGCATCTAATCCTGCAAAAGGTGCTACCTGTTTGATTGCAAAAGCTACTTTGGATGAATCTAAGTTGTGGCACAGAAGGTTAGGCCATGTGAATTTCAAAAAACATGAATAAACTTGTGAAGAATAACCTTGTGAGAGGTTTGCCTTCAAAATTGTTTAAAAATGATCATACTTGTGTGGCTTGTAACAAGGTTAAATTAGAACAGGATTCAGAAAGAATCAGAAATCAAGAATTCTTCTTCTCAAGAAAAGGATTCTGAATACAAATCTCAAGATACTGGCAAAGTAGTATCCCCTAACATTACCAGTACTTCCAACTTTAAGTCTGGTAGTGGTGCTCAACCAGACCTTTCTTCAAGTGCTGTTTGTGTTGATTCTGAGATGTCAGAACTTGAAGTATTTCCAAATCCTAATGAAGGTATCTTTGAAGGGGCTTCCTATGATGAAGGAGGTATTATTACTGATTTCAACAACTTACCCACTAAAGTGGAGGTAAGTCCAACTCCCACTCTCAGGATCCACACCATTCATCCCAAGAGCCAAATAATTGGTGATCCCAAGTCTGCTGTTCAAACAAGAAGTAGAGTGCAACATCAGTCTGATTCACTTGCACTCATTAGCCTGATCAAGCAACAACAAATGGTCAATCATAAGGACCAGCAACATTGTTTATTTGCTTGCTTTCTTTCTCAAAGTGAACCCACTACAGTTTCTGAAGCTTTAGGGGAGGAAAGTTGGGTAGAAGCTATGCAAGAAGAGTTGTTGCAGTTCAAGCTACAGAAAGTATGGGTTCTTGTGGACCTACCTGATGGAGCTAAAATCATTGGTACAAAATGGGTCTTCAGGAATAAAAGGGATGAAAGAGGGGTAGTAGTAAGGAACAAAGCAAGGTTGGTAGCACAAGGATACAAACAGGAGGAGGGCATAGATTATGATGAGGTCTTTGCTCCTGTTGCAAGAATTGAGGCTATCAGGTTATTTTTGGCATATGCATCATACATGGGATTCAAGGTGTATCAGATGGATGTCAAAAGTGCTTTCCTTTATGGCACTATTGAAGAAGATGTGTATGTACATCAACCTCCTGGTTTTGAGGATCCTGCTAACCCCAATCAAGTGTACAAGGTTATTAAAGCTTTATATGGTCTTCATCAAGCTCCTAGAGCTTGGTATGAAACTCTTTCACAGTTTCTAGAAGAACATGGATACATCAGGGGTGTAATTGACAAGACTTTATTCATTAAGAGAGATCAGAAGGATATCATTCTTGTTCAAATTTATGTGGATGATATCATTTTTGGATCAACAAGAAAGTCTTGGTGTGATGAATTTGAAGGTTTAAAGAAAAGCAGGTTTGAAATGAGTTCAATGGGAGAACTTACATTTTTCTTGGGACTACAAGTAAAACAAAAGGATGATGGACTTTTTATTTCTCAAGACAAGTATGTTGCAAAATTTTTGAGGAAGTTTGAGTTCTCAAATGTGAAGACTGCAGTCACTCCCATGGAAAACAAGGTGCCTTTAACAAAGGATGAAGATGCTGCTGATGTGGATGTGCACCTTTACAGATCCATGATAGGTTCCCTCATGTATCTTAACGCTTCTAGACCTGACATTATGTATGCAGTTTGTGTTTGTTCACGTTTTCAGGTACAACCAAAGACTTCACATTTTCATGCTGTGAAGAGAATCTTTAGGTACTTAAAGGGCAAACCAAATTTGGGCCTTTGGTATCCTAAGGAGTCATCTTTTGACCTGACAGCTTATTCAGACAGTGACTATGCTGGTGCAAGCCTGGATAGGAAATCCACAACAGGAGGTTGTCAATTCCTTGGAAGGAGATTGATATCTTGGCAATGCAAGAAGCAGACAATTGTGGCCAATTCAACTACTGAAGCTGAGTATGTTGCTGCTGCTCACTGCTGTGGACAAGTCTTGTGGATTCAGAATCAGATGCTGGACTATGGTTTGAATTTTATGAATATTGTTATCCACATAGATAATAAGAGTACTATCTGTATCGTTAAGAACCCAGTATATCACTCTAAAACTAAGCATATAGAAATCAGGCATCACTTTATTAGAGATTGCTTTGAAAAGAAGTTGATTAGAGTGGAGAAAATACATACAGATTTTAATGTTGCTGACCTGTTAACTAAAGCATTTGATGGTCCTAGGTTCAATTATCTGGTAGTTAACATTGGTATGATGAACCCCTAGTTTGAGTTAAGGGGAGGTTTGGCTTAAGGGGAGGTCAAACTGTGAAGTATGTATAGTATGAGTGCTTACCAGTATTTAGGTTGTCTTTAAGTCTTGTAGTTTTGTTTTTAGTTCTGTTAAAAAAAAAATTGTCTTCTATTTCTTTTGTAGGCAATGCTGGTTTAAGTATATTTTCACAAGTTGTTAAGTGAGACTATTGGAACTTCTCACTTGGTGAAGGTGCCTTGCACTAACACAACAAAAGGTTATCAGTCCACCTTGTCTCATCAACACAAGGACTGGCTAATCCTGAGCAAACGGCTAACAGGTAAAGATTGCTCAAATCCGTTTATGGCTGACAATTTGCCAAAAATTGTATGGTATTCAACTCACCATATCTAAGATAAGTAAAGAGTTGGCTAGCCCACAAGGTTATGGTTTGTGGTAAAGGCTGTGGAAAACCATAAATGGTAATCAATTCACCATGATGAGGTGCTTTTTCATCAAAGAATTGGCTAGTCCAGAAGCAAACGGCTTTTGGTAAAGACTTAACAAATCCGTTGATAAGCTGATGATTTGCTAAAAATCATATGGTTATTAATGTACCATGGTCTTACACGCCAAAACATTGGCTACTCCAGTGGTGATGGCTATTGGTAAAGAGATTTCAAATCCATTACATTTTCAATGATTCACCTCTCACAGATGGTAACACATCTGGAAGTGATGAGAATAGTCTGGAACTTAAATGAATTTGATGTACATATAGTCAATGTTGCTGCAAAGACCATATAAGAAGAGCTTATCAAGATTCAAGCTGCTAGAAAGGTTCAAGACCTAAATACAATTCAAAGTGTTCAAGATTCAATCCTCAGAAAGCTAAATCAGAAGAACTTGAAGTTCATGTGTATGAAGATCAAGTTAGGGGAGGATTGTTGGGAATTATCATACGATTCAAGAGAAGACAACTTAGGTCTGGTAATATGTCAGAGTTAGGTCTGTCTTTGTAATTAGGTCTGGTAATACAAAGTTAAGTCTGGTAGTCTGTTTAAGTCTGGTTGACTTATCATGTTAAGTCTGGTCGTGAAGTTAGGAAAGTCTGTTAGAGATAAGTTAGGAAAAGATACAAAACGTGTAAGTATCTTTATAGAAGATTCATGAATATCTTCTTAGTCGGTTAGCATTAGGGTTTCCTTGTGTTATAAAAGGATCCCTAAGATTGTTAGTTCTGTGTGTGAGTTGTACGAGTTTCCCTATTGTGATTAAAAGTAATATACGAAGTTAGTGTTATCTCTGTGTGTTCTTCATTGTTCTTGTTAAGTTTCCGCATTAACATTAACAATCATTAAGGGTTTCTCACTTAGACTGGTTTGGATTTATCCCAACCATCTACTAGGTATTCAAGACTACTTAGAGATCCACTTACAATTCGTGGACCAACACCCCTCCAAAATGAAAGAGTTATCTGAGCAGTTGAAAGAACTGCCAGATAAGGGATTCATCCAACCAAGCTCATCACCTTGGGGAGCACCAGTCCTATTTGTCAAAAAGAAAGACGGAACATTTCGAATGTGTATTGATTATAGGGAGTAGAACAAACTTACGGTGAAAAATCGATATCCATTACCAAGGATTGACGATCTATTTGACCAACTACAAGGATCGAGTGTTTACTCAAAATCGATCTGAGATCGGGATATCACCAATTAAGAGTCAGGGAAGAAGACATTCCCAAGACAGCCTTTCGAACACGGTACGGGCATTATGAATTTCGAGTAATGCCATTTGGTCTTACCAACGCACCAGCAGTGTTCATGGATCTAATGAACTGAGTATGCAAGCCATACTTGGACAAGTTCGTGATTGTATTCATCGATGACATTTTAATCTACTCACGTAACGAAAAAGAGCATGCGGAGCACTTGAGAACCATCATGGGGTTACTCAAGAAGGAAAAACTCTATGCAAAATTTTCCAAATGTGATTTTTGGATTTCCACCGTTCAGTTTCTAGGCCACATCATTAATAGTCGAGGTATATACGTTGACCCTGCCAAGATCGAAGCAGTTAAAGGTTGGGCATCACCCACCACTCCAATTGAAATTCGTCAATTTCTAGGACTCGCTGGTTACTATTGAAGGTTTATAGAAAATTTTTCCAAGATCCCAAAACCCTTGACAGAACTCACTCAGAAAAACAAGAAGTACATCTGGGAAGAGAAACAAGAGTCAGCATTCGAACTCTTAAAGCAGAAACTCTGTGAGGCACCGATTTTAGCACTACTAGACGGAAGCGACGACTTTGTAGTGTATTGTGACGCGTCTCATCATGGTTTAGGTGCAGTACTAATGCAGAGAAACAAAGTTATAGCCTACGCCTCACGACAACTCAAGAAAAATGAGGAAAACTATACCACTCATGATCTAGAACTAGGAGCAGTAGTATTCGCTCTTAAGATATGGAGACATTACCGGTACGGTACAAAGTGCACGGTTTTCACCGATCACAGAAGCCTTCAATACATACTGTATCAGAAGGAGCTGAACATGAGACAGCGCCGATGGTTGGAACTACTCAATGACTACGACTGTGAAATTCGCTATCACCCAGGCAAGGCGAATTTCGTGGCCGATGCATTGAGCAGAAAGGAAATGATCAAACCTCTTAGAGTCCGATCGCTAGGAATGACAATTTGTTCACCGCTCCCATCCCAAATCCTCATAGCTCAATCAGGAGCTCTTCAAGAAGAAAACCGACCTCATGAAATGATTGATGGCATGCCAGAAAGTGAGAACGGGTTTGTAAGAAGAACTGATGGAAGGCTATGTTTCAAAGGAAGATACTGGATTCCCCTCTACGGAGGTATTCGAGACCTTATCATGCATGAGTCCCACAAGTCCAAATATTCCATCCATCCAGGTTCCAATAAAATGTACCAAGACCTCAAACAGATCTACTGGTGGCCGAACATGAAAGCCGACATCGCGAAGTATGTTGGAAAATGTTTGACTTGTTCAAGAGTCAAAGCGAAAAGTCAGAAACCATCAGGACTACTCGTACAACCCGAATTACCAGTCTGGAAATGGGAAAGAATCACCATGGATTTTATTACCAAATTACCAAGGACGTCGACCGGATTAGACACTATCTGGTTCATCATCGATCGTTTAACCAAATCCGCCCATTTTCTACCCATTAAGGAAACTGACGAGATGGAGACACTCACTCAGTTATACCTCAAGGAAATTATAATTCGACATGGAGTCCCAATCTCCATCATTTCAGATAGAGACAGCTGATTTACCTCAAGATTTTGGCAATCTCTACAGAAAGCGCTCGGTACTCGTTTGGACATGAGCACCGCTTATCATCCACAAACCGATGGACAAAGTGAAAGAACGATCCAAACCTTGGAAAATATGCTTCGAGCATGTGTTATTGACTTCGGAAGAGGTTGGGATAGACACATACCATTGGTTGAATTCTCTTACAATAACAGTTACCACGCTAGCATAAAAGTCGCACCCTTTGAAGTACTTTATGGAAGAAAGTGCAGATCGCCTGTTTGTTGGACGGAAGTTGGAGATATACACCTTACCGGACCAGAACAGATACACGACTCGACCGAAAAGATATTCAAGATCAGACAACGCCTACAAGCTGCTCGTGACAGACAAAAGAGTTATGCAGATGTAAGAAGAAAACCCATGGAATTTCAAGTCGGCGACAGAGTCATGTTAAAAGTTTCTCCCTGGAAGGGAATGATACGCTTCGGAAAGCGTGGAAAGTTAAACCCGAGGTACATTAGACCCTTCAAGATCCTCGAAAGGATTGGTCCAGTTGCTTATAGATTAAAACTTCCAGAAAAACTCAGTAGGGTACACCCTACATTTCATGTGTCACAATTCAAGAAATGTTTGTCGGATGAAACTCTCGTCATCCCACTGAAAGAAATCAGACTTGACGACAAACTTGTGTTCACAGAAGAGCCTGTGGAAATAATGGATAGAGAAGTGAAACAATTTAAGCAGAACCGTATTCCCATTGTCAAAGTTAGATGGAACTCCAAAAGAGGACCAGCGTACACATGGGAACGCGAAGATCAAATTCGTGAAAAATATCTACACCGCTTTTCATAAACCACCCTCATTAGCTATCTTAGACTTGAATTTCGGGACATAATTCAGAATGACGGGTGAGTACTGTAATACACTGTAAAAATTCACTTTTATTATAATTGTTAATCAATAATTAATCTCAATTACTGTCTACTGATTCCCATTTTTATGGAGAAATTTAAAATTTTTATTATTATATTTTTCTAACGAAATCACGTCATCACAAAATTCACCAAATAACGTGACTAGTTCACAACGTGTATTACGAGACTTAATTATTTCACAAAACTTAATATTTCACAAAATTCTAATTTTACACTAATTCATATAAACCAAACGGGCCAGATTTAATCCAGCCCATCACCACCCGTTCGTTCACTATTCACAGCCCACACATAAGCCCGACTTTATTTTTTTTGTGATTTCATGTAAACCCGATCCCCAAACCCCCTCCAAAACACCCTTCGTTCTCTCAAATCTTAAACACAACCCACAAGTATTTTGCACCACCTCATTCACCACCCACTAGACTATTAGAGTGTCGAGTTTCAAGGTTGAATGTCGAGTTCTAATCAGATTTTAAAAGCCAAAGTGTTTGCTTACTTTTAACCTAACTCGATAACACTAAAACTTCAAATAATAACCGTATTGACTCACACTTGTTTCTACACCCTTCTAATAATCATTCTAGCATAATGTGATGCTAAGAAAACAGTTAGGATAGCAATGTATGTGTGTCACTCGCTAAAACCATTTTTGCACCAATTTAAATCCTATTCGATACATATATATAGTGTAAAAATAAAATGTAACCTACCTACTCTCTCATATCCCCTCCTAGGATCTTATAATGTCAGAGATATATCCTCAATGTCCTCTCAATCACTGATCATGCACAGTAGGAACAAATGATAGGGCTTTGAAAGTCATTGAAGTCAAAAAATGTGTGGATAACTTTTCTATAAGACTACCCTAGCTCACAACCCCCTACCACACACTCCCTACTCTCATTTTAACACTCTCTCACTCAGAAAAATATCCCTAGAAGGCCAGGAGCTTTCTGTCGCTTGGTTGGAAGCATTCGAATGAAATAGGGTTACAAATATATAACAGGTTAAGTAGTATAGCGAAGTGAGTTACTTCCTTTATGTTTCATTCGACCTCACACGAATCTCCACCACCCTTAGAGGTGTAGTAAGTGCCTACTATCTCTCGTTGATTTCATATCATACACATTTTAGTCACCATGCATCATATATGTCACTACTCGAACGTATGCTATTAATTACATACATACTATTATATATAAAACATAAACGTGACAAGCCTCCATCGTGGAAGGCCTAGGAGTCACCACTCACACCTCTTTCACGTTTATTATTGCGTTGCATGCTCCATTCGAAGACAACTACATTACATCTCAAACGTAAAAACAAACCTGAAAAACACTTAGAAATTTTCTAAGTGTTTTGCATATATATAACTAGTTCCATGTCGCCTTAAAGGTTGTCCAATATCTCAAAATTCGACTTAACAATCACACATTATTTTTACACGATCCCATAGACGACATTACTAGCTACATTTTTCATATGAACAACTTGGAAAAATAAGTACGTTTCGACCCCCAAAATCGGCCAAAGTGAAACGTTAAAATCAATTCAAAAACTGTGAATTCTTGGCGACATGGGCTGTTTAGCCCATTAAGCCCTTTTTAAGAAAATAGAATAGGCTAGCTTATAGGGACTTTTAGATATGAAAATGGGATATTAAAAATGAGATTTTGGATATGCTCAACTCGTCTCAAGGCTTACGGTTTTGAAAATGCTAATGGGCTTTAAAAGTGGCTCGTTAAGGGCCCAATTATGGAAAAATAAGCTAATGGCCATATAAGCTGTTAAAATAAGCTTTATTAAACTTAAATATAACTCAGAAAAATTCGCCAACTTTTTCCCACACCTTTTTGCACATTTGGACTAAAAATGTAATTCAAATTCACTTAGAAGGACCAAAACTGCTAAATGTGTAAAATAAGAACTGAAAATGTAAAAACCGAGTCCTTAAGGTTGAAATTGATATGTTACTGAATTCCAAGCTCAGAATGTAAATTTGGACAAGTAGTGGACTGTAAATGAAACATTGTACTTAACGAAGGACTAACGGTGCAACGCAAATGCCGTTAGGTTAAAAAGTGTAAAAATTGGAAAAGGACAAGGACCAACAGATTTTATTTGACATTCTTATTTTATTTTCCATTTTACGATTTTCCCCTCACGTCATATGCATTTTTGTGTATTTTAGTTACGTATTATTTAAAATTTCATTAATTATTATAACGAGAAATTTAACGATCTAACTTTACGTATTATTTCATCACTTTCGAAGAGATAATATTTTGGATTAATTGACATAAGAATCAAGATAATATTATATGTAATAATATTTTTGAATTGTAAGCATTTTAAGCATATCACACTCTCACTCAACGATCAAATCGTTATTCATTATTCGTTATTCATTATTCGATATAAGTTATTCGTTGCACATCCACCACTAGTATTTGGTCAGATTCTCAGACATTTTTAATTACCAGGTTTTGTTTTGAAGCCGTCAACATAATCACACCTGAACTTAATTTTCACCATCACTAGTAACACTTAAGGTGAGTCATAGCATCACTTCTACTTATTTAACAACTTTATACTCCGTGAGGGAGATACATGCTATAAACAGATCACAAGTAATTTTTCTGTATGCTTACCTGACTTGATATATGCCTAAGTTACCTTATTGCCACAAGACCCTTTATCATGAGCCATTAATCACTAGTAAGTGAACACGAATATAGTGAATAGATCTATTAGAGGTTGACGACCAATCCCACTAATACTGGACGGAATGCTTTTTGCTAGTCGTATTAGTCGTGATGCATTATATTTGAGAAAAATAGGAATTGGCAAATCACCTATTACTCGAGGGCAATATATCCATCATTAACTTGATGTGACTCCTCCGTTTTACGGTACTTTGTTAACGTTTGTGTGTCATGAGACTTAGGGCAATATATATACTGCAATATCAACTTTTTAAACTGATTGTATTCCCAATAAAATCTTACTTGTGTATCGAACTGATTATTAAATTTCAAACTCTATGATTTCACTCAACATTTTGTTGACTTTTAAGCATGTTTATCTCAGGTAATTAGCAGAGCAACAAAGGCATGGAGCGGGCTGCGACTTATCTTTAATTATAGTGTAAAATAAAACGTGTAATTCAGTTTAAAAACAATATTTCCTTTAAGGATTTTCATCACTCTGATATGAAACTCTTGTAACTGAGTTTATAATAAGGACCTATGTTTTAAAAACGTCTCTTTCGAGCCGTTTTCTATGATTATGACTTCGATCCTCACAGTAATACCCCGATTAGTCTTCCGCTGTTATCTCAAAATTTAGGGGGTGTTACAACATTAGTTATTATTTTAGATTCTCAGGTGCTTAGAGCGACGAATGCCTAAAAACTTCTTTTTTCTTTCAAAATAATTTTTAAAAAATTATTTAGAGGTGGCAAAATGGGCTCGTCGTGGGGTTGGATAGTGTTTCGGGGTCAAAACTAGTAACTTTTGGTACACGTCAAAATATATGGGGTCAAGTTAGGTCAACATGCGAACACATTCTTTTGTTGAATTCGGAAGAAATTAAAGTACTACTCTGTGACTACAATTCTACTAACTTGATTATAGAATCAATATTTCGTAAACCACTATATAATTTTCAAAGCAAAACGATTTATGAGCTTGTAAGCGTTTATAAATAGCTATTGTTTTATTATAACCGGTTGACCCATTAGAGATATAATACAACCAAGACTGATCCTAGTTAAGTGAACTGAATTTGCCACCTTAGAAGTATCTTATCACCAATAGGTGACTTTTAAACGGCTTAACTCTTATCCGTTAAAGCTTCGTCTTCTAACGTTACCCTTTTGACCCATTAAAAATGAAAATGTACCCAAATTGACTTTCACAAACATGTAAAATTTCTAAAAAACATGTCAACATGGCATGTTACTTACCTTGGCTCCAACCAAAAAACTCAACACCGTGATCACTCGCAATCTGAACTCTACGTTATCTTTCATCCACAAGTACTTTGCAAGTGTACCAAGAATCTTTGCATTACTAGTCCCCTCCCCCTTTTTTTAACAAGATTCTTTTCATTGTTATGCTTAGGTCCTTCTATTGCACTTGAAGTTGTTAATGAAACCCATTCGGCGCACAACCATGCGAATAAAATTATATATGCATGCATGAGAAATATCAATGTTAACCTATGCTTATATAGAGAAAGTTGCTTTAACATTAGTTGTTATTTTAGATTCTATTTAACAAAAAAATTGATGACCTCAGGTGCTTAGAGCGACGAATGCCTAAAAACTTTTTTCTTTCGAAATAATTTTTAAAAATTATTCAGAGGTGGCAAAATGGGCTCGTCGTGGGGTTGGATAGCGTTTCGGGGTCAAAACTAGTAACTTTTGGTACATGGCAAAATATATGGGGTCAAGTTAGGTCAACATGCGAACACATTCTTTTGTCGAATTCGGAAGAAATTAAAGTACTACTCTGTGACTACAATTCTACAAACTTGATTATAGAATCAATATTTCGTAAACAACTATATAATTTTCAAAGCAAAACGATTTATGAGCTTGTAAGCGTTTATAAACAACTATTGTTTTATTATAACCGGTTGACCCATTAGAGATATAATACAACCCAAACTGATCCTAGTTAATTGAACTGAATTTGCCACCTTAGAAGTATCTTATCACCAATAGGTAACTTTTAAACGGCTTAACTCTTATCCGTTAAAGCTTAGTCTTCTAACGTACCCTTTTGACCCATAAAAATTGAAAATGTAAACCCAAATTGACTTTCACAAACATGTAAAATTTCTAAAAAACATGTCACCATGACATGTTACTCACCTTGGCTCCAACCAAAAAACTCAACGCCGTGATCACTCGCAATCTGAACTCTATGTTATCTTTCATCCACAAGTACTTTTCAAGTGTACCAATAATCTTTGCATTACTAGTCTCCCCCTTTTTTGTAACAAGATTCTTTTCATTTTTATGCTTATATCCTTCTGCTGCACTTGAAGTTGTTAATGAAACCCATTCGGCGCAAAACCCTGCGAATAAAATTATATATGCATGCATGAGAAATATCAATGTTAACCTATGCTTATATAGAGAAAGTTGCTTTAACATTAGTTATTATTTTAGATTTTATTTAACAAATAATTTGATGACCTCAGGTGCTAGGAGCGACGAATGCCTAAAAACTTCTTTTTTCTTTCGAAATAATTTTTATACAGAATACCACCCCCTAAACATGATTAGAGTCAACCAAGCAACCCATAAACATAAGTAAGGTCACGTGGTATCCCCTAAACCTAAAATGATTTTGCAAAGATTCAAATACAACGTAAACATGATTAGAGTATTCATCCAACCACACCTTCTCATAATGATATTTCTCATCCTCTCAAGTCATACCAGTCACTATTTGAGCAATGTTTTTCTAAAATTCATTTTCATTTTCTCATCAAAATTGAACTACAAACCTCAAGAAATTTTTTTTATCAGAACTCACTGTGTTGTTAGAGTAGTCGCCGAAAAAGTCATTAGAATATATCTCACAATAACTAATCCTGCAGTACGTAGGTGTGATGGAAGGCGATTGAGACAAACGCTAAGGGGGCAAAGGACGACACCTTCGGTGCTGGTGTGTACAGGAAAACGGATCCTGAAAATATGATTTTTGGGCGAAAGGGTTTATTTGGAAGAAGACATCGAAGCTTGAAGCTGGTTGCGTATATCGCAGTGCATTCACAACACACGTATCTTAATTTGATTGGCTTCTGAGCGATGACATTTTCTGATATAGTGATTATTTGACGTGGAGCATTATTAGTTAGACAAAGTAAGAAATCCCAGATTCAGCTTAGCTTCTTTTTCCAGAAATAAGCACATGCTCATTTAAAACAAAACTCAATGCAGAGGATTATTTGCTTTGATGTTTTTTTTTATAGCAAACTTTGCAATAGGCGGATAATATATTTGCTATAAATAAGGATTATTATCTGTTTCAAAACACACTGACTAATTTCAATAAGCAATCAAAACACCACATACATCAAAATCAAGAAAAGCATTAACACAAAGTTATATCTTTTCCGGCGAAAAATCGGAAACACACTGATCATATATCAGCATGTTTTTGTGTTAATGATTTTGTGGCGGCTTAGATGAGTTTGGTTGGACTTTGGACTTTCTACCTTTTTCTTTTGTGGATGTCTAACAATTTAAGAAATAGTTTAATGCGGAGTACAACTTTTTTAGCAAAAACAAAATATATACGTGATCTAAAACTTAACACAATTGGTATAAACTTTCCCAAGTAATTGTTAGAGAGATGTAATTCCAAAATAGTTTCCCAAATAATTGAGTTTGAAGTGTAGGGGATATGTCAAAATACGTACCGATTTGATCCCGTAAACACCGAATACAAACCTGTTTGTGCGAATCTCGCAAGCCAATCAACAAGATGAATATATAACTTGGATTGAAACCAGAATCGTGTAGTCACTTTCAGAACAAACTATTTGGTGGTACACACAAATGTTTGAACGGATAAGACTGGTTTCCCATTCAAGAACTAGATTTTGATTCATTGGGAAATCTTGTACCAATATTGTGATCGATGGTTTCTGTTTGCGTATAAACCAAAAGAAACAAAATGTTTCTTTACTGTACATCTTTTTTTTTAGTGCGTGTCCATGACTCCATGCATGACTCAAAGAAAAATAGACGGTTACCCCATCCATTTATTTGTGAACTTTGGCCTTGCGTATGGATAGAAGAAAAAACAGTTTTTTAACCATACCAACTTTTAAAGTCTGTAGTTGTGTATGTATCTTATGAATGGACGTTTTTATATATATATATACTTTAATATTAAGTATATAATATTAAAACTAAACTCATAATATTATATTAATAATATTAAACCAAACCGTCAATACGCAATCATCTTAATATACATAATCGAGTCTGCACTCCCGCATCACCTAACCCGATTAATCGAATATTAAGATCAACCAATCGACAAGTTAATCCAATACCACTACGGAATATTGATATTGTTAAAATATCCAACATTCCTCCCCCATTTTAGCGATATCCATGATCAACTTAAATATATTCTCAATGAATACAAACTTACGAATAAATGAAATGTCGTGACGATTGAATTTCACCTTAGTACATTACACATTCCGAATATTCGAATACCAGGGTGTCGCTTAGGATTGAACCCTGGGAACTCATAGTGAATACACGAAGATAATGTACACACAAGTTTAAAATCATATGTTCTTACGTGACACTATATTTTACTAGCCTGTGTCCTATCCTTCAAAGAGTATATCGAAGCCAAGTCCAAGCTTCTTGAAGTGGCTAAACTTCATACTCTTATAGGTAGTTCTTTAGATCTTGCACCTGCACTGCAATTTTTCAAAGAACTATTAAGAAGTTTTACTTCAACCTCCTTTATCTTGCAGTCTGAACACATTCCTTGGGATGATAATAATATGTGTTCCAATATCCTCATGCAAGAGTTCCACATTGAATTCAGCACCTAGCGTCATACTAGATGGGAATTGGGTATCTTGTCACAAGGACATTTAAGTATGTACTTTAAACTCATCCCCATGACTGATTTATTCACGAGATCTCTTCCTAACTCTTTGGTTAGATCATCAGTCGAATTAAACTCTGATCTTACAAATTCAACAAATATCAACCGTGCATGATGAGCGTTCATGAATCATGCTATGTATAATATATAACCATCTAGATTTCCATTATACACTTGACTATAATCCTTAGCCAGCACTATCATATCTGATAGATATAAGTGATATTTGTTTAGGCCATAATGGAATCTCAAAGATCATGTTTCTTAGCTACTTAGCTTCCTTACCAACTCATGTTAGTAATATGAATTCAGATTCCATTGTAGAACTGGTAATGCAAGTTTGTTTTCTCGAAACACCAAGCAATAACACTACCACCAAGCAGAAATATCCATCTACTTGTATAAGAATGATCCTTTAAATTGCTCATTCAACTTGCATCAGTAAATCCTTCAATAACAGAAGACTGATGTGTGCTAGAATTACTAGTATAACCACTAAGTTTTCCCACACAATAGGCTATATCAAGCCTAGTGATAAACTACGAATCACAGCATACATCAAACATTCTATAGTCTTAGAATATTCAATCTTAAATATAAGATCATCTTGGTCAGGCATAAGCCTAATATTAGGAAAATGGAGTTCTAACTGGTGAACAATCCAGACAATCGAATTACTTCAAAAGTCTTCTCAATATAATGAGATTGACAAATCAAGATACCATTGTTCCCAGAAATAATTCTTATACCCAGAATTACTTCTACCTCCCCCATGTCCTTTATATCAAACATAGATGACAAAATCCTTTGTTTATATCAACTTGATCTTGATAGTACCAAAGATCAACATGTCACCACATATAGACAAATTACATCTCTTTATCAGATGTATCAAATTTTCTATATACACATTTGTCATCCTAAATAAGAATAAAACCATCTTATTTTATTAACTATGCATAACAAAGCCTTTAGGTTGCTGATGCGCGTGATGTGTCGTTGCGGTTTAGCAGTTTTAATGCCTACTCAAGTTTTAAATTTATATTTAGCCGACTTATCAATAACACACACACTTAACGAGCAGTGTACCCGGTCAGTATGAAGATAATGGTAAGTAGAGTGTCGATCACTAAGAGTGGAACGTATTATCTAGTTATTCTAATCAGTATTTTAATATCCTAACGCAAGGGGGTTTCAGCCTGAGAGACTGGCACAGTTTTGTTTGCAATTAAATAATAAAATAAACAAATAGGCACGAATCAGCAAGTAGCACACAC
Source organism: Artemisia tridentata subsp. tridentata (assembly GCA_021014915.2). NCBI lineage: Eukaryota > Viridiplantae > Streptophyta > Magnoliopsida > Asterales > Asteraceae > Artemisia > Artemisia tridentata. Next base: position 115,957,174 of record CP139506.1, on the reverse strand, counting down.
GTACACAGATAGATACTCGAGACAATAAGAGGGCTGTCCTTATGATTAAGTAGATTGTCACTTGTTTTATTGATAGCTTTATATGAAGTGTATGTAATTAACCCTTTCTCGTTGGTCCTATTCTCATCGGCGAGTAAACCCTTAATGATTACTTATGTCTAAAAGTTATTCCTAAGTGATCAATTTAGAAACAACCGTGGGAGCCACATCTTGTCCCGCAGTCGGATGCCCGCAAGCCACTAATAAACACAGAGGTTATCAATGCACTAATAAGTAGTAACCAAAGACATCAACATATAAACTTTAATTGATGGGAAAGCAAGTATTAAAGGGAGTGCAATCTTTCGTTGTCACATTACACAAGCCACCAATCCTGATGAATTAAAGTTTGCTAACACAATAAAACAAAACTACTTAATGAATTAAATACATGCAGCACCTTCTTACAGCTCTTGTATCTTCGATTTGGGTGTGTCTTGTGCTGCCTCCTTGACTGAATTCGTCCTTTTGCTCTGCTGTCCGAACTTCGGTTTTTTAGGGTTTCGAACCCTTAACTCGTCTGGTCTACGGGGTATTTATAGTTTCTGTCTGAGGGAAGATGCGGCGCATCTACTTAAGTAGATGCGGCGTATGTACTTAACTTCGCGTGGGGTCCAAGATTATAATATTCAGGAATATTCGTACACCGCCAGAAGATGCGGCGTAACCCTTGATTAGATGCGGCGCATGTCCTCTTGTATCTTGGATCGTATCTGGTGATATCTTGATAGAGATGCGGCGCATTTCGAGAGTGAGATGCGGCGCATCTGGAGCAGAATTGACTTGATCTTGTCCATGTCAGTAGACTTCCACTTTATGCACGTTTTGCTCCATTATTAGTCCATAATCGCTAAGTTTCACCAAATGCTTGTTTTTACCTGAGAATTACAAAAGTAAACGATTAAGTATCAATCCTCATACATAATATAGTAAAACAAGTCAAATTAATAGGATAAATGATAGTAATAAAATGTACTTATTTGAGTTCATCAAATATCCCCCCACTTGAACTTTACTTGTCCCCAAGTAAACCTTAGAATTTCATTTATGAAAATGTATCCTAAAAGATGTTAGGATTTATTTTTATATTTAAGCATGTATTCGTTTATTTCATAATCACACAACTAAACACTTAACGAATTAGAAGTAAAATAAAATAAGTCGATAAAAGCAAATCTAATCGTTTAACTGTCCAGTCGCGACGAATATTCTATCATAAGCTTGGCAAGTATACACATCTCCACCACTAAAGCTAAGGAATAACAAGTCTAAAGCGGTAAAAAGGGTTTTTAGGCTTAAGGGTTAATTATTCTTATTTACACTATCGATCTCAAATTCCAGAAAAGGCGACAAAATCACAAATACATGATCGAATCCACGACCACGATACTTAAGATTGCTCAAATCCCTAATCTCAATAAATCAAAGGTTTGGTTGGATAAAGAACAATACAGGGTATGGATAACATTTGGGATATAAATTGGTGTAAAAATAAAAATAAACAAAACAAAACAAATAAATTAAAATCCTAAGTGTGGTTAATCACTATCCCAACCATCCCATGAATAAGACTCATATCATTGAATAACTCACGCTTTAACACTTGAAACACACGCTTTAGGTAGACACGAATTATACTCAACAAGATCTTAATCAAAGAATAAACCTTAATTGGCATTCCCATAACTGCCAATTCCCATTCAATCCATAGATATAATACAACAAATAGTGGTGATATCGACCACTTACATAACTCTACATTGTTGGCTTAAAATAAACATCCAACTCTTTTTTCTTTCTTTTTCTTTTCTCATTTTTTCGATTTTTTTTTTTTTTTTTTTTTTTTTTTTACTTGAAACATAAACATAGATGTGTAAAATTTCACCACATCACTACAACTTTCTTTCCGGATAATTTTTTTTTTATACTTTTCATACTTTCAGAAATAACGGTAATAGTGAAAGTAGTAAACACACGAAAAATAAACTCAAAAATATACAATATTTACTTTCACTCCAATTTGCATTGTGCAATTTCCCGACCTAACCATAGATAATGAATTACGCACGCGAACACAGGTAATGTAAGGAAACACACTCTGCCTATAGCAATTAACCAACCACGGATCCTAATCTAAAGGGTAGGCTAAGGTTTAAGGTGTAACGAAACATTTTAAACATAGGTGTAAGAAACGAAAGGAATGGCTCTGAGGGTTTTTCTAGGGGTATCTTACTCTAAAAATGAGAGTAACAAAAGGTTTTATACGGGGGTTAACTAACCAGTGTAGTTAGCTAATAACACATAACATATAAAGGCTATTTGGGTGTAATCCTAGAATTTTACCAAGTTAGACAAGTCATTCCAATTATATAAATAATACTCATTATGGTGGTCTCGAATAGTATACAAGCCAAGTTCTAAAGTTTACAAGTCACCGGCACACTCATAGATTTGTGAATTTTGGAAAAATCACAATTTTTGAAAATAACGTCATGTGTGCAGTTATGTAACTTAGATCTTAAACAAAAACATGCTAAAAAATTTTTAAGTTTGATATATTAAGCACATTTTAAGCATAATTTTTGAAAAAGTAGGACAAGTAAGTGTTAAGTGTTCTAATTCTCCTATCCCCCCACTTAAGTTAAACAACGTCCTCGTTGTTTGTATAAAAGGTTAAAAACTAGAAAATAAAAGAATTAGAACAAGAAAAACTCCCCTGAGATTTGCTCGGTATGATCCTCCATTAGTATAAGAGCAAAAATCATCTTCCATGTGAATTAGAACGTTAAAACTTCATACTTGATGTATACACAGGAAATCCAGGAAACTATAATACCACCAACACTTTAAAACACACCTAAGATAAGAAAGGTTCAACTTGCATAACACATTAGTAGTTAGGAAAAATAAACTTAAAAATTAAAACTGAAAATCATCAGGTCAGTCGATGCGCCGTATCTTATTGAAGAAGATACGCCGTATCGAGCCTGGAATTAATACGGATCAGAATAAAGATGCGCCGCATCCTTAACCAGGGATGCGCCGTATTAAAATAAACTGATAAAAAGTTTTAAAGTCGAAAAATAAAAATGCAGAAAAAAATAAAATAAGATATGACCATTGCAGAAGATGCGTCGCATCTCAGGACTGAGATACGCCGTATCTTCGTGCGGCCTAGACTGACTCGACACAGAAAACAGAATAATAAAAGATAAATCCGGGTTGTCTCCCGGTAAGCACTTGTCTTTATTCCAGAGTCTTCAAGTTAGACTCACGTTCAGCTCATTAGTATCGATCATTGAAGGAGTCGGAAACATCACGCTCCTTCATCGCCAATTTAGTAATATTGAACACTCCTTGCTCGTCCTTAATTTCCACGCCGTTCTTCTTCAATATCTGTATAAACAAAGTCCTGTCCCTTACGGGCAGAGATGACAAAATGATAGACGGGAAATTCTTATTATCATATAGGCACAGATAAGCAAGGTGGGGTGGTAGTTCAATAAACACATCATTGTTCAAATTCGTTTTCTCAACTACTCTCCTACGTTTATTAATTACTACACAATCATACCACTCATCATCAGAATCACTAACAATATTTCGTCTAAGTTCCGTAGGTACATTAAGGTCAATGAATTCCTCAAAGTCTTCATGATTAGGATTAGTTGAGTTGTTTTGAATCAATGTTTCTCCCATAAGTCTAGCTTCAAGATCGAGGTCCATACGCTCTCTTAATCCTAGCACATAAACACCTCTAATTATGCTTTTAACCGGATCTTGGCACTTATAGACTAGTTTATTATTCCCTACCCTTAATGAAATTTTTCTCTTAAACACATCAATCTTAGCATGGGCAGTAGACAAGAAAGGTCTTCCGAGGATTAAAGGAATCTTAACATCCTCGGGCATGTCTAGTATAATAAAGTCTACGGGAAAAATAAACTGCTCAATCTTAACTAGCACATTATTAGCAATCCCTTCAGGTCGTTTTACTGTTTTATCAGCCAATTCAATAAGTAATTTAGTTGGTGCTAATTTTCCTAGTCCTAGGGTAGCGAATGTCTTAAGAGGCATAACACTAACACTAGCTCCTAAGTCAGCCAACACATTATTGAAGGATATATTATTAATAGAACAAGGTAGAGTAAAACTTCCTGGGTCTTTTTCTTTATGAGGCAAGGCATTTGAATCGGTTGCAGGGCTCTCTTCTTTCATTGTTGCCTTGATCTCCTCTTCAATTTTTGTCTTCTCTTTTAGTAGTCTCCTTAAGCTGATTGAAGAGTTAAAGAAAAATTCGGGTCTTGCACCATCATTACCATTCATCGACCTTCTAGGTATATTAGGAGTGACTTCTTCGGTGGTGCTTATGGCCTTGACATGATCCCTTGGGTTGGTTTCAGTTGAGCTCGGTAAACTTCCATATCCCCTTTCTTGAAGAACTTTGCTCATTTGACCAATTTGTTGTTCCAATGCTTTGATCGAAGCTCCTTGATTTCTTGTAGTAGTGTCCGTTGAAGCTCGAATTTCCTTGATCATAGCAGTATTCTCTTCATGTCTTTTAGCAGCATCGGCCATAATTTGCTTTAAAGTATCGTCTAAAGTCTGCCTCCTCTCTTGATAAGCGGGATTGAAGTTGTTCTTTTGATAGAATCCCGGACTAGCTTCCCTAAATCTTGCTGAAGGTCGGAACGGTTGTCCAAATTGGGTGTAATAAGCTTCTTCAAATGTCTCACTTTCATTCTTGTTCGGGCAATCTTTAGTGTAGTGAGGTCCTTCGCACTTTTCACATCCAACTTGGGCAGCATACGCTCTTTCATCTCGCTTCTTCATCTCTCTACTAATTTTATCCAATTGAGCTTGAATAGCAGCAATCCCGTCAAAATTAGTGCTGCTCTTAGATCTAGTAGAGGTCCCATCGTGCCATTTCTGAGAATGATCAGCAGCTTCTTGGATCGCTTTCCTAGCATTAGTTGCACTCATCTGAGGTACAGCTCCCTTAGCATCCAAAATCTGTCTTGTAGGCACGTCCAATCCCTGATAAAACAATATTATTTCCTGCATAGGGGTTAGATAGTGTTGAGGACATTTTATCAATAAATCTTTAAATCGTTCCCAAGCTTGATAAAGGGTTTCATCAGGCTCTTGCTTGAAACTATTGATAGCCTCCATCTTCTTAGCAGTCTTAGCAGGTGGACAATATCTCTTCAGGAATTTGCTCTTCAAACCTTCCCACGTAGTGATTGAACTAGCAGGTTCATTCCTTAGCCACTTGTTAGCAGCTCCTTTTAGTGAGATTGGGAAGATTCTTAGCATGAGTTGATCGGTATTGACACTTTCTGTAGTAAACAAATCTGCAATCTCCAGGACCTTTTCGACATGCTCATTAGCATCCTCTTGTTCCGTCCCACTGAAAGCATTCTCTCTGAGCTCTTTGAGAAATTGTCCCTTCAACTCAAATTTTGACTTGTCATCAAACTTTGGTCTAGCAACTCCTGAAGTGTAATCAGCACGGGTATTGTTCATGTATTCCTCCATAGTAGTGTTTTCGCCCATTGTTCCTGTTTCAACTTCCTCTTTTTCTTCAGAAAAGTAATCAAGCTCGAGTGAACTTGAAAGATCAAAGCTTCTTGTGTTGAAAAGCCTCTTAAGCGAATGCAGGGCTCGTTCAGGATCTTCAAAAGGTTGAATCAAGTTCCTCGTAGAACTCCTGGTCATGCACTTCCTGAAATCAATCACAAAAGCATCAGTAGGGTATGCTCGAGAAAGTAATATATCAGATAATTAATAACGAAAACGGAATACGAAAAATTAAAGTTACTGATATCTGCAGACGATGCGCCGTATCCAATAAGTTGGATACGCCGTATCTTATAATCGTTAAAATTTAATCAGACTTTATTCAGAAAATAGATACGCCGCTTTAGAATTTAAGAATGCGCCGTATCGAATTAATTAATCAAAAATCAACTTATCCAATTAAAATTAAATGCGTCGTATTAACGAAAGTTAATGCGCCGTATTTTCGTTACGTTTAAAAATAAAAGATTTTTGATTCAGTAAGATGCGCCGTATCGACAGAGATCGATACGCCGTATCTGTTTAATAATTCGCAAACTGTTTTTAATTAAAATAATAGATACGCCGTATCTTCAAAAGAAGATGCGTCGTATGGCGTTAACGTTTTAGAAAAAAAATTTTTTATCAAAAACAGATACGCCGTATCTGCAAAAGCAGATGCGTCGTATTACTTTATCGCTTAGAAAAATTTTTCTTATTAAAAACAGATACGCCGTATCTTGGGGAAAAGATGCGTCGTATCGAATTAATTAAACGCGTTGTATATAAAAAAATTAAACGCAATACGCCGTATCTGAGAGATCAGATGCGCCGTATCGTTTGATTTAGCACAGTACAACGATAGCAGAACACACAAAAAAAACGAAAAATAAAACAAATAACACACAATACAACAAATATGCAAAATAGTACAATGATGCAATTAATCTAATAAAAAGAAAAACCTAATTAAAATACTAATCAAATTAACAGATAATAACAATTCACTCCCCGGCAGCGGCGCCAAAAACTTGATGCGCGTGATGTGTCGTTGCGGTTTAGCAGTTTTAATGCCTACTCAAGTTTTAAATTTATATTTAGCCGACTTATCAATAACACACACACTTAACGAGCAGTGTACCCGGTCAGTATGAAGATAATGGTAAGTAGAGTGTCGATCACTAAGAGTGGAACGTATTATCTAGTTATTCTAATCAGTATTTTAATATCCTAACGCAAGGGGGTTTCAGCCTGAGAGACTGGCACAGTTTTGTTTGCAATTAAATAATAAAATAAACAAATAGGCACGAATCAGCAAGTAGCACACACGTACACAGATAGATACTCGAGACAATAAGAGGGCTGTCCTTATGATTAAGTAGATTGTCACTTGTTTTATTGATAGCTTTATATGAAGTGTATGTAATTAACCCTTTCTCGTTGGTCCTATTCTCATCGGCGAGTAAACCCTTAATGATTACTTATGTCTAAAAGTTATTCCTAAGTGATCAATTTAGAAACAACCGTGGGAGCCACATCTTGTCCCGCAGTCGGATGCCCGCAAGCCACTAATAAACACAGAGGTTATCAATGCACTAATAAGTAGTAACCAAAGACATCAACATATAAACTTTAATTGATGGGAAAGCAAGTATTAAAGGGAGTGCAATCTTTCGTTGTCACATTACACAAGCCACCAATCCTGATAAATTAAAGTTTGCTAACACAATAAAACAAAACTACTTAATGAATTAAATACATGCAGCACCTTCTTACAGCTCTTGTATCTTCGATTTGGGTGTGTCTTGTGCTGCCTCCTTGACTGAATTCGTCCTTTTGCTCTGCTGTCCGAACTTCGGTTTTTTTAGGGTTTCGAACCCTTAACTCGTCTGGTCTACGGGGTATTTATAGTTTCTGTCTGAGGGAAGATGCGGCGCATCTACTTAAGTAGATGCGGCGTATGTACTTAACTTCGCGTGGGGTCCAAGATTATAATATTCAGGAATATTCGTACACCGCCAGAAGATGCGGCGTAACCCTTGATTAGATGCGGCGCATGTCCTCTTGTATCTTGGATCGTATCTGGTGATATCTTGATAGAGATGCGGCGCATTTCGAGAGTGAGATGCGGCGCATCTGGAGCAGAATTGACTTGATCTTGTCCATGTCAGTAGACTTCCACTTTATGCACGTTTTGCTCCATTATTAGTCCATAATCGCTAAGTTTCACCAAATGCTTGTTTTTACCTGAGAATTACAAAAGTAAACGATTAAGTATCAATCCTCATACATAATATAGTAAAACAAGTCAAATTAATAGGATAAATGATAGTAATAAAATGTACTTATTTGAGTTCATCAGTTGCCTTGATGGAATTAATCTCATCTAGTACAGCTTCTTTCCAGAAACAAGCATCTCTAGAAGCAATAGATTCACTAAAAGACTTAGATTTATCCTCAATATTATAGCAATATTGAAATTTATTTTTCAATTCCATCCTTTGATCCTTCAACTACGAATAGTTGAAAGTCATCACCAAATACTTGGGTTTCCTTGTCCTAGTACTATTTCTAGGCCTAGCACTTGTATAAAGCATATCTCTAATATCAAGAGAGACAACACCAAAGCGTCAGTTACAGTTGAGGCTTTCAAGCTATAAGGCACATCCTTTAGTCTAGGTAAAGAAGTAAATCTTTCCTCGTTGCCAAAATTATCACCCCTCCATTCAATCACTATGTGAATAGATACATAGTTATTTAGTTCTATAACATAGAACCTATAAACAAGAGAATGCTCATCATATCCAGTGAATATGCAATCTATGGTTCTTCACCTAAAGTGTTCATTTTAGGTTTAGTAAACCTCACAACTACTCTATAGTCCCAAACTATAAGATGACTTAAGTTTGATGCCCTTTTGGTTAACAAGTAACAGGCTTAGCATAGCCTCACCTTAAAAACCTTTCACTTAAACCAGAATATGACATCATAAAATTAACCAGTTTTATCAAGGTCTTATGTACTATACTAGTATACTGAAAGTAGACTAGATCATAATACTCCCTACCTTTATTAATAAGAAGGTTCTTAATTAAACCAACTTGATGAAACTCTACCTCTTATTTATAAATTATAAATTTATCAAGAGCCTTGTCCTAAGTGTGGACTAGATAAGTATAACAAAACCTACAAGCATCATCAATGAAAGTAACAACATACTTTTGTTACTGTTGGTCAAGGGAAAGTGTAGCGTAAAATCACACATCGGGATGCCCCAAAACATTAGGAGCATAAAAAATAAAAATGGAAGAAAAGATAGCAAAAGCTACCCAACCTTAGAATCAATAAGTTCTAATACCCTAGAATCGCTATTAGCATTCTTAAAAGTTTTCTTGTGATTTTAATCCTCTTACAAGTATGACATTCATCAAGATTAATACCCTTCAACTCCATAAACCTTTCAGGTTTTGTATCATGTTCAACAACATTCCAAGAGGACAATGATTGAACTTTGTCTTTATTTGTCTACTTCTTGTGCCCGAAGTGACTCCTCAATTAAGGTATGACTACCCAATTGAACCAAAGACAAATCCTATTTATAATATTTTGGGTATTCTTAAAGTCTTTCCACTAAAATGGAAGTTTATCTATCTTGAAACGACACTAAGATCATCCATTTATGAATCATGTTGTGTAAAGTTACCCAATACATGTAAGAGTTGATTTTACTTACACAACAGGCCTTAAATCAACTACTTTATACTAAAATAAATCAACATATCATGAGGAATAACATGCCCGATAATCATAGTGATAGTGGGTAAGAACGCATCTTAATGGTTTCATAAACAACATAAGATGTATTCGCAAACTGGGTTCATAAACTTATTGAAATTTTCCAGAACACTTAATCTGTTGGGCGAGTTTTATCCACACCACAAACTGAAACAAAATTTCAATCCCAAGTTTATTAGACCCTCAATTAAACCACCCTCCTAATTACCATAAAATTGTGCATGTTCATTGCTCATAAAAGGAAAAAACAATCACACTGCCCCAATAATGAAGAAACCCAAGATTTACATTCGTTAGGTTTGCCAGAAAAATCTGGTATTTAATTGATCATCATCATAAAACTAAGTAGAGTTTTAATGGAACCACACAATTATAACATAACATTCATGCAAGCAATACCATGTGTCTCATGATTTAGTATAGAACATGAAAAGAATTTACGTACTAATCCATCATACTAGCACATAAAATAAACACTTTTCATATATATTTCTAATCACTTTATCATGCAATTACACACATAAAAAGATGTGTCATGCATACAATACCATATATTAAATGTGTCACACTCACATAAGTGTCATATAATCTATACTTCATGCATGTCATGATCAATATAAAAAATTGAATAGATCCAACATCATATAAACTGACGTACTAAAATGTTCCATACTTTTTATACCATCTTCCAAGATCATATTCCCATAACATGTATTTGTTTGAAAGCCTCAACTTTACGGTAATCAAATATATACCGTAAACATGCAATATTACTAATTCATATATACCGTCATCGATTTGATACATGCGCGCAACACAAACACATAAATGAAACATCGAATAACACGCAACTCTACGGTAATCAAATCCTAAATAATTAGTTTGTTCTTTGTAGGGGATATGTCAAAATACGTACCGATTTGCTCCCGTAAACACCGAATACAAACCTGTTCGTGCGAATCTCGCAAGCCAATCAACAAGATGAATATATAACTTGGATTGAAACCAGAATCGTGTAGTCACTTTCAGAACAAACTATTTGGTGGTACACACAAATGTTTGAACGGATAAGACTGGTTTCCCATTCAAGAACTAGATTTTGATTCATTGAGAAATCTTGTACCAATATTGTGATCGATGGTTTCTGTTTGCGTATAAACCATCTTTTCTGTACATCTTTTTTAGTGCGTGTCCATGACTCCATGCATGACTCAAAGAAAAATAGACGGTTACCCCATCCATTTATTTGTGAACTTTGGCCTTGCGTATGGATAGAAGAAAAAACAGATTTTTAACCATACCAACTTTTAAAGTCTGTAGTTGTGTATATATCTTATGAATGGACGTTTATATATATATATATATATATATATATATATATATATATATATATATATATATATATATATATATATATATATATAGGGAGATTTTCTTGCGAGAACCATCTTATCTGCGAGAACTGACAGAACCACCAAAAACATACATGCACGCCTTTTAAAATAAAATAAAAATACATGCAAATCATCAATAATCGTAAGTATCCACCTATGTTCTTCAATATCATCATGAACTCATCCTCTTTTTTCACAAAAACCTTACACACGGCCGCAATATTGTCATTGCACGCCTTATAAGAACATACATGCACACCTTCAAAGAAAAATTTTGTATTTCCAATTTCTTATCAAATTCCTTAGAACAACCATGTTTTTTTTAAAACATATATGTTGTTTTTAGAACATATGTGCAAAAATACAATTATTGAAAGCGTGCATTTATGTTTTTGGTGGTTCTATCAGTTCTCGCAGATAAGATGGTTCTCGCAAGAAAGTCTCACTATATATATATATATATATATATATATATATATATATATATATATATATATATATATTAAGTATATAATATTAAAACTAAACTCATAATATTATATTAAACCAAACCGTCAATACGCAATCATCTTAATATACATAATCGAGTCCGCATTGCCGCATCACCTAACCCGATTAATCGAATATTAAGATCAACCAATCGACAAGTTAATCCAATACCACTACGAAATATTGATATCGTTAAAATATCCGACATGAAACACAGGTGTACGTATAGACGATGTGTAGTGCATGATGTGTGTGCATTTGTGTTTCATAGAAGTTTTAACATGCCCGGGTGTATGACAACATTAATATACACTTATATTAACTTTCGACCAAATGCAACGCAAAATATAGTAGCACTAGTCAAGATAGCGACTGGACTTTCAATCAAGTCAATGAAGTTGGACGATCAAACGATTTACCAACAGATCGAGAAGAAACGTGAATGAATAAATAAAAGTATAAAGTATAAACACTAGTGTGCAAGAGGATTTGAACCAATGGTTAAGCCATTTTAAGGCATTATGCAAACTCCACATGTGTTTTAAAATAAAAAAGCACCACATTTATATAAACTTGTATAAAAAGTCACTAAATAAAAAGCAACAAGTTTAATATAGAAAATTTTAGTAAGGAGGGCAATGTAACTTGCACGTTGTACGGTGGAGTAGCACAAGGTGCAATTCTCGTTTAGATCGCTTTACCTATATAGAATAGAAAACATTTTGTGAAGAAATCCACATATTGTAAAGTAATTTCCGAGTATATACGTATTTTTAAATTATAGAATTGTTCTTCTACTAGCATATATTTTAGGGAAAGTTACTTGCGTAATTGGTTTGCGTTTTTAGTTCTTCACTTTTTTTGATTATCTTTTGAATGTTTTATAAGATCGATCATGGTCCCCATAATCACTGGATTACAAAACCATACTCACCCCAAACCAAAGTTTTATTCCCCACTCTCACCATTTTGATACTCACCAGACTAGACGACGTACGGCGCAATATACGTTTTGTTACTGTCAACGACGATACCGTATACATTGTGTGACTGCCCAGTTACCATAAACTAACTTCAAAAGATTCATTGTGTGCCGATACCATATACATCGATTTTATTTTAAGGTAATCATTATTTGTGTGCTCCTTAGGACTTAGGTTATAGATTTATCACTTATCAGACAACTTTCATGATAAACAAGAGGCCGGGCCCAAATTTAAAGAGGGGCACCATTTTTTAAAAACCCATTGTACACTTTGTTTAAAGTAAATTAAACGGGTTATGAAACTAAGAAACAGGCAATATAAAGTTTTCCTTTGTATAATCTAATAATATATAGTTGGATCCGTATTTCCTTTTAATATGAGTTTTAAAACACTATAGTTTTTATTATGAAGAAACAGGCAATATAAAGTTTTACCAACTTTATACACACTCTAGCTAAAGAACTCTAATTCTTTTTCATATATGTCATAATTATAGTGTGTTAACATGTTAGTAAAATCATACAATATGTTTTGTGTTCTTTGCTAATTTTAGATATATACAGAATATAGTGTATATGGAAAACTAATATATTTTACACACTATAGTTTTTCTCATGTAATATTCAAACTTGATACTATAGTCTTGTATCAAGATGTTTCTTACACGAAATATACACACTAAAGTATCATGCCAAAGTGTGAAAAATGTCTCTTTTTTATTTGTTTATAAATACCTAGCTAAAAAACTCACAAGTCACAAACGGTTTTATAGAAAAACAAACAAAAACCCTATCAAGTAGTCGTGATACTCCACTGTTGTTGCCCGACTACTTGTGTAATTAACTCCTTGTAGATAACTGGCAATGGTAGATACCCTTTGACGTTCTTTGCTTAGGCTACAAACATTTGTGTAAGGTACAACATATATTGCATGTAATGGAAATGATGTTGATTATACCTTATTATACATTGCAATCTGATTATTTTTCATTAGGTTTTCCATATATAGCCATAGAACTTGAACAATAAGAATACAATGATACGTTTTATGTTTTTGTTTTACAATAGGGACGTTTACACATTCAAAAAGTTAGAATTTTGAATTGATATTATGTTATTGGTTTTTAGAACTTTGTCTGCGTGTTATTTTTTAAACTACTTTAGTTTGCTTCTTGAGAACAACTTAATTACCGATTCTTAAATTTTGTTTGATGACTTGTTGGGTGATGTCACTTCTTTAGTGTTGACCAAAAAAAAAAAAAAAAAAAGGGTTAACGAAGTTTTAAAGTTTTGACTTGAAGTGAATTTGTTCAATAATTAAGTGTATTGTTTGGGTTTTTATAATTTAAACATGATTTAATTTAAGTTTTGATGCCTTGTTGGGTGATCTCATTGGTTAAATATTTAGTGGTTAACTGAGTGTGAAGTGAGTTTTGTGTTTAACAAATATGAAAAATAATATCACTTTTTTTATATTGGAATTAGGTTTTCATAATTTAGACGTCAATATAGCTGTAATAATTTGTTCTTAAACAACATCTTCTTTCTTTAGACCAAGAGTAATGGCCCCAAGAGTAATATATCCGACGCCCAATCAACCATCTCCACCTCGAAACCTATTTCCCCCAAAAAAAGCAACGAGCGTTGCCACAACAACGGGCAGAGACAGCGTTGCCCTCTTCAACGCCCAACCCACCACCCCCATGGGCGTTGCCCTGCAGCGTTGCCCTCTTCAACGCCCAACAACGGGGCCATTACTCTTGGTCTTATGAGGATGACAAATAAAAAATAGTGCATGCAGGATATTTACCATCGTCATTAGTGTTCTCATATTTATATTAGCTTTGTATATGATTCTTGTAAACTTAATGTGGGATATGGGTAGCCTGCATGTAGGAAACGTCGACATAAGATTCATGTATGTCGACGTAAGCATACTCTAGCCTTCCTATTACTTTTAAAACATCGGGCGACTCAAGTGAGCCAGAGTTAGGTGATTTCACCATGTATGCTAGGGTAAATAAGTATCGCGTCATTAATACCCATTTGTACATTATTAGGAGTAGCAGGCCAAGATTGTGTAAACATATCCTTATTTCCAATGACCATCAATTATTTTCATTTGCTCAACTGTTGTTCATACGTTTCATGGATTTACACAAATATATCGGACCAGCAACCTAAGGTGAAAATATGAAATGAGAAGTTTTCGACAATAGTTTTTTATTATTAAATTTAATTAATTTAAGAGACTTGTCAATAATTAGTTATATCACAAGTTTGGATATCCGAAATTTGTGATGTTGGTTTTTATACTAGACCCTATTATTTTAGCATAGTTTTTTCAATTCGGATATCCAAAATTTTGGATAACATTTTTATATATCCGAATATCATCTATAATTTTTGAAGAACTTTTATGTGAGTTTTAAAACTAAAAGTTTTATAAAACTCAACTTTTTAATAAATTCTAATCAAATTTTCGGATATCCGAATACATATATTTTTTGAACACCCACAACATAAATAAAGAAATCCTAAAAAGTAAGTTTAATATTTTGTCAAAAAATAATAAGATTACATAACATGTATATAAATATGAGATATGCGAACATACATGACATAAAGAACACTAACTTTACGGATTTATTTGTAGTATTAGCTAAATAAATATATGTTACAAATATTTAATATACGTGTCTTTAACCTTTTGGATTTTGGTGATTATTTGTATCAAAACTAATATGTATATTTTTTATTAGTTTAATGAATATTAGTACGAGGTGGTTTGGTTTTTTTGTTTTGTTAATGTACAAGTGTGATTTATCTTTATATCAAGTAAACATATACATGTGATATTAAATATCTATGATACTATCAGATCCTCAAAAAATGTAATGTTTTTAGATTCTCAACAATTGTAATACTCTCAATGAGTGTCGTCAATCCCCAACATTGTTTAGTGGTTGCTTTTTCAATTTAATTATATAAAAGTATTTTGAAAAAAAAAAAAAAAAAAAAAAAAAAAAAAAAAAAAAAAAAAAAAGGTTAGGGATGCATATAAATGAGGAAGTGAATTACATAAATGTCCATTTAATTCAATTAATGAAATAATTTAAATTATAAACTCATACATCTATATTTAAACATGCAAATCACATTACAATATACATTTCGAATATGGATAACACCACATATCTAATATGGATGCCACACTTGACTGACCAAGTCATTGTAACGTATGCGACACATAAAACACGCATGCCCTTTCTTGCATTTAAAAACCAATAGGAGTCTATTCTCGAGGTGCCAGTTAAATTTTCCTATGAGTTCGATCCATAATTTATATTCTTCCAAAATCTTCTGGAGACTCATGACTTCTTCTCGTAATAGTGTTTGAGATGGCTCACATGTCAATACAATCACTTGTTCGCTTCCAAGCATTTCAAGTGCGCTATTACACGTGCTTTTAATGACGCGATGCTTATTTACCTTAGCAAACACGGTGAAATCACCTAACTCTGGCGTACTTACGCCGCCCGATGTTTTAAAATTAATAGGAAGGCTAGAGTTGCTTCCCAGCGTTACAAGATTTCCATTATATATGTTTACGTCGACATACATGGATCTTATGTCGACGTTTCCTACATGCAGGCTACCCATATCCCACATTAAGTTTACAAGAATCATATACAAAAGCTAATATAAATATGAGAACACTAATGACGATGGTAAATATCCTGCATGCACTATTTTTTATTTGTCCTAAACAATTATATGCTGGTGGCATATCATCCGCACTCTGTATAGACAAAAAAAAAAAAAAAAAAAAAAAAAAATATATATATATATATATATATATATATATATATATATATATATATATATATATATATATATATATATATATATATATATATATATATATATATATCAAAACTAATTATTGTATAAAATAACCTATAAACAAATAAATATTAAAAGATTAATTATGCTAAATAGGGAAAATTTTCCGAGTATATACGTATATTTAAATTATAGAATTGTTCTTCTACTAGCTAGCATATATTTTAGGGAAAGTTACTTGCGTAATTGGTTTGCGTTTTTAGTTCTTCACTTTTTTTTTTATTATCTTTTGAATGTTTTATAAGATCGATCATGGTCCCCATAATCACTGGATTACAAAACCATACTCACCCCAAACCAAAGTTTTATTCCCCACTCTCACCATTTCTATACTCACCAGACTATACGACGTACGGCGCAATACACATTTTGTTACTGTCAACGACGATACCGTATACATTGTGTGACTGCCCAGTTACCATAAACTAACTTCAAAAGATTCATTGTGTGCCGATACCATATACATCGATTTTATTTTAAGGTAATCATTATTTGTGTGCTCCTTAGGACTTAGGTTATAGATTTATCACTTATCAGACAACTTTCATGATAAACAAGAGGCCGGGCCCAAATTTAAAGAGGGGCACCATTTTTTTAAAACCCATCGTAAAATCATACAATATGTTTTGTGTTCTTTGCTAATTTTAGATATATACAGAATATAGTGTATATGGAAAACTAATATATTTTACACACTATAGTTTTTCTCATGTAATATTCAAACTTGATACTATAGTCTTGTATCAAGATGTTTCTTAAACGAAATCTTTTATATAATAAAATAAAACTTTAAGTGGGGACTTTTGCATTTTAAAAAAATCAAATCATACCTTATTAGGTAATATTTAAATTATTAATTATTTTTTTAAAAAAATAAATAATAAAAAAGACTTAAATATTTCCTAATTTGTGAAAAACAGATTGATTTTCGTTTCATAGTTTCAATGCATAAAAAAAAAATCAAAATACACATGTACTTAAAAGGGGTTTATTCTATATTTTTGGACTGAATTGTAAATTTGAAAAAAGCCGGAGTCTTATACCCATCTTCATTCTCAACAAAACAAAAAATAAAACTCTACACAATATCATCGATCTCACACATCTTCATTCTGCCAAACCTTTCTTGATCACACAATATCATCGAACACAAACAACATTCTGGAGATGATTTAATGTTAGGGTTTCGATGGTGTTCATCATATTTGTATACATTGTGTAAGTCAATCAGTTTTAATTTTCAGTTTTGACAAATTGAAGGGATTCGATTAGTTTTCATAATGTTTTCTCTTTAAAGTTTTGATTTTTATTGTGTTTTGATAATGTTTAAGTGATAAAAATAGTTTGCCTTTAAATCTCAATTATTATAATTTAGAACAATTAATTAAACCTCAATGACCTTCTTTAGTTGTTAGTAGGCAGATATAATTTATTTTGATTCGACATAGGTTTGTTTTGAATTGTGATTAGTGATATGTGTTATTGATTTTGTTTATTTAATTGCTTAACTAGGGTGTTTATTATGTTGTGTAGTATGTATGTATGTATGCACACTAAATGTTTGTTTTTATGCCTCAATGAAAAAGATGCTGAATTTTTGTTATTTTGGTGTGGAAGACTTTGTACATTAGTTTGCATTCTAACGATTCGACATGGGTTTTTCAGTTATGTGGTGGTTTTTTAAACTTTCAATATAGATATTCACCCAACTTAATGTTGACAACGGTTTATTGCATACATTTTGATCTTACAAATGGGTGCGTGAGAAAAGTTGTGTTAAACTTTGTGGGTGGAGATAGGTTCTTCAAACAAAGGGTTTTAAAGGTGTCAGATACACTGAAGACTTGGTTTAATGTGAGCATGATGCTTGAAGATTTTAATAGTAGCACATAAGCAATTTTATTCTTTATAAAAACATGGGTCTGAAAGTAAATAAAGAGCTTAAGTTGGTTCTTTTCGTATCTCTAAGGCTACAGTTAACTGGAAGCTACATTGGAGGAGGTAGCAAAGCTTCCTCGGTAGTTTGAAGTTAATCAAAATCTTCTAGACGAGTCTGAGGTGATGTTAGCATAATGTCCATCTAAGTTTATACATTGGTTACTTATTAAATAAGTTTTTAATATTGTCTCCATGATACAACAATGCTATAGATAGGAATTAGGATATATAATTTTACTATATTGGATTTACTACTGAGACCAATTTCGGAAATCATTTCTCTTAACATATACATTTACCAGAGGTACTATCAAAATGGTGTTTTGAGTGCTTCGCGAATAGCAAAATTGATCTCAGTTCGGAAGACCCTAATTTAATTGTAAATTAAGCATGATGAGCTATTTGCACATGTTAATTCGGTAGGTTTATGCAGTTTATTAAGTAATCATTCTAACAAAGGCATGTTTCTGTATCCATATAAGCATTTTTGTAGTTACACGTATGCATTCTAGCATAAGTAAACAATTTTTTAGCCATTTGAAAGATATGGAGTTAATTTTTATGCTCATTAAAATATTGATAAAAACTAAAGTTGTCGTCTGTGTAGCTTTTTATTATAATCTGTGACTAATATAAGCAAATAGGATATCGTATTCGACAACTCTATATGTTTACCATAGATTTTGTACTTAATACAGAAAAAAAAAATGTTTTATACTCATCGTGGTTAGCCAAACACCCCCTGTATATTGTATACAAACTAATCAGTTTGAATTAGGTATCCCAGAGACACCTGTAGTTTTGTCTTTGTATCTAAACCGACTTGGAAATCTAATATATTTGAAAAAGCACACAACTGTTGTTAGGTAGTTACATGGTACAAGTAATACGTAAAATAAAAATGTACCACCTAAAATTTTCTCTTCGTCATGGAGCTGCAATGGTTGGCACTCACAAAGGAATTCTTGAACGATATTTTACGTCATTGAACTGTAATTTGGCTAACGAATCTGAATGAGTCACTTCTGTTGATTTGCATCATGTATCAATTGTTCTTTCTCCCTAATCAAACACCTTATTGAAACTTTGTAGGGCATGGGAACTTGACAACATGCTTTGCACTTATGGTTGGATCAGAGGGTCATGCAATTGGTGTGGAGGGAATTTTTGAGTTGAATTCTGTCATTTTAGAATCCAGTAAAAAAAAATGGCAGCCACTCCATTACACATAAATTGCTCTCTGAGTCTCTTGATGTGCATATTGGTGGTATGTCTTAACACTTATATCCACCCTTTTGTCTACTTAACCTTATGTGTCGATTGATATTTATACTATTTACACATATGATGATAGATGGCAGAGAAGGTAGGCCGGAGTTTGCACCTTATGATGCTATTCATTCTTGGAAGCTAAACTAGAGATACCCCCATCAGTTATTGATCAATTGAAGCTAGGAGGAAGGTTGGTGATTCCAGTTGAGTACGTGTTTCAAGAAATTTAAGGTTATTTATAGGAATGAGGATGGATTCGTGACTACGCACACCGAGACTTCGGTACGTTATGCTCCCCTTACACGGCAGGTTTGGTTAGGGCTGTTGTTGGTAAAATTGGTAATGTTTACGTTTTAGTACCATCATGATTGTAAGAGTATTCTTGATAATACACTTGACATTTCCAATTACAAATTATAACCTCTATTTTAAATTTCATCATATTTTTAAAAGTTCGGAGAAAATTTCAATACAAAAAAAGCACAGAAAGTGCAGCTTAAAACTTATTATTTTGCTTTCAATTCTAAAAGTCCAACCGTTGTTTCTGGAGTACTATCATTTTAGGAACCTATGAATCTTGAACCTTATCCACGATGACAATTTTGCTTTCAATTCTAACAGACGCTAAAAATATCGGGAGTCCTATGGATTTTTGGAACTACCAGATGTACTGTCCTGATTACATTGGTCATAGATGAATTATACTTTTACTATCATTTCAACCAACTAAAAAGAAAATATAAAAAAAAGATGCTGAAAAAAGGTGCATGTTGATAGGGTCAAATGGGTCAAAAGAAGTCCAAAACGTTTATTATGTTTGGTTCAATGTATACTCTTAAGCAATAGAAATATAACACATTCATGATTGTTTGGTATGGTCATGTAGGAGAGCTTAGATATCCGTCTTATCCCGAAAAAGATGGAACGTGGAAATTCCCAGAAATCGAAGCATTCCACTGTTATGATAAGGTTAGTCCATTTTCACTTCTTTCCTGTGAAAACGTCGCAAGAGGTTGTGTTGCCAACATTGATCATTATGTGACCAACTTGCACTACATGCTTTGTAGCTTAAAGTCGCAGCTAAGAACTACGAGAAGCAAGAATGGAGAAACACATGCTCTACAACTGCTGGTGAGTAAACAGTTGTCCCTAAGACACAACTTCTTCAAAACGCATGGGCTACTACAACCCAAACACTAGAAATTTCGAGTGTGCATTTGGTATGTTTTGTACACTATTGTCATTGAGTATAATTCGTGTGCGTTTAAATGCATTCCATGCCCGAATTTCAACTATATGCACGATGAATTCGTATTGAATAGTCATGCTTGATTTCTTCTTACACTAAGATGGTTCTTCACGTTCCATTTGCATGTTATCAGAAATTATTTCTAAAGGAGCTTAAGTGTTCGATGTACATCTTTTGCCAACTGCATGTATTAAAGCATTTCCAATTATCGTAGTGAGGTCTAGATGTGCAATTCCATGCCTTATGTTCTATTATCCAACACCAAGTAAAAAAGAAAAAGAAAAAAACATCATGGTAATCCATGTGTATCTGGATGAAGAAGAAGCAAGATAAGCATTAAACACCTTAAAGAGTAAAAGTAGTTATTTATACACACTTTTTACTCCAAAGTTGAAACCAAGAGATGATCCAGATGAGATGAGACATGTAGTGGTTTCATCTTCATTTGTACGATAACACCATTTGTTAGCATTTCTCAAGTTATCAAACCTTAATTCTAACCGAGTTGGCAGGGGCGGAGCTAGAAAAAATCTCGAGGGGGGGCAAAATTTTTTTTTTACGTCAATACGAAAAAAAAAAAAAAAAAAAAAAAAAAAGAGTTGTCATCAGCGAACTTTAATGGTACCTAATTCAACCAATTAGTTTGTTAAAAAAGAATAAATAGTCATTTTACAACATTGTAATTTAAAAAAAAATAAAATAAAACCTTGTGCAATGACAGAACCTTATTTACAAAGAAAGAAGTAGAGAAAATAATTTACAAAGAATAAAAAAAAAACTAAAATATAGTATTAAAAGAAATGACATAACGTGAATGCACTAACAAACAAAATAAAAGGTACTTTAACTCCTCCTTCTTCATGCCTTTTTCTCTTGCTATACTCTTCTTCAATGGAGTCTTCTGTCATCTGCCTCATTCCAACAAATAAAAACGATAATCCATTTTAAAAATTGCCTTAAAACTGTTTTGACTTTCCAATTTAGACAAGGCAAACACTTTTTAAGAAGGCGCAAATTATAAAAATATCTTAAATACTCAAGAAATTTACACAACAATTTGTTGGGATGAGAGGGCACATGCCCACCGTGCCCCCCCCCCCCCCCCCCAGCTCCGCCTCTACGAGTTGGTTTAGATTATATTAGTGTTCTTTATTGTCTAATTATAAAATATTATAATAGCTGAACTTACAAAAATTACATGTTAACACAACCATTAACATTTAAGCATAAGATTAAAAAATAAATTGATCTAAATTATCGATACACAAACATAAGATGTGCTAGCTAAACTTTGTACATAAAGATGACCATGTCTATGAAAATACCATATATCATCAAACATAATTATAAATCAAAAATAAGAACCCTAATTAAAACAAAAAACAAAAATTAAGCTATTTGTTTTTTAATAAATAAAAATACATTTTTTAAAATTTTAGAGAAAACCCCACGCGTGCGCGGGTATTATAACTAGTATACACACTAAAGTATCAGCCAAAGTGTGAAAAATGTCTCTTTTTTATTTGTTTATAAATACCTAGCTAAAAAACTCACAAGTCACAAACGGTTTTATAGAAAAACAAACAAAAACCCTATCAAGTAGTCGTGATACTCCACTGTTGTTGCTCGACTACTTGTATAATTAACTCCTTGTAGATAACTGGCAATGGTAGATACCCCTTGACCTTCTTTGCTTAGGCTACAAACATTTGTGTAAGGTACAACATATAATGCATGTAATGGAAATGATGTTGATTATACCTTATTATACATTGCAATCTGATTATTTTTCATTAGGTTTTCCATATATAGCCATAGAACTTGAACAATAAGAATACAATGATACGTTTTTTGTTTTTGTTTTACAATAGGGACGTTTACACATTCAAAAAGTTAGAATTTTGAATTGATATTATGTTATTGGTTTTTAGAACTTTGTCTGCGTGTTATTTTTTAAACTACTTTAGTTTGCTTCTTGAGAACAACTTAATTACCGATTCTTAAATTTTGTTTGATGACTTGTTGGGTGATGTCACTTCTTTAGTGTTGACCAAAAAAAAAAAAAAAGTTAACGAAGTTTTAAAGTTTTGACTTGAAGTGAATTTGTTCAATAATTAAGTGTATTGTTTGGGTTTTTATAATTTAAACATGATTTAAAGTAAGTTTTGATGCCTTGTTGGGTGATCTCATTGGTTAAATATTTAGTGGTTAACTGAGTGAAGTGAGTTTTGTGTTTAACAAATATGAAAAATAATATCACTTTTTTTATATTGGAATTAGGTTTTCATAATTTAGACGTCAATATAGCTGTAATAATTTGTTCTTAAACAGCATCTTCTTTCTTTAGACCAAGAGTAATGGCCCCAAGAGTAATATATCCGACGCCCAATCAACCATCTCCACCTCGAAACCTATTTCCCCCAAAAAAAAGCAACGAGCGTTGCCACAACAACGGGCAGAGACAGCGTTGCCCTCTTCAACGCCCAACCCACCACCCCCATGGGCGTTGCCCTGCAGCGTTGCCCTCTTCAACGCCCAACAACGGGGCCATTACTCTTGGTCTTATGAGGACGACAAATAAAAAATAGTGCATGCAGGATATTTACCATCGTCATTAGTGTTAGCTTTGTATATGATTCTTGTAAACTTAATGTGGGATATGGGTAGCCTGCATGTAGGAAACGTCGACATAAGATTCATGTATGTCGACGTAAGCATACTCTAGCCTTCCTATTACTTTTAAAACATCGGGCGACTCAAGTGAGCCAGAGTTAGGTGATTTCACCATGTATGCTAAGGTAAATAAGTATCGCGTCATTAATACCCATTTGTACATTATTAGGAGTAGCAGGCCAAGATTGTGTAAACATATGCTTATTTCCAATGACCATCAATTATTTTCATTTGCTCAACTGTTGTTCATACGTTTCATGGATTTACACAAATATATCGGACCAGCAACCTAAGGTGAAAATATGAAATGAGAAGTTTTCGACAATAGTTTTTTATTATTAAATTTAATTAATTTAAGAGATTTGTCAATAATTAGTTATATCACAAGTTTGGATATCCGAAATTTGCGATGTTGGTTTTTATACTAGACCCTATTATTTTAGCATAGTTTTTTCAATTCGGATATCCAAAATTTTGGATAACAGTTTTATATATCCGAATATCATCTATAATTTTTGAAGAACTTTTATGTGAGTTTTAAAACTAAAAATTTTATAAAACTCAACTTTTTAATAAATTCTAATCAAATTTTCGGATATCCGAATACATATATTTTTTGAACACCCACAACATAAATAAAGAAATCCTAAAAAGTAAGTTAAATATTTTGTCAAAAAATAATAAGATTACATAACATGTATATAAATATGAGATATGCGAACATACATGACATAAAGAACACTAACTTTACGGATTTATTTGTAGTATTAACTAAATAAATATATGTTACAAATATTTAATATACGTGTCTTTAACCTTTTGGATTTTGATGATTATTTGTATCAAAACTAATATGTGTATTTTTTATTAGTTTAATGAATATTAGTATGAGGTGGTTTGGTTTTTTTGTTTTGTTAATGTACAAGTGTGATTTATCTTTATATCAAGTAAACATATACATGTGATATTAAATACGGAGTATCTATGATACTATCAGATCCTCAAAAAATGTAATGTTTTTAGATTCTCAACAATTGTAATACTCTCAATGAGTGTCGTCAATCCCCAACATTGTTTAGTGGTTGCTTTTTCAATTTAATTATATAAAATTATTTTGAAAAGGAAAAAAAAAAAAAAAAAAGTTAGGGATGCATATAAATGAGGAAGTGAATTACATAAATGTCCATTTAATTCAATTAATGAAATTATTTAAAATTATAACCTCATACATCTATATTTAAACATGCAAATCACATTACAATGTACATTTCGAATATGGATAACACCACATAACTAATATGGATGCCACACTTGACTGACCAAGTCATTGTAACGTATGCGACACATAAAACACGCATGCCCTTTCTTGCATTTAAAAACCAATAGGAGTCTATTCTCGAGGTGCTAGTTAAATTTTCCTATGAGTTCGATCCATAATTTATATTCTTCCAAAATCTTCTGGAGACTCATGACTTCTTCTTCTCGTAATAGTGTTTGAGATGGCTCACATGTCAATACAATCACTTGTTCGCTTCCAAGCATTTCAAGTGCGCTATTACACGTGCTTTTAATGACGCGATGCCTATTTACCTTAGCATACACGGTGAAATCACCTAACTCTGGCGTACTTACGTCGCCTGATGTTTTAAAATTAATAGGAAGGCTAGAGTTGCTTCCCAGCGTTACAAGATTTCCATTATATATGTTTACGTCGACATACATGGATCTTATGTCGACGTTTCCTACATGCAGGCTACCCATATCCCACATTAAGTTTACAAGAATCATATACAAAAGCTAATATAAATATGAGAACACTAATGACGATGGTAAATGTTGATACAAAAGTTGGGCGTTCCCTGTTTCCGTATCAATTAGATCATAATGCTTGAGACCTGCGCACTAAGAAAACAAAAAGACACCGTTAGGCTTATCGTGGGATTGTCTCCCACGATTATCCTCCGGCGTGAGAGTAAGTAATCGGTTTTAGGGTTTAGTTGAAGAGTTAGGGTTGTTAGATCGTACCTCCATGAGAGCCGAAATGCCCTCTATATATGCACACGAAATCCTTGTTGGTTTCGTGTTCCTTACCCTTCGGCGTATCCGCCTAAGTCGGTCGTGTGATACATATCCCATAAATAAGAGATATCCTATATCAAGACCATAAATAACTTCGGGTTTGGGCCATCGTAAGCCCAAACCGTTATCGTGATAGCCCATTCGTGATGGGCTTGAGTGTTAGTAGCGTCCATTGGTCGGGTTCGTGACCCGAATGCGGACTATACGTCATCATGTCCCCCCAGTCTAGTATGCGCAGGGTGGAACCCGCGGATGCTAGACTAACAACTGAAGCAAAAATATTCCTCAAGGCGTAGCGGGGAAGTTTCAAATGTTTCCCGCCTAAAAAACAATACTATGAATCTAGTCCAAGTACATCCGTATCTCCTTCGTAAATCGTGAGGGTGGGTGAAAAAGTGCTTCACCTTTTGGCCTCCTAGCCACACGATTAGAGCAAGTGGGGTACATGTGTCATCCATCCACGAATATGTGTAACCCTATATAAAATTGAGCCGTCATTTCACTGTGGCTATCACAGTAAAAACCGTCATTTTCCACCATTGTTAAACCTTCAAACAGCGAATAAGAAATCAAGAACTCCTAAGGTAACAGCGCGTGCGCTTCATAATCCTTTAGATTCTAACCATGGTTCTTCAGTTATCCGATTTCACTTCCGATATCTCTGAGGACGAACTTCGTCAGTTCACCTCAGATTATTACATTCCTATCGCATTGCACCCGGTGGTTCCGGTGGCGACTGCGTCAATAGCGAACTTCCCTCAAGGGAAGGTAGGGGTATACACACGTTTCTTCGAATTCGCTAACCAACGTGTGCCCATTTCCCTATTTTTGTGCAATATTCTAAACCACTATCGTCTTCATATTTCCCAACTGCACTGTATAGGTGCAGCAAAAATAACCAATTTTGAAGTAAATTGTCGCCTGTTGGCGATTGAACCCACAATCCATCTATTCCGCGCGTTTTATCACACCTCGTGGTCAAACGGGTGGGTGTCCTTTTCCAAGCGCGCAGGGCCGCTGCAGTGCTATACGGAAAAGTTAGACGCACTGAGGAATTGGAGGGAGAAGTTCTTTTGGGTTGATAGTGCATTTTTTCCATGGATTTTTGAGTTCTATACTCAAGAATCATTACCGAGAGATGAGCGCCCCATCCCCGAAACGTATAGCGCAGAGGATGCGGAGACAATTAATACCAATCGCATACCGATCAAGGCGTATCCAGAGGAGTTTTTGGTGCACATGGGCATCAGTCGCAATTACTTCGGTAGTCCGGAGGAGGTGCCAACTTTTTTGGACGAGAATAGCCGGGGTGGGTGCTTGTCTCCTCCTTCCTCTTCGCTTATTAGTTGTAAGCGTTCTTCCCTTTGTAGCTTATCTAACTTATTTTGTGTTTGTTTGTTGTTTGTTGCGCAGAGATGGATCTATTCAGTGTTGTTCGCTTGGAGAGGCCGAAGCAAGTTACTGTGGGTGTGCGCCCATTAAGAGATGGCGAGGAGCCGGTTCTACAGGCTACCGCGGGGCGCACGATGGAGATCGTGTAGGAAGAACCTGAGGATACACCCCCCCCCCCCCCCCCGTTGTTTTAGAGGCGACTCCTCTTCGCAGTTTTCCCACTCCTGAGGTACAAATGCATATAGAAGAGTTATCGCAGACTGATTCGTCAGACAGCGTGGGGGTTTCTGTGAGTGAGTCTGAGGGCGGTGCCCAAGGGGTGAAGCGCAAGGCAGTTGCTGGGGATGATGGCGCTGGTACGTCCAAAAGAAGGCGCCATCTTATCTCTAGTGAGCCATCATCATCATCAGAGGAGAATGCGTCGCAGAAGGATACAACTGAAACTCCTTCGCTCAAGTAAGTAATTAGGCTTGTTTCGTCAACATTTTGGTTTATATTTTGCGCTGAGATAATAATAACCTTGGGCCCTCATCATTTACATGTAGTGTTGAAGCTGCTAGGGACGCTGCGCGCGCTGGGAAATCGCCACCCAAGGCGAGTCCCGCGCCTACTGATCATCTTGCGCAGGGGGTCCAAGGATCTGGGACTAAGGCTTCTGAAGATGTGCCTACGGACCAGTTGATTGAGGAGTTAAGCTTTGCTGCTGCGCATCAAGCTTCATTGGTTGCACAGCTCAAAGCTAGGTATGCGGGTGAAGGTAGTAGCTTGGCGCAGAAGGATAGGGAGATTGCGCTACTGAAGGCATAGTTAGCTGATGCTCAGGCTGAAGTAGAGTCAACCACTGCGTATGCTTAGAAGCTTGCTGATGAGAGGCTATCATTGTTTGCTCAAGTAAACCAAGAGCGCGCTGGCGCAAAAGAGTACAAGGCCACTTGCCTTTGGGCCTTGAAGTATATGGAGCAGAACAAGAGCGCCCACTTCGCCAGACTAGATGATTTTCGCAAGGCTGTGGAGGATTCGCTAGAGAAGCAAGAAATCAAGCTGCGCAAGCTCAGCATCGAGTATGACGAAGAGCTGTACCCGCATCTGGTATCTTCTATCGCTGAGCACAGGTGGCTTATCAGCCATGGGCTACGCCTTGCTGCCTTGGGTACTTTGGAATCCCAAGAGGTGCGGGAGGCTTTTGGAGAAGTTGTGGAGCGTGCGCTTGCGCGTGGCAAGGCGCAGGCTATAGAGGAGCTCTCTGAGAGCGGATTGTTGAAGGTGCCTGCCACACAAGTGCCCGATTATAATGCTGATTCTTTCGATGAGCTTGTCGCTTCTATGGAAAAGATGAAGCTGCTAGACCTTCCTCATATTGCTCAACTGGA
The DNA here is from genome assembly GCA_021014915.2 of Artemisia tridentata subsp. tridentata. Lineage (NCBI taxonomy): Eukaryota > Viridiplantae > Streptophyta > Magnoliopsida > Asterales > Asteraceae > Artemisia > Artemisia tridentata. The sequence goes on along the minus strand of CP139506.1, from coordinate 115,929,033 downwards.
GCGCGACCAAGATTACCCCATAAGTGTTATTATGGAGGGGTTAACCTTGGCTAGGCATGCAGCGGAGGGCGCAGAGGCACAAGCTGACTATTTTCTCAAGCCAGATGAATCGCAGTTGCAGGTACCTATCTTCGCTCGCCCTCACAACATCCTGGATCCTTTTGCCCTTGAAAAGGAAATTTCTCTGAAGGAGTCCTTAGAGGCTCATGCTATGAGGCTTGCGAAGAAGCAGGGTGTGAAGGGGAAGGCCATCCTTTGCGGTGTCGGTGCTGCGCATATTCCTAGGTCTGATGGAGTGCCCGTTAGCGTACCGACAGTGTCGCCCCAAGATAGTGGTCTTCTGAAGGAGCTTGAGGGAACTGGTCGTGCTGCGTACCATGTTGGCGATTCAGGGCTTAGACGCACCCGTAGCTTGTCTTGGTAATTTTTGTAATAGATTAACATTTTGTTGCACATGTGCATGTTAAGTCTATATCTTGTATGAACTCGTAGTCCGTAATAACATGTTGATTAGAAAAAATACGATTATACGCATATTGTATCAAATGTGATTGTGGTTATAATGTTTGTACTTAGTTATTTTGTCTTTGCGTAAAAGACGTCTATGTTGTGTCTAACATAGCAACTTGTTGTGTACATACTTAGGAAAATTTATAAAAAATCCATAATCGTGTATGAAGTTCATAAAATTTACAAGTTTATTGATTTATATGCAGCGTACTGCAAATAGCATATCAAGGAGTTAAGTGTCTTAGCTCCTAAGTTGTTAAACGCGCACAGTGTGCATTGTTGTGTATCCGTCGTGGGATACACATTGAACTTACTCCAACGTCTTGAGAGTAAGGTGTTTAACAAGGATGCGTGATCCGATGTTGATGGGTTTGCAACCCTCTTACTCAACGAGTTTTTTAGTAGGTTTACTCATCCTTTTACCATCGTGGGTTTTAATAAGTGCATGCACGCCATGTAGGCAGAAATTAAAGTAACAACAATATTGAGACATAAATAACATGTAAACAATAAAGTGAAATGTGTCGCGGAATTAGCTAGAAACCGCGACATTTGAATTAATACTTGCAAGTTTTTGTAAAAAGAAAAGACATTTGCCTAAATGAAACAAAATGTAAATACACGGATATTTATTAAGCACTTACTAAAGTGCGGAGGTGTCCGTGTGTAAGGTTGTAACCTTTCCTAAAGATAGCATCTCTTGAGATTGCAAACATTCCATGTGCATTGTAGCTCGCGGCCATCCATGTCACGCAGCTTGTACGCGCCTTTACCTAGTGCTTCAACGACCTCATAGGGTCCTTCCCACTTCGGTCCAAGTTTACCTGTATCTTCTGCGTGGCTTGCATCATTAGCGCAATAGACAAAGTCGCCTGGTCTGAATGAGGTGCTTCGAACTTTAGCGTCGTAATATCCCTTCATTTTTGACTTGGCTTTTGCTTCGCGTATAGCTGCGCGTTCACGCCTTTCTTCCAATAGGTCCAAGTCGATACGTCGTTCATTGTCATTTGTTGCGACATTAACTTCCGCGGTTCGAATAGTTGGCATCCCAATTTCAGCTGGTATGACAGCTTCTGTCCCATAGACAAGAGAAAAAGGAGTGTCTCCATTGCTAACTTTGATTGTCGTGCGGTGCGCCCATAAGACATGCGACAATTCATCCACCCATCTTCCTTTGTGTTTGTCTAGGCGCGCTTTAATTCCTTCGCCTAGACTACGATTTGCGCGCTCAACCAAACCATTGGTTTGTGGGTGTTTAACTGACGCGAAGTGTTGTGTAATATTTAGCTCTGCGCACCAGTCTTTGAACGGGTTATCACGGAATTGTTTTCCGTTGTCCGAAATGATCTCCCCAGGTAATCCAAAGCGGCATACAATATTTTTCCAAACGAAGCGTTTTACTTGATTACCTGTGATTGTCGCCACTGCTTTCGCTTCAATCCACTGAGTGAAGTAGTCTATTGCCACAATAAGAAATTTCAGTCCCCCCGCTGCAACAGGGAAGGGACCCGCAATGTCGATACCCCACTTATAGAATGGCCATGGAGAAGTGATAGGCGTTAGCTCCTGTTGTGGTCTGCGCGGGATGGGTCTATGAACCTGGCAGTCGCTACATTTCTTTATCACATCGCGCGCATCACGATGCATAGTGGGCCAGTAGTATCCTAAGCGCAAGGCTCGTGCTACGACGGACCGTGGTCCTGAATGCATACTGCATGAACCGGCGTGGATCTCTCGGAGTACATAATCTGCCTGAAGAGGTCCAACGCATCTAAGCCATGGTTGTAGAAATGAGCGCCGATATAGGATACCATCTCGGAGTTCGAACCTCTGCGCTGTGCGCCGTATCCGTCGAGCGTCTTTATGCTCTTCGGGCAGTTTGCCCTTACTTATGAATTTGATGATAGGGGTCATCCATGTAGGATCCTGCTCTTCTATCACCGTAGATATCTCCATCTCCGAGATGGATTTGTTCTTTAGGATCTCCACCAATACTTGTTTTGACAGGTGCGCGAAGCTTGTAGATGCGATTTTGCTTAGTGCGTCCGCCTTTTTGTTCTCCCCTCTAGGAAGTTGTTTGATGGTAAACCTGTCAAAACCTTGGATTAGTGACTTGGTCTTGTCAAGATATTGAACCATGTTATCCTCTTTAGCCACATATTCGCCCAATACATGGTTGGCTACTAATCGAGAATCCACGTTTGCTTCTAGGTTGCGTACGCCCATTCGAGTTGCAATGCGTAATCCAGCGATTAGGGCTTCGTATTCTGCCTCGTTGTTCGTGGCTGTGAATTCAAAGCGCAGTGCGTAAGTGAATTCCATTCCTTCTGGATTAGTGAGGATAAGGCCAGCGCCCGACCCATCCACGCATGAAGATCCATCCATGAACAGGACCCATGGTTCTTGTAATTCTACCTTGCTCAGTGGAGGTGCGGCATCGGTGTCTGGTTTTTCGATGATGAATTCTGCTAGTATTTGCCCTTTAACCGCAGTGCGTGGTCTATAAGAGATGTTATACTCGCCTAGCAGCACACTCCATTTTTGTAATCGCCCCGATGCGTCAGGTTTAGAGATAACTTGCTTGATAGGTTGGTCTGTGATCACCACTATTGGGTGCGCTTGAAAGTATCTACGCAGTCTTTTGGCGGCGAATACTAACGCCAAGACCAACTTCTCCATTGGGCTGTAGTTAACCTCTGTCTTCTTGAGTGCTTTGCTTATAAAATATACCAGTATTTGTACGGAGTTCCTATCCGTCAGTAGCACTACGCTGACCGCTCCATGAGTCGCAGATAAGTAGACGATTAACTCCTCCCCTGGTCGGGGTGCGACTAGCTTAGGAAGCGCTGCTATATGTTGCTTAAGCTGTGTAAAAGCTTCTTCCACTTCTGTAGTCCAACGAAAGTCTCCCTTTTTTGTACACTTCTTGAGTGTTTTAAAGAGAGGAAGTGACTTATCCGCTGATTTGGACAGGAATCTGTTCAAACCGGCTAGTTTTCCATTCAGAGACTGAACTTCTTTCAACGTGCGTGGTGAAGGAAGTTGGATGACAGCCTCTGTTTTTTTTGGGCAAGGCTTAATGCCATCTGGTTCTATCAAGTATCCCAGGAACATGCCTTCTGTAGCGCCAAAAGTACATTTCTTAGGATTTAACTTCATGTTGATCTTTCGTAGTGTTCTAAATGTTTCTTCAATATCGCGCACCACTTCGTCTTCAGTATGGCTTTTTATGACAAGGTCGTCCACATAGACCTCTAGGTTGCGGCCCACTTGCTTTTCAAATGCATTATCTACCAATCGCTGGTAGATGGCGCCCACATTCTTCAGGCCAAAAGGCATCTTTGTATAACAAAAGACACCTTGGCTTGTGTGGAAGGCTGTTTTTTCCTCGTCTTCATTGGCCATTTGGATTTGGTGGTACCCTTTGTATGCATCTAAGAAACATTTAAAGGGATATCTGCACAAAGATTATACCTTCCAGTCTATCTCTGGCAGTGGGTAGCAATCCTGTGTACATGCTTTGTTGAGATCCGTGAAATCCACACACATCCGCCAACTACCATCACTCTTCTTGACCATTACTGGATTGGAGAGCCAGTCATGGTAATAGACTTCTCGCATAATGCCTGCGTCCACAAGTTTGTGTACTTCTTCCAGAATGGCTTTTGCGCGCTCTGGAGCCTGGCCGCGCTTTTTCTGCCGTACTGGAGAATATCCTTGTCGGATTTTCAGCTTGTGTTCTGCAATCGAGCGTGGCACACCAGTCATGTGCTTTGGTTCCCATGCGAAGATATCCAGATTCCTTTGCAAGAGCGCGCACACGGCAGCTCTGCCTTTATCAGACAGCGATCCCCCGATCGATACTTCTTGTTCCGGATAATCAGGATGAATTGCGACCTTCAGATTTGGTGCTTTAGCTGCGCTCTGTTCTGGGGCGTGCGTAGTCTTACATGTAATCGTGTTACACTCTCTTGGTGGCGCAACGTTATTGTAGATGGTGACAATGCCGCCCTCTACCGGGAACTTGAGCATCCCATGTGCTGTGGACGGTACTGCGCGTATTGCCGAAATTCCTGGTCTTCCGATGATGCCATTGTATGGCGAAGGAGATCTGATCACCATAAAATTCATCCAGGCTGTCGTAGAATGTTCCTTATTACCAACAGCGACTAGTAGTCGTAGTTGCCCCATGGGCCATATCTTTTCTCCTGTGAAGCCAGTCAACGGCGTCGTGGCTGGGCTTAACTGACTTTGTATCTCAGGTTGCAATCTCTTGAAACAATGCTCGTACATTATGTCTGCTGATGCCCCTCCATCAACATACATGCGGTGGATATCGTGACCCCCCGCATTTATCTCGATGATGAGCGGTTCCGCCACTGCGTTGTCCGCAGCCAAGGTGGGAAAAGAGATTTCGCTTCCATGAGAAAATTTCTGGCTGACCTTTTGCCTAGTCTTTCGCTGCCATGATTGTATCATGTAGATTGTGTCAGCCTTGTCCTTAGGCGCTTCTTTCTTGCCCCCAGTTTTCTGTTTGTCTTTCCCATCCTTAATGTTCTTAACTAGATGGTCCAATCTGCCTTCTTTTACTAGCTTATCAATTAATTGGCGCAATTGGACACACTCATTGGTTGTGTGGCCCTTCTGTGCATGATACTCGCAGTATCCGTTCCCTACGCGCCGATCTTCTGGGGTGCGCATCGGTGGTGGTCTCGGAAAGTTCGCGCCTTCCGTCGCAAATATCTCCTTTGGAGTCTTCGTTAGTGGGGTATACTTGTCGTTTCCCCGTCCGCCCCCTTGACTGCGATAGCTTTTGTTACGATTGCTACTCTGGTCATTGGATTGTCTCCTTGTCTCTTCTTGTGGCCTATAGTTTGAGTAGCCTTTCTTGCTATCCGCAGCGGCGGCTTCTCCTTGGATGAAGGACCTCGTGCGCTTCATGAGTTCGTCAAAGGTTTGGGGAACCCTATCGTTTAACTTTTTTATAAGTTCTGGGTTATTGATTCCGTTCATAAACCCTGAGATCTTTAGTATTTCGGGGCATGCCTTGACCTGTATGCATTCGTCTTTAAAGCGCTCCATAAAAGCGCTTGTGGATTCCCCTTGGCGCTGTTTTACCCTAGCGAGCTCGACAGGGTTCTTGGCGCACTTCTTCCTCTGAGTGAAGTTCAAACGAAACGCCTTCCGCAACTCTTCAAACCCATTGATGCTTCTACGTGGAAGCTTACTGAACCAGTTTCGCACATTCCCTACTAAAGTAGAGTTAAACATGTGGCACCACACAGGTTGTGGCCAATTTTCGATGGTTGCTGCTGATTCGAAAATTTTTAGGTGGTCATCAGGATCACCTGTCCCATCATAAGTCTTAACATTAGCGGGCATGCGCCTTCTTTTATCTTCTGAAAAATCACTGATGCGCCGAGTGAATGCGTCAACCTTTTGGCGGCGCCAGGGACGAGACATATCTTCGTCTTCCCAGTCGCGGGATCTCCCCTTGGACTTCCAGTGTCCTGTTTCTTTGTCCTCGTTGTCCGAGGAGTCACTTGAGGATGAGCTTACCCTTTTGCGGCGCTTGCGCCGACTATCCTCGGAATCCGAGCTTGAAGGGATTTCACTTGGGGAGCATCGTCGCCCAAGTCTATCGTGGATCCTGCGACTGCCAAGTCTAGCGTGGACATTGGCGCGCTGTCCATCATCTTCATGCTCCTCCAGGGACTGTAAGTCGGCTGCTTCATCGTCCACAACTTTCCTTCCGATCCTAGTAAACACCGGGTGTCGGCAGCCATCCTTCTCACTCCTTTCCTTTTGGTAACGCGGTGGGGATGCTTCATGCTCAGGGTCAAAGTTGAGTCTGGCTTGCAGACTCTGACTTGACCTCTTTTTTGCCTCCTCTCGCATCAGCGCAGCCAAGGTTTCGTAGTTTTGGGACACGAAATCACTTGGCGCTAGTTCAGGCGTGACTCCTTCAAGCGCGAGGATGTTTGTTTCCACATCAGGACCCTTGTTTTGGATAGGCGCATTTGGCGGCGCAGTGAGGTCTAATTCTGACATGGTGAAAGGAGTGCGCAGCAGATCTACCGTGCTAGTGGTTGTTGTAGTAGCATGGGTTGTCCTTGTGATCGGTTCTACTGGAGTAAAAGCCAGATCTGAGTATGATCCTAGGCTTTTGGGCGCACTGGTTGTTCCAGAGGCCTGCTTAGCGGCTGAATCAGTGTAATACCTGAAATTCAGATAACCTGTAAAAAGACCAAATTACCCCTGAAACTATAAAACCTAAATAAATAACTTATAAAATTCTGAAACAATTCCAAACTTCTGAAAACGATCTACATATCAAGTAAATAAATTTCTGGGACAACATTACATTATATTAAATGTCCAAAATCACAAAATCACATATACATATATACATGATCCGAAATTAATTAAATAAACTTAATATATATATTTTGTAAAATCATTTTAATTAGATAAGTACCAAAACTAATTTAAGGAATTATACACAAAATAAAAGTGTGATATTGGGATAACCTTTGGGCCGAAAATCTGGATCTATATCCCCTCCTAGTCGGTTTTGATAAGCTTAACACAAACACATTATTTTGCAAAACCCTAATTTTCGAAAACCCTAATATCGACACACACTAAATTCGACCAAGCCTCCATTCGATCTTCTGGACTTGAGCAAGCATTTTTCTGGAGTTCATCAAGGTGTAAAGGAGCTACGAAAAATAAGAGTTTGGTTGTGGAAGCCTTCGTTTGATCGTGGTGCAATTGTTTGTTCGGTTTGCTTTGTTCGATAGGTATAAAATCCCACGACTAATTCTTACGTTGTATAATTGATCTAGCATTTTTCTAATGATCTTTATGTCGAATATAACTCAGTAAAAATGTTAAACATGAATCATGCAAGCTTAATTATGCGTACGAAATTTAAAGAGATAAAACACACATAATTACCAAATAGTGTCATACGATTTTTCTGGAGTGTAACCATAATTTTTACATGTTCTATACTGATAATATAAGCCTATAAAAATAACCACATGATTTATAGAAGCTCATAATAATTGATGCTAATTATTGTTTATAATCGGATTATATGAAAAATAAAGAAAAATAGGAAGAAACCCTAGAATGGATTAGGGTTAGGGTTTATATTATTAGATCTGATGTAATTAATGCTTCAATGATGGTGTCATGATGGTTTAATGATTAGATGAAAGTAGGGTTTGGTTTTTCAAATTAAAAGGCTATACGATGGGTATTTAAAAGTATAAGGGTTTGTTTTGCCAACTTTGAAACTTCTGGGATATTTTTGTAATGTCATATAAGTCAGTAGGAATGTGGGAAAAATATAACTTGAGGGTCCTAAGTGTAAATGTTGCAAGAAAATGAATTAATTATATTTATAAGGGTCGATTTGTAATTAATTAAAGTAGAGGGACTAAAAGTGTAAGTTCTGGAAACTTGAAGTTATTTTGTGTAAATAATGTCATAAAGAGTATAATGTGTAATTTTGAGTATTTATGGGCTTGGTATGTAATTATAAGTAAATTATGATTTAAATTGTAAGTTTTGTAAAGTTAAGGGACCAATTGTGTAATTACTAAATTCTAAGGGTCTAATTCGTACTACATATAATTCTGAGGTGAAGTTCTATAAATTTGTAAAATAAAGTACTTGTTTGGCAAATATAAGTATCATAGGGATTAAAACATGAATTATGTATATGTAGGGTTTGTTTTGTAAATTATATAACTAAAGGGTATAAACTGTAAACTGGGAAACTAAAGGGATTAAAATGTCATTCTGAATAATATGAGTATTTAAATCAGTAACTTAAAGTATTTTCATTTTAAACCTTTGAATCTAATGAATTTACAATTAAAACCCTAAACTATGTAAAATTGTTATAATTAACCCTAAACTTTTGTAACTTGATAAAAGGTACCTTAATTCCATAATAATCTGGAAATAAAGACTTAACCTAATCTGGAATATTTATATCTTACTAAATATGGAAATCTATTAATTATAGAAAGTTACTAAAAATAGAAAGTTACTTAAAATGGAAAAGTAAACTTGAAGTAATAATCGGAGTTTGAATATTTTGTAATTCGTCTTCTACTTCTTTAGGTGTGAAGAAGGAGAAGCCCTAATTTCTGCTTCGTGTTTGCTTTCTTTCTGCTGTGCTAATAAGGTACAGATATTCCGTCCTTTCAGTAAGGGCTTTTCATTCCCTTTTTCTTTCAAGAATTCATTTCCTTATTAGGATTCCCTATACCACTGCTATGTTCCCTTTTGTTTGTGAACTTTCGATGTAATCTTTGATTTGAATCTTTTGCCATGTACCCTTAAGATATAACTTTTGATTATGCTAGTACATTTGAATTTTGACCTACTGATGCGCGTGATGTGTCGTTGCGGTTTAGCAGTTTTAATGCCTACTCAAGTTTTAAATTTATATTTAGCCGACTTATCAATAACACACACACTTAACGAGCAGTGTACCCGGTCAGTATGAAGATAATGGTAAGTAGAGTGTCGATCACTAAGAGTGGAACGTATAATCTAGTTAATCTAATCAGTATTTTAATATCCTAACGCAAGGGGGTTTCAGCCTGAGAGGCTGGCACAGTTTTGTTTGCAATTAAATAATAAAATAAACAAATAGGCACGAATCAGCAAGTAGCATACACGTACACAGATAGATACTAGAGACAATAAGAGGGCTGTCCTTATGATTAAGTAGATTGTCACTTGTTTTATTGATAGCTTTATATGAAGTGTATGTAATTAACCCTTTCTCGTTGGTCCTATTCTCATCGGCGAGTAAACCCTTAATGACGACTTATGTCTAAAAGTTATTCCTAAGTGATCAATTTAGAAACAACCGTGGGAGCCACACCTTGTCCCGCAGTCGGGTGCCCGCAAGCCACTAATAAACACAGAGGTGGTCAATGCACTAATAAGTAGTAACCAAAGACATCAACATATAAACTTTAATTGATGGGAAAGCAAGTATTAAAGGGAGTGCAATCTTTCCGTTGTCACATTACACAAGCCACCAATCCTGATGAATTAAAGTTTGCTAAAACAATAAAACAAAACTACTTAATGAATTAAATACATGCAGCACCTTCTTACAGCTCTTGTATCTTCGATTTGGGTGTGTCTTGTGCTGCCTTCTTGACTGAATTCGTCCTTCTCTTCTGTTCGGTCTTTAGGTTTTCGAACTTCCGAATCTCCGAACTTTGTCTGGTCTACGGGGTATTTATAGTTTGTGTCTGAGGGAAGATGCGGCGCATCTACTTAAGTAGATGCGGCGCATGTACTTAACTTCGCGTGGGGTCCAAGATTATAATATTCAGGAATATTCGTACACCGCCAGAAGATGCGGCGTAACTCTTTATTAGATGCGGCGCATGTCCTCTTGTATCTTGGATCGTATCTGGTGATATCTTGATAGAGATGCGGCGCATGTTGATAGTGAGATGCGGCGCATCTGGAGCAGAATTGACTTGATCTTGTCCATGTCAGTAGACTTCCACTTTATGTACGTTTTGCTCCATTATTAGTCCAAAATCGCCAAGTTTCACCAAATGCTTGTTTTTACCTGAGAATTACAAAAGTAAACAATTAAGTATCAATCCTCATACATAATATAGTAAAACAAGTCAAATAAATAGGATAAATGATAGTAATAAAATGTACTTATTTGAGTTCATCAAATATCCCCCCACTTGAACTTTACTTGTCCCCAAGTAAACCTTAGATTAAATCTCATGAAAATGTATCCTAAAAGATGTTAGGATTTATTTTTATATTTAAGCATGTATTCGTTCATTTCATAATCACACAACTAAACACTTAACGAATTAGAAGTAAAATAAAATAAGTCGATAAAAGCAAATCTAATCGTTTAACTGTCCAGTCGCGACGAATATTCTATCATAAGCTTGGCAAGTATACACATCTCCACCACTAAAGCTAAGGAATAACAAGTCTAAAGCGGTAAAAAGGGTTTTTAGGCTTAAGGGTTAATTATTCTTATTTACACTATCGATCTCAAATTCCAGAAAAGGCGACAAAATCACAAATACATGATCGAATCCACGAACACGATACTTGCAATTGCTCAAATCCTTAACTCGAATAGGCTAAAGATAGGTCCAAACTTCACCAATAATAATATATCAAAAAGGGCGACAAAATCATAAATACATAGCCGAATCCACGACTACGATACTTAAGATTGCTCAAATCCCTAATCTCAATAAATCAAAGGTTTGGTTGGATAAAGAACAATACAGGGTATGGATAACATTTAGGATATAAATTGGTGTAAAAATAAAAATAAACAAAACAAATAAATTAAAATCCTAAGTGTGGTTAATCACTATCCCAACCATCCCATGAATAAGACTCATATCATTGAATAACTCACGCTTTAACACTTGAAACACACGCTTTAGGTAGACACGAATTATACTCAACAAAATCTTAATCAAAGAATAATCCTTAATTGGCATTCCCATAACTGCCAATTCCCATTCAATCCATAGATATAATACAACAAATAGTGGCCATATGAACCACTTACATAACTCTACATCGTTGGCTTAAAATAAACATCCAACTCTTTTTTTCTTTCTTTTTCTTTTCTCATTTTTTCGATTTTTTTTTTTTTTTTTTTTTTTTTTTTTTTTGAAACATAAACATAGATGTGTAAAATTTCACCACATCACTACAACTTTCTTTCCGGATAATTTTTCTATACTTTTCATACTTTCAGAAATAATGGTAAATAGTGAAAGTAGTAAACACACGAAAAATAAACTCCAAAATATACAATATTTACTTTCACTCCAATTGCATTGTGCAATTTCCCGACCTAACCATAGATAATGAATTACGCACGCGAACACAGGTAATGTAAGGAAACACACTCTGCCTATAGCAATTAACCAACCACGGATTCTAATCTACAGGGTAGGCTAAGGTTTAAGGTGTAACGAAACATTTTAAACATAGGTGTAAGAAACGAAAGGAATGGCTCTGAGGGTTTTTCTAGGGGTATCTTACTCTAAAAATGAGAGTAACAAAAGGGTTTATACGGGGGTTAACTAACCAGTGTAGTTAGTTAATAACACATAACATATAAAGGCTATTTGGTGTAATCCTAGAATTTTACCAAGTTAGACAAGTCATTCCAATTAAATAAATAATACTCATTATGGTGGTCTCGAATAGTATACAAGCCAAGTTCTAAAGTTTACAAGTCACCGGCACACTCATAGATTTGTGAATTTTGGAAAATCACAATTTTTGAAAATAATGTCATGTGTGCAGTTATGCAACTTAGATCTTAAACAAAAACATGCTAAAAATTTTTAAGTTTGATATATTAAGCACATTTTAAGCATAATTTTTGAAAAAGTTTAGGACAAGTAAGTGTTAAGTGTTCTAATTCTCCTATCCCCCCACTTAAGTTAAACAACGTCCTCGTTGTTTGTATAAAAGGTTAAAAACTGGAAAATAAAAAGAATTAGAACAGAAAAACTCCCCTGAGATTTGCTCGGTATGATCCTCCATTTGTATATGAGCAAAAATCATCTTTCTTGTGGATTAGAACGTTAAAGCTTCATACTTGATTTATCCACAGGAAATTCAGGAAACTATAATACCACCAACACTTTAAAACACACCTAAGATAAGAAAGGTTCAACTTGCATAATACATTAGTAGTTAGATAAAAATAAAACTTAAAAATGAAAACTGAAAATCATCAGGTCAGTCGATGCGCCGTATCTTATTGAAGAAGATACGCCGTATCGAGCCTGGAATTAATACGGATCAGAATAAAGATGCGCCGCATCCTTAACCAGGGATGCGCCGCATTAAAATAACTGATAAATAGTTTTAAAGTCGAGAATAAAAATGCAGAAAAATAAAATAAGATATGACCATTGCAGAGGATGCGTCGCATCTCAGGATTGAGATGCGCCGTATCTTCGTGCGGCCTGGACTGACTCGACTCAGAAAACAGAATAATAAAAGATAAATCCGGGTTGTCTCCCGGTAAGCACTTGTCTTTATTCCAGAGTCTTCAAGTTAGACTCACGTTCAGCACTTTAGTATCGATCATTGAAGGAGTCGGAAACATCACGCTCCTTCATTGCCAATTTAGTAATATTGAACACTCCTTGCTTGTTCTTAATTTCCACGCCGTTCTTCTTTAATATCTGTATAAACAAAGTCCTGTCCCTTTCGGGCAGAGATGACAGAATGATAGACGGGAAATTCTTATTATCATACAGGCACAAATAAGCAAGGTGGGGTGGTAGTTCAATAAACACATCATTGTTCAAATTCGTTTTCTCAACTATTCTCCTACGTTTATTAATTACTACACAATCATACCACTCATCATCAGAATCACTAACAACATCGCGTCTAAGTTCCGTAGGTACATTAAGGTCAATGAATTCCTCAAAGTCTTCATGATTAGGATTAGTTGAGTTGTTTTGAATCAATGTTTCTCCCATAAGTCTAGCTTCAAGATCGAGGTCCATACGCTCTCTTAATCCTAGCACATAAACATCTCTAATTATGCTTTTAACTGGATCTTGGCATTTATAGACTAGTTTATTATTCCCTACCCTTAATGAAATTTTTCTCTTAAACACATCAATCTTAGCATGGGCAGTAGACAAGAAAGGTCTTCCGAGGATTAAAGGAATCTTAACATCCTCGGGCATGTCTAGTATAATAAAGTCCACGGGAAAAATAAATTGCTCAATCTTAACTAGCACATTATTAGCAATCCCCTCAGGTCGTTTTACTGTTTTATCAGCCAGTTCAATAAGTAATTTAGTTGGTACTAATTTTCCTAGTCCTAGGGTAGCGAATGTCTTAAGAGGCATAACACTAACACTAGCTCCTAAGTCAGCCAACACATTATTGAAAGATATATTATTAATAGAACAAGGTAGAGTAAAACTTCCTGGGTCTCTTTCTTTATGAGGCAAGGCATTTGAGTCGGTTGCAGGGCTCTCTTCTTTCATTGTTGCCTTGATCTCCTCTTCAATTTTTGTCTTCTCTTTTAGTAGTCTCCTTAAGCTGATTGAAGAGTTAAAGAAAAATTCGGGTCTTGCACCATCATTACCATTCATCGATCTTCTAGGTATATTAGGAGTGACTTCTTCAGTGGTGCTTATGGCCTTGACATGATCCCTTGGGTTGGTTTCAGTTGAGCTCGGTAAACTTCCATATCCCCTTTCTTGAAGAACTTTGCTCATTTGACCAATTTGTTGTTCCAATGCTTTGATCGAAGCTCCTTGATTTCTTGTAGTAGTGTCCGTTGAAGCTCTAATTTCCTTGATCATAGCAGTATTTTCTTCATGTCTTTTAGCAGCATCGGCCATAATTTGCTTTAAAGTATCATCTAAAGTCTGCCTCCTCTCTTGATAAGCGGGATTGAAGTTGTTCTTTTGATAGAATCCCGGACTAGCTTCCCTGAATCTTGCTGAAGGTCGGAATGGTTGTCCAAATTGGGTGTAATAAGCTTCTTCAAAAGTCTCACTTTCATTCTTGTTCGGGCAATCTTTAGTGTAGTGAGGTCCTTCGCATTTTTCACATCCAACTTGGGCAGCATATGCTCTTTCATCGCGCTTCTTCATTTCTCTACTGATTTTATCCAATTGAGCTTGAATAGCAGCAATCCCGTCAAAATTATTGCTGCTCTTAGATCTAGTAGAGGTCCCATCGTGCCATTTCTGAGAATGATCAGCAGCTTCTTGGATCGCTTTCCTAGCATTAGTTGCACTCATCTGAGGTACAGCTCCCTTAGCATCCAAAATCTGTCTTGTAGGCACGTCCAATCCCTGATAAAACAATATTATTTCCTGCATAGGGGTTAGATAGTGTTGAGGACATTTTATCAATAAATCTTTAAATCGTTCCCAAGCTTGATAAAGAGTTTCGTCAGGCTCTTGCTTGAAACTATTGATAGCCTCCATCTTCTTAGCAGTCTTAGCAGGTGGACAATATCTCTTCAGGAATTTGCTTTTCAAACCTTCCCACGTAGTGATTGAACTAGCAGGTTCATTCCTTAGCCACTTGTTAGCAGCTCCTTTTAGTGAGATTGGGAAGATTCTTAGCATGAGTTGATCGGTATTGACACTTTCTGTAGTAAACAAATCTGCAATCTCCAGGACTTTTTCAACATGCTCATTAGCATCCTCTTGTTCCGTCCCACTGAAAGCATTCTCTCTGAGCTCTTTGAGAAATTGTCCCTTCAACTCAAATTTTGACTTGTCATCAAACTTAGGTCTAGCAACTCCTGAAGTGTAATCAGCACGGGTATTGTTCATGTATTCCTCCATAGTAGTGTTTTCGCCCATTGTTTCTGCTTCAACTTCCTCTTTTTCTTCAGAAAAATAATCAAGCTCGAGTGAACTTGAAAGATCAAAGCTTCTTGTGTTGAAAAGCCTTTTAAGCGAATGTAGGGCTCGTTCAGGATCTTCGAAAGGTTGAATCAAGTTCCTCGTAGAACTCCTGGTCATGCACTTCCTGAAATCAATCACAAAAGCATCAGTAGGGTATGCTCGAGAAAGTAATATATCAGATAATTAATAACGAAAACGGAATACGAAAAATTTAAAGTTACTGATATCTGCAGACGATGCGCCGTATCCAAAAAGTTGGATACGCCGTATCTTATAATCGTTAAAAATTTAATCAGACTTTATTCAGAAAATAGATACGCCGCTTAGAATTTATGAATGCGCCGTATCGAATTGATCAAAAAATCAATTTATCTAATTAAAATTAAATGCGTCGTATTAACGAAAGTTAATGCGCCGTATTTTCGTTACGTTTAAAAATAAAAGATTTTTGATTCAGTAAGATGCGCCGTATCGACGGAAATCGATACGCCGTATTTGTTTAATAATTCGCAAACTGTTTTTAATTAAAATAATAGATACGCCGTATCTTCAAAAGAAGATGCGTCGTATGGCGTTAACGTTTAGAAAAAAGTTTTTATCAAAAACAGATACGCCGTATCTACAAAAGCAGATGCGTCGTATTACTTTATCGCTTAGAAAAATTTTCTTATTAAAAACAGATACGCCGTATCTTGGGGAAAAGATGCGTCGTATCGAATTAATTAAACGCGTTGTATTAAAAAAATTAAACGCAATACGCCGTATCTGAGAGATCAGATGCGCCGTATCGTTTGATTTAGCACAGTACAACGATAGCAGAACAGAAAAATACGAAAAATAAAAATAAAAATTAAACACACGAAACAAAAAATAAAACACTCAAAAATAAAAACAAAAGCAAACAAATAACACACAATACAACAAATATGCAAAATAGTACAATGATGCAATTAATCTAATAAAAAGAAAAATAACCTAATTAAAATACTAATCAAATTAACAGAAAATAACAATTCACTCCCCGGCAACGGCGCCAAAAACTTGATGCGCGTGATGTGTCGTTGCGGTTTAGCAGTTTTAATGCCTACTCAAGTTTTAAATTTATATTTAGCCGACTTATCAATAACACACACACTTAACGAGCAGTGTACCCGGTCAGTATGAAGATAATGGTAAGTAGAGTGTCGATCACTAAGAGTGGAACGTATAATCTAGTTAATCTAATCAGTATTTTAATATCCTAACGCAAGGGGGTTTCAGCCTGAGAGGCTGGCACAGTTTTGTTTGCAATTAAATAATAAAATAAACAAATAGGCACGAATCAGCAAGTAGCATACACGTACACAGATAGATACTAGAGACAATAAGAGGGCTGTCCTTATGATTAAGTAGATTGTCACTTGTTTTATTGATAGCTTTATATGAAGTGTATGTAATTAACCCTTTCTCGTTGGTCCTATTCTCATCGGCGAGTAAACCCTTAATGACGACTTATGTCTAAAAGTTATTCCTAAGTGATCAATTTAGAAACAACCGTGGGAGCCACACCTTGTCCCGCAGTCGGGTGCCCGCAAGCCACTAATAAACACAGAGGTGGTCAATGCACTAATAAGTAGTAACCAAAGACATCAACATATAAACTTTAATTGATGGGAAAGCAAGTATTAAAGGGAGTGCAATCTTTCCGTTGTCACATTACACAAGCCACCAATCCTGATGAATTAAAGTTTGCTAAAACAATAAAACAAAACTACTTAATGAATTAAATACATGCAGCACCTTCTTACAGCTCTTGTATCTTCGATTTGGGTGTGTCTTGTGCTGCCTTCTTGACTGAATTCGTCCTTCTCTTCTGTTCGGTCTTTAGGTTTTCGAACTTCCGAATCTCCGAACTTTGTCTGGTCTACGGGGTATTTATAGTTTGTGTCTGAGGGAAGATGCGGCGCATCTACTTAAGTAGATGCGGCGCATGTACTTAACTTCGCGTGGGGTCCAAGATTATAATATTCAGGAATATTCGTACACCGCCAGAAGATGCGGCGTAACTCTTTATTAGATGCGGCGCATGTCCTCTTGTATCTTGGATCGTATCTGGTGATATCTTGATAGAGATGCGGCGCATGTTGATAGTGAGATGCGGCGCATCTGGAGCAGAATTGACTTGATCTTGTCCATGTCAGTAGACTTCCACTTTATGTACGTTTTGCTCCATTATTAGTCCAAAATCGCCAAGTTTCACCAAATGCTTGTTTTTACCTGAGAATTACAAAAGTAAACAATTAAGTATCAATCCTCATACATAATATAGTAAAACAAGTCAAATAAATAGGATAAATGATAGTAATAAAATGTACTTATTTGAGTTCATCACCTACAGTTTGATATTACGAGCCAATCACTAGGCATGAGGGTTTCATGTCCATGTCATTGACGCACCTCTGACATGACTCTAGGGCAGGAGAGTGATGACCTGTTCCGTCCCTTATTTATTAACTGCTATGGCCATTATGATTATGATTATTGATTTGTCTGCGGGGGCGTATGGGTGCATCCTAGATTTGACCTGTTATCTGTATATGTTATATGATTATGGTTATTATATCTGGTGACTGATTGTGTGTGCGATACACGTCTTTCACTTTGTCTGAGAGCTGATCACTCTACACAGGTTTGTTTTATTATATTAGTAATGCTATGGTATTGTCAGTCATCTGGGCTCGTGATAGATTCCTGTGTTCCTGTTTTTCTTAAATCTTATTCACTTGTTCTTTTCTTTTATTCATGATCCATTTCTCATTCCTTTCATTTTGACTTCGTATCGGTATGATTTTGTATTCCTGATTTGCTTTTATATTTGCTACCTGTTATTTGTTTCCGTTATCTATATATCTGTTCACTGAGCTTTTGAAGCTCAGCCGCATTTCTTTTCCTGCGGCAGGTACTTAAGCTAGGAGTTGGGTTTAGCTTTGGGATGAGAGCGATCTATTTCGGAGTTGACCTTAGTTGTTTAGCTTTACCATTTGAACTTCTATTTATTTTGGTATGCCATTGTTTAGGCATTTGAATAATGGATTTCGTACTTCAGTTATTTTGTCTTGCATTTTGATTTAAGTCATGTTGACTTATTTTGGGTTTAATGTTAAGACTTATGATGTTTTTATTTATTGAATGTTCTGTGACTTCTGATATGCCACCATTGTTGTGATATCTTTACCCTTGTCGGGTTGGGGTGTTACAATTTATGGTATCAGAGAAACAGGCTTTCATGAAAACCTTAGAGCTTAGGCTATCGACCTGTGAGGATTGGGTAGACATTAGGTTTCCTTTCGCGTACTCTCTTTTCCTGTCCTGTTCTGCCATGTTTTTCTTTTGCTCTATCATTTCCTGTTCGATCTTTCTAATCGTTTGAAAATCCTGTAGATGGTTGTTACTCGTCGTGGTGACTATTCCGATGGGGAGGAGCAAATCCCTAACCTGGAGGAGTTGGTGGCTAATGCTATAGCCAATTTGCTACCTGGGCTTAATGCTAACGAGGTGATCACTCGGATGATCAATGATTTCCGAAATGGAGCTGGTCCCTCTGGTGGTTCTGGTGGTGCTGGTCCCTCTAGTGGTGCTGGTGGTTCTGGTGGTACTGGTGGTGGGGGCCGACCCACTACCATTAATGGTTGGCTTGAGAGTTTCAATAAACTTAAACCGTTGTCTTTCAGTACTGCTTCTACTCCTCATGCTGCAGAGGACTGGATAACACACATGGAGAAGCTGTTTGAGGTACTGGGTTGTGAAGACAAGTTTAAGACTCGTCTGGCTGCGTTTAAGCTTGAGGGTGATGCGCTTAACTGGTGGAAGGCGCACAAGGAAGCTAAGGGAGGCGATACTTATGTTCTTGGTTGTACTTGGGCTAACTTTCGTACTACGTTCTATAATAGGTACTTCCCTGTGTCTGAGCAGCAGAGATTTATTCGGGAGTACAACACTATTGCCCAGCTAGATTCTGAGAATGCAGGGGAATTTCTGGTGCGATTCCAGAGATTGGTTAGCTTTGTGGGTCCGGTGGCTGGGGATGCTGAGCATCAGGCTAAGCATTATAAGTGGGCACTGAAGAGTTGGGTTTTAGATCGTCTTCTTAATCAGGAGTTCGCTGATCCGTCAGCATGTTGCGACGCAGCTCGCAACATCGAGATTTTTCATGAGAAGGTGGGATACAAGCGAAACCGTTATAGCGACAGGATTCAGCAGCAGAGTCAGAATCGGGACAACAAGGGGTTTTTTGGTAAGGGCTTTGAACAGCGGGGTCAGTCAGACCGTGGTCGTGATTATCAGGGTCAGCCCGGTAGGAGCTATGATCAGCGGAGACCAGATTCGCGGGGTCAGGATTCTGGTTCGATTCCTAGGCAGGGTGATGAGCGCCAGGGGCGCAATAATGGTCAGAAGCAGTGGAAGGATCAGCCTTCTAAGGGTTTTCAGCAGCAGTCTCGTGGTTCTGGATCGGGTACTCAGAAGGGTTCATCTGGGAACTTACCTCCACCTCCTATCTGTACTACTTGTGGGAAAAGTCATCCAGGAGAGTGTCGTAGAGCGTCTGGTGCGTGTTTCCGATGTGGGTCTGCTGATCATCAGGTGAAGGACTGCCCAAAGCAGAATCCTGCATCTGCCAGGAACTATCTTCTTCCTCCTCCTCCTCCACCTCCGAATACTGGGCGTGTGTTTTCTACTACGCGAGATCAGGCGGCTAAGGCTACAGGTACCATTACCGGCTTTTTGTATATTGGTGATTTTACTGTCTTCGCATTATTTGACACTGGAGCAACACATTCTATCATATCTATGAAATTGGCTAAGAAACTGAACATACCTTCAACATCACTAAATAACCCAATTGCTATATCTACCCCCATGAAAAACCAAATTCTTATCAACCATGAATATTTGAATTGTCCGTTACGCTTCGATGATCGGGTTCGTCCGGCGAATTTACTTCCTTTGGACATGATTGACTTTGATGTCATCCTGGGTATGGATTGGTTGGCTTTCCATCGAGCAACCATTGACTGCCACGCCAGAAATGTGATTTTTGGTGACCTGAATAATCCTGAATTCATTTACCATGAATCTCGTCCTCTTAGAACTGTTAAAATCATTTCTGCCTTGAAAGCTCGAACCTTGATGTCTCATGGTTGCCAAGGTTATCTAGCCTCGGTTAAGGATTCGTCTGTTGAGAGTCCGGATATTTCTAGTGTTCCCATTGTTCGGGATTTTGCTGACGTTTTTCCTGAAGTACTTCCTGGTCTTCCTCCGGCTAGAGAAGTGGAATTTTCTATTGATCTAATTCCCGGTGCCGAACCTATCTCTAAGGCTCCGTACCGGATGGCACCTGTTGAACTGAAAGAGTTGAAGGAGCAACTGGAAGAGTTGCTGGACTGTGGATTCATTCGACCTAGTGTTTCGCCATGGGGTGCTCCTGTGCTTTTCGTGAAGAAGAAGGATGGGTCTATGCGTCTGTGTATTGATTATCGTGAGCTTAATCGCATTACCATTCGAAACCGTTATCCGCTTCCTCACATTGATGACTTGTTTGATCAGTTGCAAGGAGCTAAAGTCTTCTCCAAAATCGACTTGCGATCTGGTTATCACCAATTGCGAGTTAAAGAGCAGGATGTATCTAAAACTGCTTTCCGCACCCGTTATGGACACTATGAGTTTCTGGTTATGCCTTTTGGCTTAACAAATGCTCCTGCTGTGTTTATGGATTTAATGAATCGGGTTTTCCATGAATTTCTTGATAAATTCGTCATTGTTTTCATCGATGATATCCTGGTATATTCTAAATCGTCCGAGGAGCACGAGCAACATTTGCGTATTGTGCTGGGTATCCTGAGGCAGCAGAAATTATTCGCGAAATTTTCTAAGTGTGAGTTCTGGCTGAACCAAGTAGCTTTCCTAGGTCACATTGTGTCTGCAGATGGTATCACCATGGATCCATCTAAGGTTGAGGCTATCACCAAGTGGCCGAGACCTACCACTGTGACTGAAGTCAGGAGTTTTCTAGGATTAGCTGGCTACTACAGGCGTTTTGTGGAAGGATTTTCTAAGTTGGCTTTGCCATTGACTCAACTGATGCGGAAGGGTGAAAAGTTTGTCTGGACGGATGAACGTGAGCAGAGTTTTGAAGAGTTGAAAAGGCGATTGGTGTCTGCACCTATTCTAACTTTACCATCGGGTTCGGGAGGTTTCCAAATCTATAGTGATGCTTCTAAGAAGGGTTTGGGCTGTGTGCTTATGCAAAACGGCAAGGTGATTGCCTACGCTTCGAGGCAATTGAAACCCTACGAGGAAAATTATCCAACTCATGATCTAGAATTGGCAGCTGTAGTTTTTGCATTGAAGATCTGGAGACATTACTTGTATGGCGAATCATGTGATATCTTCACTGATCACAAGAGCCTCAAATACATCTTTACTCAGAAGGAGCTTAATATGAGACAGAGGCGATGGCTAGAGCTTCTGAAGGATTATGACACGAACATCCAGTATCATCCAGGTAAGGCTAATGTGGTTGTTGATGCACTTAGTCGGAAATCTGGATTGATTGCAAGTTTGGAGATTGATCCGCGTGTCCTCAAGGACTTGGAGCGTTTGGATGTTGAGTTGTGTGTTCGGCGTGACGTTGGTTACTGGGCTAGTTTAAAGATTGAGTCAAATCTGATGTTGCGTATTAAAGAGGCTCAGAAAGATGATGGTGAACTCTGGGCTATTGTTCAGAATATTGAGGAGGGTAAGCAAACTGAATTTAGAGTTGATGATGATGGAGTTGTCTGGTATGAGGATCGTTTATGCGTGCCTAATGATTCCGACTTGCGTGAGGCTGTGTTGACTGAGGCTCACAGTTCTCCTTTCGCTATCCATCCTGGTTCTACCAAGATGTATCGGGATCTTAAGCAACATTTATGGTGGAATGGCATGAAGCAAGACGTGGCGTTATTTGTTGCTAGATGCATGACCTGCCAGCAAGTTAAGATTGAGCATCAGCGAGCTAGTGGTCTATTGCAACCTTTGGAGATTCCTACATGGAAATGGGATGAGATTTCCATGGACTTCGTTTGCGGTCTGCCTGTTACTCGTAAAAGACATGATGCGATTTGGGTGGTCGTTGATCGGCTAACTAAATCCGCTCATTTCTTACCTATCCGTATGACCTATAGTGTCAGTAAGTTGGCGGAAGTTTTTCAGCAAGAGATTGTTCGATTGCATGGTATGATTTTGTATTCCTGATTTGCTTTTATATTTGCTACCTATTATTTATTTCCGTTATCTATATATCTGTTCACTAAGCTTTTGAAGTTCAGCCGCATTTCTTTTCCTGCGGCAGGTACTTAAGCTAGGAGCTGGGTTTAGCTTTGGGATGAGAGCGATCTATTTCGAAGTTGACCTTAGTTGTTTAGCTTTACCATTTGAACTTCTATTTATTTTGATATGCCATTGTTTAGGCATTTGAATAATGGATTTCGTACTTCAGTTATTTTGTCTTGCATTTTGATTTAAGTCATGTTGACTTATTTTGGGTTTAATGTTAAGACTTATGATGTTTTTATTTATTGAATGTTCTGTGACTTCTGATATGCCACCATTGTTGTGATATCTTTACCCTTGTCGGGTTGGGGTGTTACAATCAGTTTGCTGCTTCTTCCCCTGTAGGTCGTCATGCGTTTTCTTCGCCTGCGGAGTCCGCTGATTTTGGTTTCCGTGCTTCGTCATTCTAGTTCTTCGTAGAGTTCTTAGTGTTTGGTCCCACGGATCGCGCCACTTGTTGATACAAAAGTTGGGCGTTCCTTGTTTCCGTATCAATTAGATCCTAATGCTTGAGACCTGCGCACTAAGAAAACAAAAAGACACCGTTAGGCTTATCGTGGGATTGTCTCCCACGATTATCCTCCGGCGTGAGAGTAAGTAATCGGTTTTAGGGTTTAGTTGAAGAGTTAGGGTTGTTAGATCGTACCTCCATGAGAGCCGAAATGTCCTCTATATATGCACACGAAATCCTTGTTGGTTTCGTGTTCCTTACCCTTCGGCGTATCCGCCTAAGTCGGTCGTGTGATACATATCTCATAAATAAGAGATATCCTATATCAAGACCATAAATAACTTCGGGTTTGGGCCATCGTAAGCCCAAACCGTTATCGTGATAGCCCATTCGTGATGGGCTTGAGTGTTAGCAGCGTCCATTGGTCGGGTTCGTGACCCGAATGCGGACTATACGTCATCAGTAAATATCCTGCATGCACTATTTTTTATTTGTCCTAAACAATTATATGCTGGTGGCATATCATCCGCACTCTGTATAGACAAAAAAAAAAGAAAAAAAAAAAAAAAAAAAAAAAATATATATATATATATATATATATATATATATATATATATATATATATATATATATATATATATATATATATATATATATATATATATATATATCAAAACTAATTATTGTATAAAATAACCTATAAACAAATAAATATTAAAAGATTAATTATGCTAAATAGGGAAAAGTGACTTACAATGGTATTTTGTATTTCGGCTTCACTAGTAGGAAACACAGAAGAAGGGCCGGTAATATTTAAAGCCACTTGTGCTATCTCAACGATCTATAGAAATAACAAGGATGGTCGTTACCGCGCTTCGCTGCGGGGATTAAGCAGCTAACATTAACTATTGTCTCACATTATGATGGTACAATTATATACACACATGGTCACCAATAAATGAGACTTTTAGTTAACGAATGCTTAATAATAAGCGAAATGAATATTTCATTCTCCGAGCTACAATTCTAAAAATACCATACACGCATATATAATATTTATTAAAAAAGATCCTAGAACTTCATATTAAAAATTTCTTAAGAATAGGTCTAATCACCGGTTAAATTAAAGCCAATAGAAAAATAACGATTCAATGTTCCAAATATTGATTCACATCCATAAGTTACAAATCTCAAAAGCATAAAATGAAACAAATAACCACATCTCATTGGAATCCTGTGATCCTCACATGTTTTTTTGTAGGAGTAAAATTTATTCTGAGGAAAACATTTTATCTTGAACTAAGAAACGGGAAAAAGTAAAAAATAAATAAAAATAAAAATAAAAAAATAATATCCAGCTAACTAACGGGCCTAAGAATAATTAACGCTTACAATGAAAGTGAAAATGCAACAAGTCTTCCGGAGCACTGCTGATCGCATGACAAGTCTCTTCCGGATCGAGTGAAAGTGGAAATGCAACAAGTCTTTTTGTAGTTTGAATGAGATATATGTACGTATAGGTTGGCCACTGTTGAAGTAAAACTCTGCGGACTGGTCTTGCTCCTTTTAGGAAGTCTTCGGAGCTAGTCCTTCCGACTTCTGAAATCCTGCGTACAAAGGACACACACATTAGGCTCGTCCTGGGGTTTGTCCCAAGACCAACCTCCGGCGTGAGAGTAAGTATCTAATAGTGAAATTGATCAATGAAATGTGAGTGTGCAAATTATATTGGCTTTAATTGCAAATGGGGCATGGGTATTTATACTACCATGCCTACTGTACCTTTTTACCTTGGGAACAAGCGAGTTGACCTACCTCTGACGTGTCAGATAGGTGTCAGATTTCCTAGGGAACACAATCCCGTAAAATCTGGGAGGGCGGCGGAAGTATCGACCGAAGGTGAAAGATCGGTCCGGACGGTGGATGACGTCCGGACCATGAACGGGTCCGGACGAAATGGTTCGTCAGGGCACATACGTCAACATGTCCCCCCCAGTATTGAAGTATCGGCTTTGAGTCGATGGTTCGATACTTCTTGGATGCTCGACTTTCTCAGCGCCACATTTCGGTACCGCATAGGCAGCATGAGTGTCGGTTCGGGTAGGTGGAGTCGGGTTTCTTTAGGACCTATTTGGGCCGGCCTTGAACAAGGCCCATGGGCCGAATATAATAATATTTTGTTTATGTGGTGGCCAACTATGTGCCATGCGTAAGTTGTCTGTTACTTGATCTGATGGTCTGGATTTAGCCACGTCATCAAGTGGCAGATTGATTTGACGTTTGCTCTTTCCCCTAGGTTTCCCCTATACATACTGCTTTGACCTTCTTCATTTTTTTACTTTTTACTGTGTGTTTCTTCATTTCTGGTAATCAGAACGTCGTTGTTGATCATCTCCTTGGGATTTCCGAAAGGTGCGTTTCATTTCTCTTTTATACTTAGTTCGTTTCTTCATAATCTGGTATCCTTTAAGTAATGGCCGCTCAGGGAAATGATCCTGGGATTCCGTCAGTGTCCGGTAGACCCGGACCTTCGTCCGATAAGATAGTGCCTAAGTTTGATATGCATATTTATACCACTAAGTTATCGCAAGAAGATTTAGATGGGGTGGTTACAGAGTCTGGGATACCTGCGGACTTGCGTCGAACTCTCCCTCCGGATGGGATGACCATGGATAAATTGTCGGATGATAAGATAGGTATTTATGTTCACCAATTGAGGACGGGGGGTGTCAGGATTCCTATTTCAGAGTTTTTGCTGGCTGTGATAAAATATTTCCGGGTACACATTTCCCAGTTAGTTCCGATAGGTTTGAATAGAGTTATAATGTTTGAGATTCGTTGTTATAGTCTGGAGGTGCAGCCGACTGTGCCGTTGTTCAGGGTTTTCTACCGTTTATGTAAACAAGGGCATTGGTTTTCGTTTGAAAACCGAACGGGCAGAAGGGCGAAGAAGTGTTTTGAGGAGGTATTGACTGGGTTGAAGCATTGGAAAGAATATTTCTTTTTGATAGACCGGGAAGCGATACCGGATGCCATGCCGTGGAGATACACTTACTCTGTTAGGAATATGAATATTCAGTTGAAGACTCGGTCACCCCGAGTACTTATTAGCACATCATAGCTCGTAGGATAACTAGTAATATTAGTAGTAGCTTAGTTATTATTATTAGTATTGTGGAGTGGGTCGGGTCTTTACCCACTGTCAACTCGCTCCACAGCCCGCTAGGGGCATATTATGTAAGAACTATAAATACCCTTTCCCACACAAGGGAAAGGGTGGAACTTCTCATTATTTCAATCTAATACACACATCTTTCTCTCTCTAAAGTTCCCACTTTCTCTCTCTACACTTCTTATCTCATTCGATCCATATAAGCTCTAATCTTGTGTTTATTTGTTAGTGAATATCCTACAATTGGTATCAAGAGCCATGGTTAGGTTCACATAAGGGTATATTCACTGATTCGTGGTGATTTAGGGCATATTTGGTTCGAATAGTTTATCTCTTTAATATCCATTTTGTGCTTTGGTTTGTTGGTAAAAAGTGTTAGATCTTGTACTTTATAGCTTAGGGATAGTATAAGAGTAGTGTTTGGTGCTTGGAATCACAGATTTAGGCTTTGTGTGGTGATTTTTGGGTGAATCGTGTGTTGGTGAAAAAGTGTTCATCGGTGCGGTTTGTCTCTCAGAGTTAAATTCTAAGTTGCGGTTTGTTTATTTTTGTACAAGTAAAAGGTGCGGTTTGTGTTACCTCGAAGAAGCGGTTTGTCCTATTACCGGTTTTGGCAATAAACGACAAAACGCTTAGAAAGCGACGTGTTTGGCAGTTTGTGTTGTGCGGTTTGTCTGTGCGGTTTGTGTCATGCGGTTTGTCTAAGACAGTGACAGCTTTGTCTTCTTGTGACTTGCGGCTTGTCTCTTGCGGCTTGTATCCTCAAAGTTGCGGTTTGTCTGTGCGGTTTGTGCTGTTTGTTGCTGTTTGTGTCTTGCGGCTTGTATCCACAGAGGTGCTATTTGCCCGTTGCGATTTGTGTCTTGGTGATTTTAGAAATTCCCGCGAAAGATTCGATTTCTCGGTTAAATCACAAGATCAGTAAAATCCCGTATTTATTATGGCCACCATATCAAACACCGCATCAGATGATATTCAAGCAGCAGGGTCTGATACTCGTCCACCTATGTTAGATAGGACGGACTATGAGTCTTGGGCACAACGAATTCGACTTTACTGCTTGGGAAAAGAAAATGGAGCAAACATCCTTAAGTCCATTGATGAAGGACCATTTCAGATGGGTACCACCAGAGATGCTGTTACTACTGGTGAAGATGGCACAGTCACATTTGGAATTGACAGACCCCGCGAGTACAATGATCTTAATGAAGAAGAAAAGAAAAGGTATGATGCTGATATTAGAGCTTCAAACATTGTCATTCAAGGACTGCCAAAGGATGTCTACAAACTCATCAATTTCAACACTGAAGCTAAAGCTGTGTGGGACAATGTTAAGATGTTGTTAGCTGGGTCAGAACTCACAAAGGAAGACCGTGAATCACAACTGTATGATGAGTTCGAGCATTTCAAAATGAACCCAGGAGAGAATATCACAGACTACTATGTGAGATTTCATAAGTTGGTGAATGATATGAGGATGATCAGAATGACTATGCCCAACATCCAACTAAACTCAAAGTTTGTGAACAACATGACTCCTGAATGGGACAGATTTTTTACTGCTGTCAAACTCAACAAAGGTTTAAGGGATACCAACTATGAACAACTATATGCCTACCTGCAACAACATGAGAAGCATGCTGCCCACGATCGGGTGCTGAGAGAAAAATTAAATCCTTCAACTCCAAATGATCCACTGGCGTTTATGACAAATGTTCTACCAACAACCCAATCATCATCCAACCCAAGCTATCATCAACTTCACTCACCAGTACCTGCTATGAGTTCTCAACTTGACTCAGGCTATTCTCAGATCGACAAAATGATTGGCAACCTCACCAATCAAGTATCATTACTGGTTCAACAGTTTAAAGCATCACTCCCTCAGACCAACAATCAATTAAGGAATTCATCCAACCCACGCAATCTAGCAATGGTGGAGGATGGGAAAATTGTGGTTCAGAATGTGCAAGGGAGAGCTGGAAGAAACATGGGTCGAGGTTATGTGCAGAATAAAGCAGGGAATGCCAATCAGGGGCATGGGAAACAGATCAAGTGTTATAATTGTGGGGGGCTAGGACACATTGCCAGAAACTGCAATCAACCTAAACGTCCTCAGAACTCAGATTACGTCAAAGACAAGATGCTGTTAATGCAGGCTCAAGAAAATGGAGCCGTATTGGATGAGGAAGAGTTATTGTTTTTGGCTGGTGATAGGGGAAATACGTTTGGTGAAGATGTGGATGAGCAACCAGTGCAGGATCTAGCTCTTAACGACCCCAACATCTTCAAAGCGGATGATTGTGATGCATTTGACTCAGATGTAGATGATGAACCTACTGCTCAAACCATCTTCATGGCCAACTTGTCCTCCTTGGCTTCATCACCTCGACAAGCTGGTTCCTCTAGTGCATCTGTGATATCTGAGGTACTAAAAATTTATGACACATATGATATATTTGATGGACAAAAGAATCCCAAAGAAGTACTACAGGCAGATGTTTCTGATTCAAATAATGTTGACATGGAAAATAGCAATATTATTTCATATGAACAGTATTTGAATCACAACAACTCGCTTGATGTACCAAATGGTGAATCTTCTGTAAATAATAATGCTTGTGTTATAAGTAATGTGTGTGCCTTAGATAATGAGTGTAACATAGATAATGCATGTGAGTGCCATGAGAACAACTTGCCTGTCCCTGATGATAACTTGATCACTAGACTAAACATTTATAAAGAACAAGTGGCTATGTATGAACAGCGTGCTAAGTTTGAACTTAATAAACGCGAGCAGAAATTAGAAGGTCAAATGAGTACACTTATTAAAGAGTCTAGAGTAAGAGAAGAAACATTAAAACAAGAGTTGAATTCTTTGAAAAATCAGCTAGAACAGTCTGTCAAACAGAAACAGGAAGTACAAAATTGTATAACTACACTTAAGCTAGAATTCAAAGAAAAAGAAAAGGAACTCTTAAATGATTTTTCTAGACTCAAAACCTTAAAGAATAAGCTTGAGGATAAGTTGTACACACAAGACCAAACCAGACAGACTGCCCAAATGATGTATAAGCACAGAAAGTTAAGTGACAAGCATAGTGAAAGCAATGTAGGTGAATCTAAAATAGCTATTCATGAGATTGCTAAGGTAGCCCAACCTGCATTAAATGATTCCAATGTGATGTTTATGCCTAATCATGACCCGCCTGAGCATATCTACACTAAAGAGGAGGATGAGATAAGTGAGAGAACAAGGGAAAGAATGAAGGAGAAAATGAGGGATCCTGAGTGCATAGACAGACGAATAATAGTCAAGCCCCATGACTATAGTGAGGAAAATCGTTTGACTGTGTTTGCTCCTCAAAAGAAGTTAACACCTGAACAGATATTCTGGAAACAAGATAATGAAAAACTTAAGGAACAAAAACTTAAGGCCAACACCCCTCTCATTAGAAAAGTTGCGTCCATAACGGTGTATCCTCCCAATACACCTAGGAATTTGGTGCCTTTGTCTCTTCCCACTGAATGCAAAACCTTAATTAGCTTATATATGCTTTGGCAACTGTTTGCTGATTTCGATAAAACATGTAAGAAGAGAATCACACCAACCGGCATTACTGAGGGGGAAAGGTGTTTTGAACATGCAAAAAGGTGTTACTTAACTGAGGTCATGCCATTCTTTAAACTACTTAAAGAACATTTTGAAGGGTTGCAAACTGCCCTCAACACAGAAATAAAAGAAATGAAAGTAGTGTTTAAAGACATGGAAAATGAGGTGAATGAATATGCAATAGAACTTAAGAGTCGTGAGATTGAAAGAAAAAACATACTCACCACTAATGACAACTTGATTGCTAAATGTATTGCACAAGATGTATTTTACACTGCTACTGATTCTGCATTGTCTGCTTGTCAATTTCATGAGTATGCTATTGCGTTAAATGTCACCCAGAATCGTGTTGTTGAGCTTGAGGGGGAGAATTTAAAATTGCTTGAAAAAATTCAAAATGATGACCATGATAATATGGTTAAACGTTTTTCAAAACTAGAAGTTGATTATCTAAATTTGCAAATGAAACATCAACATTTAAATGAAAAACACAAATTGCCCAATTGAAATCCAACAAGTGTGATGAGTATGGCTCCAATAAACCTTCGCCTTTAGATTCTCAGTATTTTCAATATCAAAACACCATAAATAAGTTACATCATGAAAATGAGTGTTTTCGAGAAGAAAATTCTAAGATCAAACAACATTTCAAAGAGTTATATGATTCTATTAAAGTTACAAGAAGCAATCACAATGATCAAATAACCTCTTTGACAAATGAAATTGAGAATCTTAAGGCTCAGGTGAAAGGTAAAATGCCATGCACCACTTGTAATTGTGATGCACCAAAGGCTACTGCTAGTAAAAAGTATGATGTTGATGTTGGGCGTATTCCATTTAACCTTAGAAACAATAGCTTTGCCCATCAAACATATCTCGATCATCTTAGAGAGGGCCTTGACACACTTCGTGAGGTAGTTGAAGAGGATAGAACTGAAAAGCCACTTGATAGGGCAGTTGTTTATGCCTGCAAACTCACGAAAAGGATTCAGGAAAACTTAGAATATGCCATAGGCTCAGTCCCTAAGTTTAACAGCCATAGAGATAGATTTGTTGCATCATCATCCACTGTTATGAACAAACATGTAGCCTTTGATTTACCATGTACAACGTCAGAACCCAGCACATCAAAATCAGGAAAACATGTGTTAGTGAAACAAACTAATGTTCCCATCGTTACTTCTACAGGAGTGAAAAGTGACACCCAAGCTAGCGGGTCAAAGCCTAAAGGCAATACAAGGAATGATAGGACTGCGCCAGCTAAGAGTGATCACAAGAAGAGTGTAGAAGCCCAACCTAGGAACAATAAGTTTGCAAAGACTAGATTGAATCGTGTTGATTCTAGTATTAAAAGTACTGTAATTAATTCAAATTCTAATGCGGTCTGTAAAACATGTGACAAATGCTTAATTTCTGCTAATCATGATGAATGTGTTGTGTCATTTCTGATGTCTCATGCACCACCCCATGTTAAAAATGTTAGAAAAACTGAAAGAAGTAAGAAAGTTTGGAAGGCAACAGGAAAAACTTTTGCAAATGTTGGGTATCAATGGAGACCCACTGGAAAGAAATTTGCTTTAGGAAATAAACATCCATTACCTAAGGTGAATAAACATAAGAATGTAAAAGTTAAGGAATGGAGACCAACAAGCCGAATTTTGCCCTTAGGAACACAATGCCTTCATCATAAGTCATCTGCTGAACCTAGGGTAGATTCCACTATAGTAACCTCAGTGATTGATACTTCTATTGCTCCTGAATTTGTGTGTGCTAACCAAACGGACCCCAACTGCACGTGGGGATCCACATATTTCAGTTATCCATCGTTGTCTGTCTTCAAATGCAGGTCGTACAAATCGTCCTTTGGTATTTGGACTCAGGCTGCTCTAAACATATGACTGGGGATCGCTCACGGCTCTAGAACTTCGTGAAAAAGTTTATCGGGACAGTTAGATTCGGGAACGACCACTTTGGTGCGATTATGGGTTATGGAGATTATGTGTTCGGTGACAGTGTAATCTCAAGGGTATACTATGTGGAAGGATTAGGGCACAATCTGTTTTCTGCGGGTCAATTTTGTGATTCAGATCTGGAAGTGGCTTTCAGAAAACATACATGTTTCGTCAGAGAATTGGATGGTATAGATCTCCTCAAGGGCAGTCGGGGCACCAATCTATACACCATATCGATTGAAGAAATGTTGAAGTCCTCTCCCATATGCTTGCTTTCAAAAGCCTCTAAAACAAAATCATGGCTGTGGCATCGTCGTTTGAACCACTTGAACTTCGGTACCATAAATAATCTTTCCCGTAAAGATCTTGTTAGAGGGATGCCCAAACTAAAATATGAGAAAGATCATCTCTGCTCTGCATGTCAACTGGGCAAAAGCAAGAAACAAACCCACAAGCCTAAAACCGTTAACACCAACTTGGAAGTTCTTCATACCCTACACATGGACTTGTGCGGTCCAATGAGAATACAAACCATAAATGGAAAGAAATATGTTCTGGTGATAGTAGATGATTATTCTCGGTTCACATGGGTAAAGTTTTTGAGAACCAAGGACGAAACTCCAGAGGTTATTATTAAACTGATAAAACAACTGCAAGTAAGGCTCGATAAAACTGTCAGAATCATCCGCACTGATAATGGTACTGAGTTTGTTAACCAACAACTCCGTAATTTCTATGAAAGTATTGGCATCACGCATCAGAAAAGTATCCCACGCACTCCTCAACAGAACGGAGTTGTTGAACGAAGGAACCGTACTCTGGTGGAAGCTGCAAGAACCATGCTTATATTTTCAAAGGCACCGATGTTTCTCTGGGCAGAGGCTATTGCAACAACATGTTACACCCAAAACCGATCTCTAATTCATCCTGTTCATGAAAAGACTCCCTATGAGTTAATTCATAACAAGAAACCAGATCTTTCATTTCTTCGTGTGTTTGGCGCACTCTGTTATCCGACTAATGATACTCAAGACTTGGGAAAGTTAAGAGCTAAAGCAGACGTAGGTATTTTTGTTGGATACGCACCTGACCGCAAAGGGTTCAGAATCTACAATAAGAGAACCCGACAAATCATGGAAACCATTCATGTCACGTTCGACGAGCTGAGTAAGCAACCTGCTTCAGGACTAATTAGTTCTGGACCGATCTTAAACTTTTGACACCTGGACCCATTAGTTCAGGACTTGTACAGAATTCCACGCCTGCGGATTCTTATGTACCACCTACATGTGAGGAGTTGAAGAAGTTATTTGATCCTATGTTTGATGAATACTTTGAGCCAACAAATGAAACCATCTCAAGTACTCCAGCTGTAACTCCTATGGTTGAGGCTCAAGCTCCACAAGGCACAGAAGGCCCAACAGCTTCAGTATCAGTCAGTCTCAATGCCCCAGTTGCCAGTCAATCGCCTTTATCATCAAATACTCAATCCTCTCCAGTGCTACAAGAATCTGCAGATAACCATTCTTTGGAAGTTAATCCTTTTGCTCCTGTTGATGAAGTTCCTTTTGAAAACATATTTGCTCCTGAACCTTCATCAGACGCATCCTCTCTTGAAGAACACAGCACGGCTACATCAGTTCAAATCCATCAACCTCACGACCATCTCAGAAAATGGACCAGCGATCATCCAATCGAAAACATCATTGGCAATCCCTCACGTCCAGTATCTACACGTAATCAACTAGCCACTGATGCACTATGGTGCTTCTTCAATTCCGTACTGTCCAAAGTCGAACCAAAAGATGCCAAAGAAGCAATGACTAAAGATTGCTGGTTCCAGGTTATGCAGGATGAAATTCATGAATTTGATCGACTTAAAGTATGGGAATTAGTGCCTCCTCCAGAACTTGCAATGATCATTGCTTTAAAGTGGATCTTCAAAGTGAAACTTGATGAGCATGGTGGTGTGTTAAAGAACAAGGCACAGCTAGTTGCAAAAGGATTCAGACAAGAAGAGGGCATTGATTTTGAAGAATCGTTTACTCCGGTTGCTAGAATTGAAGCCATAAGAATCTTCCTTGCTAATGCTGCTAGTCGGAATATGATAGTCTACCAGATGGATGTCAAAACGGCCTTCTTGAATGGCGACTTAAAGGAAGAAGTTTATGTGAGCCAACCCGAAGGATTCGTGGATGCTGAACATCCTACTCATGTTTACCGCTTGAAGAAGGCTCTTTATGGGTTGAAGCAGGCGCCAAGGGCATGGTACGATACATTGTCCAAGTTCCTTCTAGTGAACGGGTTCTCCAAGGGTGTTGTTGATCACACACTATTCACCAGGAAGTCAAGTAAACATCTACTACTTGTTCAGATTTATGTAGATGATATCATCTTTGCTTCAACAGATCCTAGTGAATGTGATAGATTTTCAAAGGAGATGAATTCCAAGTTCCAAATGTCCATGATGGGTCAAATGTCATTCTTCTTAGGATTACAAGTTTCTCAAAGTCCCGGAGGCATATTCATTAATCAATCCAAATACGCCAATGAGATCTTGAAAAAGTTTGGATTCAATTCAAGTGAGCCTGTTGACACTCCCATGGTTGATAGAACAAAGTTGGATGAAGATCCTTCAGGGATTCCAGTGGATAAAACAAAGTATCGAAGCATGATTGGATCTTTGATGTACATCACTGCTAGTAGACCAGATCTTCTGTTTGCTGTGTGTATGTGTGCTCGGTATCAATCCAAGCCAACCAAAAAGCATGTTGAAGCGGTGAAAAGGATCTTCCGATATCTTCAAGGCACAGTTCATATGGGTCTCTGGTATCCTAAGGACACAGCAATGGAGTTAACGGCTTATGCTGATGCTGATCATACGGGATGTCAAGACACTCGTCGGAGTACTTCAGGAAGAGCTCAGTTTCTAGGGGAGAAGTTAGTTAGTTGGTCTTCAAAGAAGCAGATGAGTACTTCCATATCGTCTACTGAAGCGGAGTATATTGCTATGTCTGCTTGTTATGCTCAAATCCTTTGGATGCGATCACAACTTTCAGACTATGGATTCTCATACAACAAAATTCCCCTATATTGTGACAACAAAAGCGCCATTGCTCTTTGTTGTAACAATGTTCAGCACTCCAGGTCAAAACACATCGACATCAGGCATCACTTCATCAGGGAACAGGTGGAAAAGGGAATTGTGGAACTATATTTCGTGAGGACAGAATTTCAGTTAGCTGACATCTTCACCAAGGCTCTCCCAAGAGAAAGGTTTCAGTTTATTCTCCCACGCCTTGGTATGAAGAGCATGACACCTGAAACCCTCAAGTGTCTTCAAGAAGAAAAGGAGGAGTAAAGGATTGTCTTCTTATATCCTTGTACATAGTTGTATATATCTTAAAACAAAAAGAAAATACAAAAATATAAAACCTATAAAAACCATAAAAATCGAAAAATCAGAAAATACCAAAAATAGTCCTACCTAGGCATGTCTTCTGTTTATCGATAACATTTACGGATCTAGAAATGTCATTCAACAATGACACGGATCTTTAAATGAAGCTCGAGCAGAAGTTATACTAATCAGTTAAAACATGTCTTAATGGCTTGCTATTACTTCAGATAGCAACCCGCGCTATACATTGGGGAAAGCTTGTCGCCCAAAAGACAGCTGTTCCTCCAACTGGGTGATGTTCACCTGGGCATGGATTACTTTATATCCATGTTTCTTCGATCTGATGTACGTTTCAGTGCGTCATTTCGTATATAAGAAGAGAAGTCTTCTTTGCTCAATTATCAGAAAACATTTAATCGGACACATTTTCTCCCAGAATTTTCTAACTAATTTAAATCAATTGGTATCACAAATCTCAAAGGGTTTGAAATTTTTGATCGGGGGAGAGAATGTGATTTAAATATGAAATCTGATGGAGAGAATGTGATTTAAATATGAAATCTGATAAAATGTGATGTTTTGGACATATATGTAAGCTCTCCCATATGTGCTAAACCATTTTGTATAACAATGCACATATTGAGGGGGAGCAAAATGTTTTGGATGTGGTAGTATGCTCTCCCATGCATTGATTAAGGGGGAGCAAAGGATTTGGCACCTCATGTGATCATGACTCAGACTTAACCAATGAATTGACGATAGCTAAAAGTCAGTAGTCGAAAGGACATGTCCTGGCCGGGTAATAATTTCAAGCTGGTCTAACCAGTGATGTAAGCGTGTCTCGAAAAGGATGTGTCTGAGTAGAGTGTACCGTTTCGAGAAACTTTCTGTGGACTTGACCAGGCCGGGTAATAATTTCAAGCTAGTCTAACTAGTGATGTAAGCGTGTCTCGAATCGGTCATGTTCACTGAAAGTTGATCAATTCAAAAAGTGCGAGCTCTACCTAACATGTGCAAATTTATAAAACAATCAACCGAGCACATGTTGAGGGGGAGCATTTGAAAAATATAAAACTCTCAAGTGTTTGCAAAAATGTGTTTCAGAATCATGAACACTTTGAGAGATTTTTCAAGGATTTGGTTTATGGCAATTGTGGAAGAACACCAAAGACCGACCATTTAATTAATGCATGGAGTTATAAGGATGGTTAGGTTAGGCTCAAGTTCCCACGATCCCGCCAGAGCCAGAGGGATCTACCCAGGGACAATCCACTAGTTAGTGTAGAAGTCCTTAGGTATGACTAAAAAAGGAGAAAAGTGGATAAGGGAAAAGTGCCGACTGAGATGGAGCTAGTACTAGAACAAACCCAACAAGGTTCTAGTAATGAAGTCTCGGTAAGCACTGAAGGGGTTGAAGAATGAAAAAGAAATGTAAAGATAAAGGGTGAAAAGAAAGAAGCCCTCCTTACAACTTAGGCAGAAACCGGGTCAATACATATGCTGTCAGAATCACTTAGTTGATTGCTGACATTGAAGACAAAGTATCATGGACCCAGTGATACGCTGCACAACCCTCCCTAGCCACTCAAGGTCCCTCAAAGGACTCTTGTTTCACTTGTCACAGAGATCAATACATTTCTATCCTCTCTCTCACTCCGAGTTAGATGATATTGAAAAGGTGGCAGTTCTCTCCAGCCTCCGCTCACTAAATCAAAACGCACTATCGAGTCTAGAGCCACGAGATACATAACAAGATCTCATAGGGACACGAATTATTTCTACACTGGTTGTTCAACATTAAGGACATCAGTTGTAAACTCATGAGTCCTACGCAGATCTTAGCAATCTGCCAGAACATTTATGAGAGAATTTACAAATGTAATTCTCAATGATTGAATGGAAATTCCTGCCAGGGTCAACATCAAACAGCCCTGAAAGCAGGTCACTTCGGTAATTCCCTGTGGATTACGCTTAGTGATCACGACGGTTTCATACGGTCTACAGTCGTGGAGTTATCTCCAGCGACTCACCTAATCGTTGATTTACTACGGTAAGATCTTAAAAAACCCTCTGTGGGTTTTTGATTTAGGAACGGTCTTGGTAAGGATTAGAGAGAGTTTTCACACTATGCTGTTAACAATCTCAAAGTCCAAACCTGTAAGTACCGGACGCTTTATTGCTAACTGTCGTATGCAGGAACTTCTGGCAGTTGAAGCTGATTGCTGTTGCAGCTGATGCAGTTGTAGCAGATTAATGAACAAGATGCCATTCCACCACCACATGTTCACAATACAACATCATCTTTAACAAAGAAGTCATGATCAATCGAAAAGACCTTCAACACTGCTTCCGCAACTCTGAAGTTGAAGATCATGATCCAGATAAGTGTGAGCATGTTGGCGCAACAAACACAATCCATCACCACATGTTCGCTCTACTCCATCATCATGTTCAATGAAGTCATGACAACCTAAATGACCTTCAACACAGCTTCTGCTAACTCTGATGCTGAAAGTCATGACCCAGAATAGAGTGAGCATGTCGGTTCAAAGAGTACCACATCACATTGAAACATACCACTGAAAGATGACATGGAAACACATGGTGGATGATAACTCCAAAGAATCAACAAAGATCATCCAAGACAGAAGAAAAAGTCATCTGAAGATTTGCTGTTACACAATGATCAAGGATTGTGAAGAATCATTGTTTAACGAGCTATGAAGTCAAGAGCCATGGATGAAGTGCAAAAATTCAGAACATTACTTCAGGGGTGACCTCCCTTAGGGGGAGATTGTTAGGAATATGAATATTCAGTTGAAGACTCGGTCACCCCGAGTACTTATTAGCACATCATAGCTCGTAGGATAACTAGTAATATTAGTAGTAGCTTAGTTATTATTATTAGTATTGTGGAGTGGGTCGGGTCTTTACCCACTGTCAGCTCGCTCCACAGCCCGCTAGGGGCATATTATGTAAGAACTATAAATACCCTTTCCCTCACAAGGGAAAGGGTGGAACTTCTCATTATTTCAATCTAATACACACATCTTTCTCTCTCTAAAGTTCCCACTTTCTCTCTCTACACTTCTTATCTCATTCGATCCATATAAGCTCTAATCTTGTGTTTATTTGTTAGTGAATATCCTACATACTCGAATGTGAGTGATGACTTCCCGGAGACACATTCCGATAGAGATGCTGAGATAGTTCCGAGGAAAGTGATTCCATTACGTAAGCCTTCGGCTGCCCTATTGTGGATGACTTACCTCGGCCAGGTTTTTGAGCATCCCGGATATGAGGCCATTTTTAAGGATGCCAGGGGTCGTGGTAATACTAGCTTTTTCTAACTTAAATATTGTAACGTTTCTACCGGCTTCTTGTTTTGACCTTACTTTTTGCCTGCAGTGTTAACTATGTTGGAGTACTTGGAGCTGCCTGTGGAGACCGGTGTGGTAGTGAGTAAGGGCGAACGCTTACCGGAGGAGAGTTCGAGGCCGAAACGTACAGTCGATCCATTGGGTCCGGGTAGTTCGGTTCCCGTGAAGACCTCTTATCAGAAAGCTGTTGAGAAATCGGATGCTAAGGTGGTCGCTACCACTAAGGAAAGGAAGAGGAAATTGTTGGAGTTGGCGGAGGCTAGGAAGAAGGCTGGAGGTTCGAGTGTCATCCCGGAGAGAAAGAAAAAGCCAAGGAAAGCTTTCGAGGAAAATGTTGAGGAGGAGGTTCAGGAAAATGTTGAGGGTAACGTCTCCTCCGCCCATGTTGCTAAGGAACCTCCTCCGCAGTTTTTTGTGCAGGGGGTAGTTCATGAAGAGAGGGCTGAAGGTGACGGTGGGCCGGGGGGGGGGGGAATCCTGAGCAGACCGGAGAGACTAGCCGTTCGCTTGAGAGAAATGCTGACGAACAACCAAGCCAGGAGATTCAGCCCCAGAATCAGCCGTCACATCACGATGGTTAGAAATTTTTTGGCACCCTTTCTTTTGTCTTTTATAATCCTTTCTCTTTGGCTCATTTTCCCTTTCTCCTATTTTCTTATTGTTAGAGCGTTCGGGTCTTTCTATCCATCCTTCCCCTTCCCTGCATCCTTCTGCCGAGTTTGAGGGGCATAACTCAAACGATCAAGGTACACGAGTCCATCTTTATGACTCTTTTGTCACACTTCTCCCTTTTTATATTTGCTAATGTGTAATCAACTATTCTGCAGAGGATTCGTCCGGGAGGGAAATTTATGTTCCCGATTGGTCATTGACGGAGGATGTCAGGTTGCGTTCTTATAGGGCCTGCCGAGAGATGCTGACGCACGTTGCCACACCAGCTGAGCGAGCCGCTTTGGGAGACTTGTCAACCAGTCGGTTGATTCGTGCGTCTTATGTACAGTCTGCCAACGGAGTTGTCACCCAAGCGGAATTGTTACGGCGCTTCACTGAACTGATCACAAAGCATAGAGAGTTGGAGCATTCTCAAAAGACCGCTGAGCAGGGTCGTTTTGCTATGGTTGGAAAGTATGACCGTCTTATGGACGACTTCAAGAATCTGGAGAGGCAACTGTCAGCTGAGCGTGAAGCTACCAAGGTCCGGGAGCAGGGGTTGGCGGATCAGTTGGAGGATGTTCGGAGGGATAGGGAAGATTGGCGGGTAACTGCTGGTAAACAGGTCGATAGGATCAAGCAGCTGGAGAAGGAGTTGGAGGAGAAGAACCGGGCTGTCCGGATGTTGGAGGGTGAGAAAAGGGAGTTGATGGAGGAAGTAAGCCAATCGGAAATCGTTCGACATAACACGGTGAAGGAACTCATCCCGGCTGCCTGCCGAATATTGTTTGAGAGTCATGAGTATAAGAAGAGTTTGAGGAATATTGGGTAGGTTTGAGAAGCTTAACTTGGAAGCGCCGAAGATTTGGCAGCCAGAGTATCATAAGTTGTTTGCAGCTCAATATCCGTATATTCAGAAGCTTGTGGATTCGTGCCGTCTTCCCTTAGGCGACCTTATAAACCTTTTTCCAGATTTACCTCCTCCTAAACCGCTGACTGTTGGTGCTCCTTTGTCTCTGGAAGTCGGGACTTCCGGAACTTAAGAGACGGACGACCAAGACCCTTAGTTTATTTTACTTTCTTCTAGATGAATGTATTGGAACAAATGTAATTCGTATGCACCTTGTAATTAATGACATCGCTTTTTTTACTGTCGAACGATGTTATAATATTTTGTATGTATTTTTCGAATGCCTAATTTCTTGCATACTTGTATACAATTTGCTTACGACCTGTTAGGCTATATACGGAGTGTTATCCACGATCCGCTCGTGAGAGAGAGAGTGTTAGGCCACTATCCATTAGATCACATGAGGAGTGTTATCCACGATCCGCTCATGAGAGAGGGAGTGTTTTTCACCATCCACTTTTATTATGTACGGAGTGTTTTCCACGATCCGCTCATGAGAGAGGGAGTGTTAGGCCACTATCCGTTAGATGATATTATGGAGTGTTTTCCACGATCCGCTCATGAGAGAGGGAGTGTTAGGCCACTATCCGTTAGATGATATTATGGAGTGTTTTCCACGATCCGCTCATGAGAGAGGGAGTGTTAGGCCACTATCCATTAGATGATATTATGGAGTGTTTTCCAC
Source organism: Artemisia tridentata subsp. tridentata (assembly GCA_021014915.2). Taxonomy (NCBI): domain Eukaryota; kingdom Viridiplantae; phylum Streptophyta; class Magnoliopsida; order Asterales; family Asteraceae; genus Artemisia; species Artemisia tridentata. The sequence goes on along the minus strand of CP139506.1, from coordinate 115,888,506 downwards.
GATCCGCTCATGAGAGAGGGAGTGTTTTCCACCATCCATTTTATTAACTACACGTTCACAGAATATAACGATTTGCTTCGGAAAATGGTCCCTTTGGTGTTGGGAAACCGTATATTGCAATTAATTATAACAAGATTTGACCTACTACTCATAAGAAACAGTTTCGCAAATTTGTTGCGTTCCATGTCCTCGGAACCTCCCGGTCGTCCATCGTGTGAAGCTTATATGATCCATTGTCGTAGGCTTCAACCACTCGATATGGGCCTTCCCAGTTAGGGCCCAACTTACCTTGGTTCTCCACCCTGCTTGCTTCAATTTTAGTCTTGTATTTAGCTTCCCGGATGGCTGCCATTTCTCGCCTTTCTTGCAGTAGGTCGAGGTTCAGCCGCTGTTGTTCCTCGTTATCTTCCGGATTGTAGAGCATGGTGCGATGCGTGGGCATCCCAATTTCGGCCGGGATAACAACTTCACTACCGTAGGTTAGGCTAAAAGGGGTTTCATCATTGCTTGTTTTCAGCATAGTCCGGAAGGCCCATAAGACGTTTGGTAACTCGTCGACCCATCCGGCGCGCTCTCTTCCTAACCTGGTTTTGATGCCGTGCATTAGGCTCATGTTGGCCCTTTCTACTAGACCGTTAGCCTGTGCGTGTGCAACTGCCGTGTTTATCTGCTTAATTTTCAACTTCTCGCACCAACTTTTAAACGGGTCTTTGACGAAGTTCGTCCCATTATCCGTGACTATTATGCCCGGAAGACCGAATCTGCAGATTATGTTCTCCCACACAAATTTCTTGACGTCTTTACCGGTGGTTTTAGCAAGGGGTTTCGCTTCTATCCATTTTGTAAATAATCAACAGCCACAATGACAAATTTGACTTTCCCTGGGGCTTCCGGTAGCGGTCCTAACACATCCATGCCCCATTGGTAAAAGGGCCATGGCGCCATGATAGATGTCATGATATTTTTTGGCAATTTTGGTACCGGCGCATGGATTTGACAAGAGTCGCATTTGTCTATCTCCTCTCGAGTATCCCGGTGCATGGTTGGCCAGTAATAACCTTGCCTCATTAGTTTGGCTACCACCGCTCTGGGTCCGGGGTGCATTCCGCACGCCCCCTCGTGGACCTCCCGTATGATGTAGTTTGCCTGTAGTGGGCCAACACATCTCAACATTGGGCTCAGGTAAGATTTTTTGAACAGGACACTTCCTTCCATCACGTACTGAGGTATTTTCATCCGTAGGGCTCTTGCCTCGTTGGGATCTTCCGGCCATATTCCTTCCTTTAAACACCGGATGATCGGTGTCATCCAATTGTCCTCCTCTTCTTCAACTATCGCTCCGACCTGTTTTTCCTCGGTCGAAGGTTTTTCCAGTATCTCAACCAAAATTTCTTTGGTCAGGTGGTTGAAAGCTACGGAAGCCAATTTACTCAGTACGTCGGCCTTTTGATTCTGAGCTCTCGGTATGTTATGAATTCTGAACTTCTAGAAACCGCTGATATATATCTTTTGCCTTCGCTAAGTACTGTATCATGCTGTCTTTAGTTGCCATGAAGTCTCCGTTTATCTGGCTTGCTACTAGCTTGGAATCTACTATGACCCTGAGTGTTTCAACGTTCATCTTCTTCGCAAGCCGCAGGCCTGCGAGGAGAGCCTCATATTCCGCCTCGTTGTTGGTACTTTTAAAGTTCAAGCGGAGAGCATATGTGTGCTCCGTCTGACAGGGTCCAATCAACACGAGACCCACCCCGGAGCCCTTGCTGTTGGACGCCCCGTCTGTATATAGTGTCCATTCTCCTGGTTCGGCAATGTCGTAGATTTCTTTTCGAGATTGCTCTTTGCCCACTGAAATTTCCGAGATGAAATCCGCAAGAACCTGCCCTTTTGTGGGAAACTAGAAGGGGGGTTGAATAGTTTACCGGTTTAAAATTCTTTTAAAAATCTTGTTTTAAAAGTTGGCTATTGGAAACTTTGATTCGAACTCTATGTGTAACCAATCAACACCAATATGAACTACACACTAAACTAACTAATATAAACTAATGAAAGTAAAGAGTAGAGTTGGAAAGATCAAACCGAGACAAAGGATTTATAGTGGTTCGGCTATGAAGCTTTTCTTCGCCCTACTCCACTCCCGAGTACCACACTCGAGAGTTTCAAGCACTATGTCAACAACCTCCCTTCAGGCGGAGAAAACCGTACACGTTGCTTATCCTATTACCGACACTAAGCTAAATGTCGAGTGATAATCTTAGCTAGCACCAATCTACCAAGGTCCACGTGACCAAACACTCAATCCCAGTGGCTTCAAGAGATCACCAAGATCTCGACACGATCACAAAGATCAACTCTCACTTCACTCTACTTAATCTAACTACTCTAGATCCTTTGACTACTCACACACAAGCCCAATGGCTTCAAGAGATCTTCACTATCTCTTAAGATCACTATGATCTTCACTCACACTCTCACAAAAGAAAGATAATCTTGATGTATGCTAAGATACAACAAGGATGTAACAAGTGTTACAAAACCTAACCACTACAACTCTTGTCTTCTTGAAGATCTTGAGTTCTTCTCTTGCTAATGAAGAGGGATGACAACACCTTGTATCTACTTGGATACTTTTGTTCTTCTCTTGCTAATGAAGAGGGATGACAACCCCTTGTATCTACTTGGATACTTGTGTTCTTCTCTTGCTAATGAAGAGGAATGAAGAGGATCACTTGAAGGATGATTGGATCACTCTTGAACAAAAGAAAAACTAACCTAATTGATCTAAGAAAGAAAGTGTGAAGAGAGTATTCAACTCAGAAAGTTTTGTGTGTGTAAGGATGCCTAAAAACTGTGAAAGGGGTGGGTATTTATAGGAAAAGAAAATCTGAACGTTACAGAAAATTTTGTACGGACGGCTCTGTTAAATACCCCACGGCTCCGTTAAATTTAACGGAACCGTGGAGCCGTCCTAGACTAGGACGCTCCAAATTTTGTCTTTTCTGGTGAAAACTTATTTGGGGAAGGTTGGAGCTGATTTTGGGGGGAAAAATAGCTGTTGTGATTTTCAAACTTATTTTTCCATTAAAACATTTCTTAATATTTCAAAAATAATTTGTCATGTGTATTTTTGAAAAAATGTTTTGTCCCATTTAAAATGTGAATTCTCAAAACATAAATTCACTTATTTGATCACTAGTTCAAGTTATAACTTTGTTCTAGAGTGATTTGCGTAGAAACAGGATCTTCCGATTAAAGACTTGTTTACGTTGATTTTAACGTATCGTGATTTCACATTTTGTCATCCTCAAAACGTGAAGTAATCGAAAGATATAAATAACGTTTTTAGAACATTATTTGCATCAACACCTTTGATAGCGTTCCTCGGTGCGTATGTTATGTTGTAAGCTCCAGCTCTACGGCAAATTTGGCTAGCCTTCCTGACGCTTCAGGTTTGTTTAGAATTTGTTTTACCGGTTGATCCGTTATAACCTGAATGGGGTGAGCCTCGAAATACCTCCTTAACCTTCTGGACGCATGTAGTAGCGACAGTGCCAGTTTTTCCACCGGTGTATATTTTCTTTCGGCCTCTTGTAAGGTTCGGCTAACGTAATGAATCGGCAGTTGTCTTCCGTTTCTTTCGGTTAACAAAACTGCGCTGATTGCCCCTTCGGACGTCGCTAGGTAGATATATAAGATTTCCTTGACTTGGGGTGTAGACAAGGAAGGTAGGTCTAATATCAGTTTCTTAAGTGACTGAAAGGCTTCTTCGGCTTCCCCGGTCCATTTGCATTCGTCCTTCTTTTCCTTGGTAATGTTCTTCAAAGTTTCGAAGAATGGAAGAGATCTTTCGGCTGATCTTGCCAAGAATCTGTTGAGAGCTGCGAGCTTGCCACTCAGGCTTTGCATCTCTTTCAGGGTCGCCGGAGATTTCATTTGCGCAATCACCTTCGTTTTGCTTGGATTTGCCCGTATGCCTTCGGAAGTCACCATGTAACCCAAAAATTTACCTTCTTCGACACCGAAAGAACATTTCTTGGGATTCAGCTTCATGTTGATTTTTCGCAAGTTATAAAAGGTTTCAGCGATGTCTGCCAGCATTTCTTTCTCTCCTTTGCTTTTGATTACCATATCATCCACGTATGCCTCCAGATTCCTCCCAATCTGACTTTTGAAAAGTGTGTCCGAGTCGACGAGCCGTTGATAATTGGCTCCCGCGTTCTTAAGACCGAACGACATTTTGATGTAACAGTAGGTTCTCTGTTCCGTGTAGAACGCCGTTTTTTCCTCATCTTCCTCGGCCATTTGAACTTGGTGATAGCCCTTATATGCGTCCAAGAAGCATTTGTTCCGGAAACCCACTACTGATTCTATTTTCCAATAAATTTCCGGAAGCGGATAGTAATCCTTTGGGCAAGAGGAGTTCAGGTTTTTGAAGTCGATACACATTCGCCAACTTCGGCCCCCTTTCTTTACCAGAACTGGGTTGGAGATCCAGGTTGGATAACGGACGGGCCTCACGATCCCGGCCTTCAGCCACTCTTCCACTTCTTTCGACACTACTTGGTTCTTTTCGGCAGACAAATTTTGTTTTTTCTGTGCTACTGGAGTGTCGGCGACGTTGACATTCAGGTGATGTTTGATTAAACGGCGGGGTACCCCAGTCATGTCTGAGGGCCGCCACGTGAACACGTCTTTGTTTTTCCTTAACAAATCAACTAGGTGTTTCCGGCATTCTTTTGAGAATCCGGTTCCTATCGTAACTAATTGTTCGGGATAAGCGGGGTTTACCAGAATTTCTTCGGTTTGATTGGTGTTTGGGTCGACAATTTCTGCCTCCTGCGGTAGTTCTATCGTTTGTTTCTCTTCTAGCCTTCGGCATTCCAGAATCATGGCAGACCGTGCGACTAAAGTGGCCACTCCTCTTGGTGTGGGGAATTTAACCATAGAGTGAATTGTCGAAGGAATGGCCCTGAGTTCTTTCAGTCCTGTTCGGCCCAGTATGACATTATAGGGCGAGGGGGATTGTACTACACAAAATTTCATAACAGTGGTTCGGAACATACCGTGATCGCCGAAGCACACGTCCAACTCTATCTTTCCTAACGGCCTGCTTGTTTCTCCTGAAAAGCCGACGAGGGATGTACTCGTCTCCCTGAGTCTTGCTTTTATGCCCTGGCTGAGGTTGTTGAAGCAGTGTTCGTACATAACGTTTACAGAGGATCCTTCGTCGACATATATCCTTCGAACCAGATATCCTTCTATATCTCCCTCGACGATGAGCGACTCTTCTGATAGGTCTCCCGCCATAATGGGTGGGAAGACTATCGAAACATTCATCCACTCATCGTCATGTCCCCATACTTCCTTTTTCGGCCCTCTATCTGGCTTTTCATCGTGCTGCGATCTTTTCTCTTTTTTTTTTGTTTGGCGTGAGGGTTTAGGTTGTAATCGGTTCTCTATCGAACGTTTCTATTCGCCTCTGGGGCGCGGAGTAGAGAATGAAGGACCAGCCACTTCAATGCTTTGGTAGATTGAATAGCGTGTCCCACGGATGGCGCCAATTTGTTGAAGTAAAACTTTGCGGACTGGTCTTGCTCCTTTTAGGAAGTCTTCGGAGCTAGTCCTTCTGATTTCTGAAATCCTGGGTACAAAGGACACACACGTTAGGCTCGTCCTGGGGTTTGTCCCAAGACCAACCCCCGACGTGAGAGTAAGTATCTAATAGTGAAATTGATCAATGAAATGTGTGTGTGCAAATTATATTGGCTTTAATTGCAAATGGGGCATGGGTATTTATACTACCATGCCTACTGTACCTTTTTACTTTGGCAACAAGCGAGTTGACCTACCTCTGACGTGTCAGATAGGTGTCAGATTTCCTAGGGAACACAATCCCGTAAAATCTGGGAGGGCGGCGGAGGTATCGACCGAAGGTGAGAGATCAGTCCGGACGGTGGGTGACGTCCGGACCATGAACGGGTCCGGACGAAATGGTTCGTCCGGGCACATACGTCAACAGCCACCTGCCCACCTGGCAATCTTGAACGGGGTAAGTGATCGAGTGAGTACTTTGAAGAGGTTGTCCATGTGGCATCGAAGTTAAGAAAAAATAGCAAGATCGATATTTAGTAAAAAAGCATGAGTAGTGATGGTTGACGTGTTTGTTTTAGTGGAAAAATAGTCGCTTTTGTATACTAAGAGGAAGATATAGGAAGTAAAAAGTAAGTAAAAATGAGTAAAAAGTGTGTGACGTTATGGTTCATGGGTTTCATAAATTATATGAGTTATATAAGTGCCAAGGGTTTTGTTTCTTCAGATTAAACACAAATGAAATTACAATTAGTTCTTTAATGCTCTGTTCTCAAGTTTTTTTTTTTTTTTTTATTTTTTATTTTTTTATTTTTTATTTTTAATGAATGGAAGAGGATGGGAAGGAAAATCAAAAAAGTTAGTGTTCTTGAGTTATTTTTATTTTTTTTTAGATGGAAAGGTAGGAGATGAGAAGGTGAGAGGGAGGGAAGTTACAATATATAGTGTGTTAATTTGTTCCTCCCAATTTTGAGGGATTAGGAAGGGAAATGAGTCACTAAACATAATGGGCTTATGTAAATTACAATTCTATCTTCTCCTTGTTCTCTTATGCTAAAAACAATATTAATATTTACTAAAAACAAATCACGAAGATTCGTCTCTAAATACTCGAACGAAACAATCACACCATTGACTCTTGCACACTACAAATGTTTTCATCGGCTCTTTAATCAAAGTTCTAACTCTTTTTATTTAGGGTAAAGACCATAAAATAACAACTTACTTTCTCCATTTTACCGAGAATAAACACGTACTTTTTTATCAACATTTAAGCCAACGAAACTTGCAAATATTGTTCCGATATCAACAAAAAGTTATATTTTATTTGCACCATTCGTCCCTGAGCTAACAGCCGTTAGTTCCGTTAGTTATTATGTGACAACGTTAGTCCATTTAGCCAACGATTATTTGCAACGTTAGTCCTTTATACATTTTTGTCCATTTTTAGTCGTTTTCATCCGTTCTTCTTACGTTTTCATACGGTTTTGTCCATTTTTTTTACGTTTTCGTCCGTTTTTCTTACGTTTCATACGGTTTTGTCCTTTTTTTTTTTTACGTTTTCGTCAGTTTTTCTTACGTTTCATACGGTTTTGTCCCTTTTTTTTTACGTTTTGGTCCGTTTTTCTTACGTTTCATACGTTTTCGTCCGTTTTAATCCGTTTTCGCCCGTTTTTCTTACGTTTCATACGTTTTTGTCATTTTTCATCCGTTTTTTATCGTTTTTGTCCAATTTTCTTACGATTTTGCCTGTTTTTATTCGTTTTCGGATGTTTTTCTTAAGTACGAAAAAAAATTAAAAAATTAAAAAATTAAAAAATTAAAAAAAAATAAAAATAAATTTAAAAAGAAATTAAAAAAATAAAAATTTTAAAAAATTTTAAAAACTAAAAAAAATTAAAAAAAATAAAAAATTAAAAAAAAAATTCCGAATTTTTTTTTCGAAAATATTTTTTTTTTCGGAGAATATTTTTTTTTCGGAAAAATTAAAAAAAATTAAAAAAAAAATTTCCGGAAATTTTCGAAAAAAAAATTAAAAATTTTCAATATTTTTTTTTAAATTTTTCCGAAAAAAAAATATTTTCGAAAAAAAAAATTTCGGAAAAAAAAAATTTTCATAATTTTTTTTTAATTTTTTAATTTTTTTTAGTTTTTAAAATTTTTTAAAATTTTTATTTTTTTTTAATTTCTTTTTAAATTTATTTTAATTTTTTAATTTATTTTAATTTTTTAATTTGTTTTTAATTTTTTAATTTTTTTTCGTACTTAATAAACGAATATGTTGAGGAGATCTGACAAAATGGTGGGTAAGAAACGCTGGAAGAAGATGATGGGTATAGTTAAGAAAATTGGACAAAAACGATAAAAACGGATGAAAAATGGACAAAAACGTATGAAACGTTAGAAAAACCGGGCGAAAAACGGATAAAAACGGACAAAACCGTATGAAACGTAAGAAAAACGGACGAAAACGTAAAAAAAAGGGACAAAACCGTATGAAACGTAAGAAAAACAGACGAAAACGTAAAAAAAAAGGACAAAACCGTATGAAACGTAAGAAAAACGGACGAAAACGTAAAAAAAAAGGACAAAACCGTATGAAAACGTAAGAAGAACGGATGAAAACGACTAAAAACGGACAAAAATGTATAAAGGACTAACGTTGCAAATAATCGTTGGCTAAATGGACTAACGTTGTCACATAATAACTAACGGAACTAACGGCCGTTAGCTCAGGGACGAATGGTGCAAATAAAATATAACTTTTTGTTGATATCGGAACAATATTTGCAAGTTTCGTTGGCTTAAATGTTGATAAAAAAGTACGTGTTTATTCTCGGTAAAATGGAGAAAGTAAGTTGTTATTTTATGGTCTTTACTCTTTTATTTATATTATTTTAGTCGCTTTATTGATTTATAAGCTTTATATATTGGTTTATAAGCGTTTGTAGATAACTACTGAATTGTGTGAATCCGAAAATAAGAAGCACATTAAAAAAAATTAGAGGCCTCTATTTAAAATCTTGGTGGTAGTTTCAAACTTACTCTTGGTCTCTTAAAGGAATACATTAGCATTATGTCATCCCATTAAATTGTAGAGGCTTTTCACACTATTTGTCTTCGGTAGCATGGATAAATGATCAAGTACCAACTCTTGTTTACTACTTATCACCACTTTGATTTATGGAAGAAAATCAGTGATATTCCTTGTAGACATTTTTCAAGTTAATATTATATCCTTCATAAGGATATGTGACCCATCACGGGTATTAGGAGCAGGTAAAACAAATAGATGTTTACGAGTATATAAAACAAATTGTGTTCCTCACTTTGTTGAATCGTAGACTGATGGCTGCATAATATTTCATGTGATGGGTAAATTATGTTTTGAGGGTATATTGGTAATTTGGGTATTTTCCTTTACTTTCCTTGCAACTTAAATAAAAACTCAAGAACTCAAATAAAAATAACCACTTTCTTCACAGTGTCATTCCTTACTTTACCCTTCTCATTCCATCCCCTTCTATTCTTTAAAATTTAGACTTGAGAACAAAGTGTTATGGTTGTTTATGAACAAGGTTTTTTACCCGTGCGTTGTCATGAAGTGTCTGTATACGATACCATTACATTTGCAGAATGTTTGTATGCGATAGTATTGCTTGGCAGTGCGGCAGATTGTTTATGTACGATGAAATTGCATAATCAAGATCAATTTTGTTGCGAGTCAACCATCACTCCACGTGTTTGAAAAGTTTTTTTTAACAAAACAAAAAACCCATAAATCCAAGAATAACATTAAAACTAAATAGGAACGCAATATGAAAATATACATGTAGCTGAAAGCAAACAAGATAATATATTTTTGACAATAAATTGTTGTAGTCAATTTAAATAAATTAAAAGATTTGTCAATAACTAGTTATATCACAAATTTGGATATCAAAAATATATAAGGATAATTTTTTTTGGACCCATTATTTTTGCTAAGATTTTTCAATTCAGATATCCGAAATTTCGGATAACAGTTTTATATATCTGAATATCCAAATATCTATAATTTTTGAAAAACTTTTTTTATAAGTTCGAAAACTGCATTTCATTAAACCCAACTTTTTAATAAATTCTTATCAAATTTTTGGATATCCGAATACGGATAATTTTTACCCACAGCCTAAACCAAGAAATTCTGGAAAATAAGTTGAATATTTTCTCGACAAATAGTAAAATTACATAACACATATATAAAGATGAGATGTGTGAACATATATAAAATAAAGAAAACTAACTTTACGAATTTATTATGATGTTAGTCAAATAAACATCTGTTATGAATATCTAATACACGTGTCTCTTAGTTTTTGGACTTTGCTGATTACTTGTATAAAAACTAATATGTATATTTTTTATTAGTTTTATGAATATTAGACAACTTTATCTAAATTCATGCGGTAACTGTTTGTAAAGTGATTTCAAACTTGTAGAAAATATAACCTTCCAACCAAAAAAACTGAAAAATCAAACTGCAAAAAACTAAAAACGAAAAAAGGAAACCGAACTTTCGGTTCGAGGTTTAGTTTTAAATAACTTAAAACTGATTAGGTTCGGGAAAACTTTTTACTAGTAGTTCATTATTTAAGGGGAACTTTTTAATACACATTGCGGATAATTGGTAATTACTTTAAACGGAGTAATCTATTTCTTTAGTCTTTAAAATTAGCTTGTAAACTTTTTAATCTAACACATATACACTCTCATTTCCTTCCTGCATAAAAACAAAATGAAAATGTTTTCGTATATAAATACATAAAATGTTTTACACTATTTTTAATGTGATGTTAAGCGTCCGTTTGGTTTGATGTCGGATTTAGATTATGATTTGGATTTGGATTTGAATTATGATTTAGGTTTGGTTTAGATTTTAAATATGTAAAATAATATGTAAGATAAAATAACATTTGTAAACCGATAAATTAATAGATTTTAAGTTTTTTAGATTTGTAAATTTGGTTTATAAGGAATAGAGATATGTAACTAATTTAAGTGATTATATATACTCTATTTACAAACACTAAGACCAAGAGTAGTGGTGTTGTAATTTTTGGGTGTGGGTTGGGGCAAATCGTGACATTTGGCAGTGAGAGAAGAAGGGCGTTGAAGCAAAATTGGGGGTAGTGGGTTGAGGCGTTGAAAGAACAAATATATATATATATATATATATATATATATATATATATATATATATATATATATATATATATATATATATATATATATATAATTAATTAATTAATTAAATATATTAATTGAGAGAGAGAGAGTTAACTTGTCAGCTTTAACTCTTGGTAGTAGTACTTTAACATTGCTTTATTGACTTTAAAGCATAAAGAGAGTTAACAATTGAGATAGAGAGTGTTAACTTGTCAGAAGAAAATAAAGAAACGCCTGTTGTTCAATCAACGGGCGTTGATTTTTTTGGTTTTCAACGGGATTCAACGGTTGATGGGGGTGGGTCAACGGGCGTTGAAAGGGCAACTAAGCCAACTTCAACGCCCCACTACTCTTGGTCTAACATCTATTGTTGGGTCATGAAAAACCCAAGAATACTTAAAACATGATTTGGACACAAATTAACTAAGTGTTAACTTAAACCGAGAACAATTCAAGTCACTGAGAGAACAACCTCTCAGTGAGTCATCTTCAGGATGCTTTAGGCGAATTCAAGTAGAAGGATTCACTACTCAGGAAGGCGGTACTCTTTGATGTAGCACTTAAGCCAAAGAAGAAGATGATGGTTCAGTAAGTGTTGGACAAGAACTTACTGAACCCCAGTCTCCTCAACAACAATGAAGTAATTAAGAGTGATAACTGAGAAGCGTATCCTGAAGAACTAAGTGCCTGAGAAGAAAGGCAGAAATATCTAGGAAGGATTTAAGATAAGATCAAATCTTATCTTGTCAGAAGAAATCCTTCCTAAGACGGCTTAAAGTCTTGGAGTGTCAGACCAACCACTTCTAAAGACTTAATAGGCCATTTCTATTGGTTCTTGGAAATGACAATTACTGTTGTAATTGTCAGACACGCTTGCTCAACAACTTGTAATATTTTAATTACTTTTACTCAGTTTACTTGTATATAAATAGATTGAGAAGGAGAGAAGTTGTGTGTGTTTTGTACAATTAAAGCTTAGAATTTTGCAAAACAACTTCTCTCCTACAAAGAGTAACGCATCCCTGAGATAGCTCAGTGAGGTCGCATTGTTACCACTCAAGCAAAACTTGAGTTTAGATAGGAGACACCACCATACCTTGTCTATTCAATCCCAAGTGTTTGTTCCGCAAAACACTTGGGTATAGATTCTTTGATTCATTTCTAATAAGAATTTAAACGTTGAAAAATTATCTTGAGTTTTCTATATTCACGTTTTATAACTGTTAGAATTAATCATAACATTGTATTAGTCATAAACACAAATAGATTAACTTTTTAGTTAACTCTAATCGTGTAAAGGGACCAACAAGTGGTATCAAAGCCTCTGGTTTATAAAATCTTTTAAACTAACCAAGAGAGCTCTAGGTTTTTAAAACCAAGATTCTACTATGGCTGATATAAATGTATCCCAGCTAGTCGACAAAAAGGGTGGCAGCTACTCCGCTGTTGCACCCAGACTTGAAGCTGAGAAATTTAGCAAATGGAAGAAGCGTATGATTTGCTATCTTACCGGTATGGAACCCTACTACATCACCTGTATCAGGGATGGCCCATTTGTCCCAAAGACAGCCGCAGGGCTAAACAAGCCTGAGGCCCAATGGACCATTGATGAGAGGAGGGTGGTCAATCAAGACCAACGCCTGAAAAGCATCCTTATATCATGTCTTCCTGACGATATAATGGAATCAGTCATCAACTGTCTAACAGCCAAGCAAACTTGGGATGACTTGGTAAACAGCTTTGAGGGTCCCTCAGATACAAAGGAAAATAGGGTCATGGACCTTAAACTTGAGTATAATACTTTCAGGGCAAAAGACTCTGAAATTCTCTCACATACCTACACCAGATACAAGACTTTGATAAATGAATTATCAAATGATGGTGTTGTACTGTCTAAGCATGAGACAAATGTTGGCTTTGTCAACAGTCTCCCTGAGAAGTGGCTCAACTTCTCATAAGGCCTGAGGAATGCTAACCACATTCAGACCCTTGAGCTCCCTGAAATTTATGGGAAGTTTGTCTATGAAGACAACTTGATCTCAAGGAGATACCCTGACTCAAAAGCTCTTGAGTCCAAAAAGGCCTTAACCTCCACACCCATATCAACTGCTTTCTATTCTAATGGTGTTGTGCAGGACTTTCAAGAGGATTCTGAAGAAGAAATTGATGAAAGGACTGGTGAGGAGTACCTGAACGACTTGAACTTGGAATTCCAAGAAAGGGCACTCCTTGCTAGTTCAAGACGTTTCATCAAAAGAAATCAGTCCAACTTTACAAAACCAAAAGCAAATGAGACCACTGAATGTTTTAAATGTGGTAAAAAGGGTCATTTTGCTAGGGACTGTTATTCTAAAACTATCTCAGAACCCTCTTACAAATTCTCAGGAACTAGCAAGTTTCAACCTAAAATGTTTCAGTCCACCCAACCATTTCAAAACAAGGGTCAAAAGGATTTTGAAACAAAATATAGGAATATCAAACCTAAACTTGCACTTCTTGAAACTAACCCCATATTGCCTCAGGCTGCTCAAACATCTAAACCTATTCAGACAAAGAACAAGGTATTAGTAGCTGAAGCATATGATTGGGATGATGAAGAGGTTTCCTCAGATGAGGAAATAAAAGTTAGTGCACTTATGGCACTTTCTGAAGAGGATCAGGTGGCTGTGGGAAAAAGCCATGCTAGGAATAGAGAGTGGGTCAACATCACCATGAAGAAGGTAAATACTTTACTTTCTATGGATGATGATTCTGATTGGCAGTCTTACATGAATTATATTTGTGTTGATCTAAAGTTTGTTGAGGAACAAAGGCTTAACCTGTTTTCAAAATATAACAATATTGTGTCAGAATTGAACAAATGTAGAGATGAACTGCTTGTACTAAAGCAAGCCAAACTAGAAACAATAACTCTACAAATTCAGAACACTGAGATTTTGAAACTAAACCAAGCCCTTCAAACTGAACTTAACAAAGAAAAGGCTGTCATCCAAAGCTGGACCAAGAAGAACCCCAAGGTTTTTGACACTGTGGGATTAATCTCTCAGAAAACCATTGGAATTGACCCTCTTATGGTTGATCCAAATGTGTGTCATAATGAACTAAACTTTGTTCTAGCTGGCATATCTTTTGAGCAAGAATTGCTTCCCAAGTCAAATGACTGGATTGTCAGGGACAACCCAGTCAGTAAGTTACCAAACTTTGAGACTGGAAAGATCTTGCTTCCTGAAAGTCAGGCTTTGAAAAATATGCTTGGGCTTACTGAACAACTCAGTAAGCTTAAACTCACTGAACAACTCAGTATCACTGAGTCTGTGAATGAGTCTGAATCAGAATCATACCCTCCACTTCCTTCACTGAATACCCTTCAGGGTGCTGCACCTAACTTAGGCCTCCCACCAATGATCTTCTCACCACACTCTCCAAAGGAGAGATCAGGAAAGGGAACAACCATCATGAAGAGAGCAAACCTTGATGTCTCAGTGATGACGTATAGTCCGCATTCGGGCCACGAACCCGACCCATACTCCAGTCCATCACGAATGGGCTCAAACCCATCACGAATGGGCTATTACGATAACGGTTTGGGCTTACGTTGGCCCAAACCCGAAGTTATTTATGGTCTTGATAGGATATCTCTTATTTATGGGATATGTATCAAAACTGACCTATGCGGGATACGCTGAGGAGTGAGGAGCACGAAACCAACTAGGGTTTCGTGTGTATATAAAGAGTCTCTCGACTCTCATCAAAGGTTCGATCTACAAAACCCTAACTCTTCAACTAAACCCTAAAAACCGATTACTTACTCTCACGCCGGAGGATAATCGTAGGAGACAATCCCACGATAAGCCTAACGGTGTCTTTTTGTTTTCTTAGTGCGCAGGTCTCAAGCATTAAGATCTGATTGGTACGGAATCAAGGAACGCCCAACTTTTGTATCAACAAGTGGCGCCATCCGTGGGACCCTACACTAAGAACTCTACAAAGAACTAGAATGACGAAGCATGGAAACCCAAATCAGCGGACTCCGCAGACGAAGAAAACGCATGACGACCTACTGGGGAAGAAGCAGCAAACTGATTCAGCCGCTAAGCCGCCCTCTGGGACAACCAGTGCGCCCAAAAGCCTAGGATCATACTCAGATCTGGCTTTTACTCCAGTAGAACCGATCACAAGGACTACCCATGCTACTACAACAACTACTAGCACGGTAGATCTAATGCACACTCCTCTCACCATGCCGGAATTAAACTTCACTGAACCACCAAATGCGCCTATCCGAAACAAGGATCTTGTTTTGGAAACAGACACCCTCGCGCTAGAAGGAGTCACACCTGAACTAGCGCCAAGTGATTTCGTATCTCAAAACTACGAAACCTTGGCTGCGCTCATGCGAGAGGAGGCGAAAAAGAGGTCAAGTCAAAGTCTGCACGCCAGGCTCAACTTCGACCCTGAGCATGAAGCATCCCCACCGCGCTACCGAAAGGAAAGACGCGAGAAGGATAGCCGCAAACACCCAGTGTTTACTAGGATTGGAAGGAAGGTTGTGGATGACGAAGCAGCCGACTTTCAGTATCTGGAGGAGCATGAAGATGGGGAACGGCGCGCTAATGTCCACACTAGGCTTGGTAGTCGCAGGGTTCATGATAGGCTTGGGCGACGGTGCTCCCCAAGCGAAAGCCCTTCAAGCTCTGATTCCGAGGATAGTCGGCGCAAGCGCCACAGAGGAGCAAGCTCGGATTCCGATGATAGTCGGCGCAAGCGTCGCAAAAGAGTAAGCTCATCCTCAAGTGACTCCTCGGACAAAGAAACAGGACACTGGAAATCAAGGGAAAAACACCGCGACCAGGAGGACGAAGACATGTCTCGTCCCTGGCGCCGCCAAAAAGTTGATGCGTTCACTCGGCGCATCAGCGATTTTTCAGAAAATAAGAGAAGGCGCATGCCCGCTAATGTCAAAACTTATGATGGGACAGGTGATCCTGATGATCACCTAAAAATTTTCAAATCAGCAGCCACTATCGAAAATTGGCCACAACCTGTGTGGTGCCACATGTTTAACTCTACATTAGTAGGGAATGCGCGCAACTGGTTTAGTAAGCTTCCACGCAGAAGCATCGGTGGGTTTGAAGAGTTGCGAAAGGCGTTTCGTTTAAACTTTACTCAGAGGAAGAAGTGCGCCAAAAACCCTGTCGAGCTCGCTAGGGTAAAACAGCGCCAAGGGGAATCCACAAGCGCTTTCATGGAGCGTTATAAGGACGAATGCATACATGTCAAGGCGTGCCCAGAAATACTAAAGATATCAGGGTTTATGAACGGAATCAATAACCCAGATCTGATAAAAAAGTTAAACGATAGGGTTCCCCAAACCTTTGACGAACTCATGAAGCGCACGAGGTCCTTCATCCAAGGAGAAGCAGCCGCTGCGGATAGCAAGAAAGGCTACTCGAACCATAGGTCACAAGAAGAGCCAAGGAGACAATCCAATGACCAGAGTGGCAATCGTAACAAAAGCTATCGCAGTCAAGGGGGCGGACGGGGAAACGAAAAGTACACCCCACTAACGAAAACTCCAAAGGAGATATTTGCGACGGAAGGTGCGAACTTTCCAAGACCCCCACCTATGCGCACCCCCGAAGATCGGCGCGTAGGGAACGGATACTGCGAATATCATGGACAGAAGGGCCATACAACTAATGACTGCGTCCAACTGCGCCAACTAATAGACAAGTTAGTAAAAGAAGGCAGATTGGACCATCTCGTTAAAAACATTAAGGACGGGAAAGACAAACAGAAAACTGGGGGCAAGAAAGAAGCACCCAAGGACAAGGCTGACACAATCTACATGATACAATCATGGCAGCGAAAGACTAGGCAAAAGGTCAGCCAGAAATTTTCCCATGGAAGCGAAATCTCTTTCCCCACCTTGGCTGCGGACAACGCAGTGGCAGAACCACTCACCATTGAGATAAATGCGGGGGGTCACGATATCCACCGCATGTATGTTGATGGAGGGGCATCAGCGGATATAATGTATGAGCATTGTTTCAAGAGATTGCGCCCTGAGATACAAAGACAGTTAAGCCCAGCCACGACTGCGCTTACTGGCTTTACAGGAGAAAAGATATGGCCCATGGGACAACTGCAACTACTAGTCGCTGTTGGTAATAAGGAACACTCCACGACAGCCTGGATGAACTTTATGGTGATCAGATCTCCTTCGCCATACAATGGCATTATTGGAAGGCCAGGAATTTCGGCGATGCGCGCGGTACCGTCCAGAGCATATGGGATGCTCAAATTCCCAGTAGAAGGCGGCATTGTCACCATCTACAACAACGCTGCGCCACCAGGAGAGTGTAACACGATTACATGTGAAACGACGCACACCCCAGAACAGAGCGCAGCTAAAGTACCAAACCTAAAGGTTGCAATTCACCCTGAATACCCGGAGCAAGAAGTATCGATTGGAGGATCGTTGTCTGACAAAGGTAGAGCGGCCGTGTGCGCGCTCTTACAAAGGAATCTGGATATCTTCGCATGGGAACCAAAGCACATGACTGGTGTGCCACGTTCGATTGCAGAACACAAGCTAAAAATCCGACAAGGATATTCCCCAGTAAGGCAGAAAAAGCGCGGCCAGGCTCCAGAGCGCGCAAAAGCCATTCTGGAAGAAGTACATAAACTTGTGGACGCTGGCATCATGCGAGAAGTCTATTACCATGATTGGCTCTCCAATCCAGTAATGGTCAAGAAGAGCGATGGTAGTTGGCGGATGTGTGTAGATTTCACTGACCTTAACAAAGCATGTCCACAGGACTGCTACCCACTACCAGAGATAGACTGGAAGGTGGAATCTCTGTGCGGATATCCCTTTAAATGTTTCTTAGATGCATACAAAGGGTACCACCAAATCCAAATGGCTAAGGAAGACGAGGAAAAAATAGCCTTTCACACAAGCCAAGGCGTCTTTTGTTATACGAAGATGCCTTTTGGCCTGAAGAATGCGGGCGCCACCTACCAGCGACTGGTAGATAATGCATTTGAAAAGCAAGTGGGCCGCAACCTAGAGGTCTATGTGGATGACCTTGTCATAAAAAGCCATACTGAAGATGAAGTGGTGCGCGATATTGAAGAAACATTTAGAACACTACGAAATATCAACATGAAGTTGAATCCTAAGAAATGCACTTTTGGCGCTACAGAGGGCATGTTCCTAGGATATTTGATAGAACAAGATGGCATTAAGCCATGCCCAGAAAAAACAGAGGCTGTCATCCAGCTTCCTTCACCGCGCACGTTGAAAGAAGTTCAATCTCTGAATGGAAAGCTAGTCGGTTTGAACAGATTCCTGTCCAAATCAGCGGATAAGTCACTTCCTTTATTTAAAACACTCAAGAAGTGTACAAAAAAGGGAGACTTTCGTTGGACTACGGAAGCGGAAGAAGCTTTCACACAGCTTAAGCAATATATAGCAGCGCTTCCTAAGCTAGTCGCACCCCGACCAGGGGATGAGTTAATCGTCTACTTATCTGCAACTCATGGAGCAGTCAGCGCAGTGCTACTGACAGATAGGAATTCTGTACAAACGCCGGTATATTTTGTAAGCAAAGCACTCAAGAAGACAGAGATTAACTACAACCCAATGGAGAAGTTGGTCTTGGCGTTAGTATTTGCCGCCAAAAGGTTGCGTAGATACTTTCAAGCGCACCCAATAGCGGTTATCACAGACCAACCTATCAAGCAAGTTATCTCTAAACCTGACGCATCGGGGCGATTACAAAAATGGAGTGTTTTGCTAGGCGAGTATAACATCTCTTACAGACCACGCACTGCGGTTAAAGGACAAATACTAGCAGACTTCATCATCGAAAAACCAGATACCGATGACGTACCCCCACTGAGCAAGGTAGAACTACAAGAACCATGGGTCTTGTTCACGGATGGATCTTCATGCGTGGATGGATCGGGCGCTGGCCTTATCCTCACTAATCCAGAAGGAATGGAATTCACTTACGCACTGCGTTTTGAATTCACAGCCACGAACAACGAGGCAGAATATGAAGCCCTAATCGCCGGATTACGCATTGCAAATCGAATGGGTGTACGCAACCTAGAAGCAAATGTGGACTCCTGATTAGTAGCCAACCATGTGTTGGGCGAATATGTGGCTAAAGAGGATAACATGGTTCAATACCTCGACAAGACAAAATCACTAATCCAAGGTTTTGACAGGTTTACCATTAAATAAGTTCCTAGAGGTGAAAATAAGAAAGCAGATGCGCTAAGCAAGATCGCATCTACTAGCTTTGCGCACCTGTCAAAACAAGTGTTAGTGGAGATCCTAAAGAACAAGTCCATCTCGGAGATGGAGATATCCACGATAATAGAAGAGGAGAATCCTACGTGGATGACCCCTATTATCGAATTTATAAGCAAGGGTAAATTGCCCGACGAGCAGAAGGACGCTCGACGGATACGGCGCACAGCGCAGAGGTTCGAACTTATAGATGGTATCCTATATCGGCGCTCATTCCTACAACCATGGCTTCGGTGCGTTGGACCTCTTCAGGCAGATTACGTACTCCGAGAGATCCACGCTGGTTCATGCAGTATGCATTCAGGACCACGGTCCGTCGTAGCACGAGCATTGCGCTCAGGATACTACTGGCCCACTATGCACCGTGATGCGCGGCTGCGCGCGATGTGATAAAGCGATGCAACGACTGCCAAGTTCATAGACCCATCCCGCGCAGACCACAACAAGAGCTAACGCCTATCACTTCTCCATGGCCATTCTATAAGTGGGGTATCGACATTGCTGGTCCCTTTCCTGTTGCAGCGGGGGGACTGAAATTCCTTATTGTAGCAATAGACTACTTCACTAAGTGGATTGAGGCAAAAGCAGTTGCGACAATCACAGGTAATCAAGTAAAACGATTCGTTTGGGAAAACATTGTATGCCGCTTTGGATTACCTGGGGAAATCGTTTCGGACAACATAAAACAATTCCGTGATAACCCGTTCAAAGACTGGTGCACAGAACTAAATATCACACAACACTTCGCGTCAGTTAAACACCCACAAACCAATGGTTTAGTTGAGCGCGCAAATCGTAGTCTAGGCGAAGGAATCAAAGCGCGCCTAGACAAACACAAAGGAAGATGGGTGGATGAATTGTCGCATGTCTTATGGGCGCACTGAACGACAATTAAAGTTAGCAATGGAGACACTCCCTTTTCTCTCGTCTATGGGACAGAAGCTGTCATACCAGCAGAAATTGGGATGCCAACTATTCGCCCCCTAGAAGTTAATGTCGCAACCAATGACGACGAAAGGCGTATAGACTTGGACCTATTGGAAGAAAGGCGTGAACGCGCAGCTATACGTGAAGCAAAAGCCAAGTCAAAGATGAAGGGATACTACGATGCTAAGGTTCGAAGCACCTCATTCAGACCAGGCGACTTTGTGTATCGCGCTAATGATGCAAGCCACGCAGAAGACACAGGTAAACTTGGACCAAAGTGGGAAGGACCCTATGAGGTCATTGAAGCACTAGGACAAGGCGCGTACAAGCTGCGTGACATGGATGGCCGTGAGCTACAACGCACATGGAATATTTGCAATCTCAAGAGATGCTATCTTTAGGAAAGGTTACGACCCAACACACGGACACTTTCGCACTTTAGTAAGTGCCCAATAAATATCCGTGTATTTACATTTTTGTTTCATTTAGACAAATGTTTTTCTTTTTACAAAAACTTGCAAGTATTAATAAAATGTTGCGGTTTCTAGCTAACTCCGTGACACACTTTACTTTATTGCTTACATATCATTTATGTCTTAATACTGTTTGTTACATTATCTTTTGCCTACATGGCGTGCATGCACCAATTAAAAACCCACGATGGTAAAAGGATGAGTAAACCTACTAAATGACTCGTTGAGTAAGAGGGTTGCAAACCCATCAACATCGGATCACGCATCCTTGTTAAACACCTTACTCTCAAGACGTTGGAGTAAGTTCGATATGTACCCCACGACGGATACACATCAATGCACACTGTGCGCGTTTAACAAAATAGGAGTTAAGACAATTAACCCCTTAAGATGGTATTCGCAGCACGCTGCAATCCATACACTTGTGCACCCCACGATGGATACACAACAACTTGTGCATTTCATACACAATTATGTTATACACGATCATGTCATACACGACTATGTCATAAATTTCATACACGATTATGATATAAGTGATTATAAATCCTTGTAATTTTTTTTAAATGTGTTTATACAAATGGTTTGATTCTTAGACATCTTTTACGCAAAGACAAAATAACTAAGTACAATAACCACAATCAAATTTGATACAATATGCGTACAATCGTATTTTTCAAATCAACACTTTATTATGGATAACAAGTTCATACAAGATATAGACTTAACATGCACATGTGCAACAAAATGTTAATCTATTACACAAAATTACCAAGACACGCTACGGGTACGCCTGATCCCTGAGCTACCCGCTTGGCGCGCCACACTACCAGCATCTTTAAGCCTCTGCAACAGCTCAGCATCCTTGGGTGCTACCGTTGGCACGCTAACGGGCACTCCATCAGATCTGGGAATGTGAGCCGCACCAAGACCACAAAGAATGGCTTTCCCCTTCACACCCTTCTTCTTGGCAAGTCTCATCTCATGGGCTTCTAAAGACTCCCTCAATGGAATTTCTTTCTCAAGGGCAAAAGGGTTGAGGATGTCACGGGGACGAGCGAAAATAGGCACATGTAGCTGCGACACATCCGGCTTCAGAAAGTAGTCAAACTGTGCTTCAGCATCTTCAGATGAGTGCCTAGCCAAAGTTAAACCCTGCATGATCACGCTTATGGGGTAATCCTGGTCACGCTCCAGCTGTGCAATATGAGGAAGCTCAAAAAGTTTCAACTTCTCCATAGCAGCAACAAGTTCACCATAAGCGTTCTCATTATAACCAGGTACTTCGGAGGGAGACATAGCCAAAACTTTGGTCGCACACAGCT
The DNA here is from genome assembly GCA_021014915.2 of Artemisia tridentata subsp. tridentata. NCBI lineage: Eukaryota > Viridiplantae > Streptophyta > Magnoliopsida > Asterales > Asteraceae > Artemisia > Artemisia tridentata. The sequence goes on along the minus strand of CP139506.1, from coordinate 115,866,664 downwards.
CCTCTACTGCTTCTGCCTTACCACGCGCTAGGGCACATTGAACCACATCCCCAAAGGAGTCCTTGACCTCTCGAGACTCCAGCATGGTCAAGGCAGCAAGACGCAAGCCATGGCTGATAAGCCACCTGCGCTCAGCAATGGTTGACACCAAATGAGGATACAACTCTTCATCATATTCGATGCTGAGCTTGCGCAGCTTGCTCTCCTGATTCTCCAGCGAACTCTCCACAGCCTTGCGTAATTCATCCAAGTTAGAGAAGAGCCTCCCCTTGTTTAGTTCCATATATTTCAAGGCCTAAAGGCAGGAGGCCTTGTATTCTTTTGCTCCAGTGCGCTCTTGATTCAGTTCGGCCATGAGCGACATCTTCTCATCAGCAATTTTCTGGGCGTACATAGCAGATGCCCTCACTTCAGCCTGCGCATCAGCCAACTGCGCCTTCAGAATGTCAATCTCCTTGTCCTTCTGCGCAACCTGGCTACCCTCACCACCATATTGAGCCTGTAGCCGCGCAACCAATGAAGCCTGGTGCGCAGCAGCCAATGCCAACTCCTCTATAAGGCGATTTGTTGGCGCATCTTCAGAAGATTTTTCCTCATCCACTGGACTCTCAGGCACAAACTCACCAACATATGCAGAACCAGTCTTGGGTGGCGAATTCCCAACATATGCATCATCATCAACAGCAGTTTCAGCACTGCACGCAAATAACAAAGTTACTCTATAGTACTAAAAGCGGATTAAAGGACTGAAGATCTAAAGATACAAGTACTTACTTGGGGGGAGGAGTTTTATGCGATGATGCATCCTCCTCAGATGATTGCCCGACAGAAATAGCTCCCTGCGCCATCATCACCAGACGATCTCTTGCGCTTTAACCCTTGGCCCTCCTCCTCAGACTCATCCATAGCACTCCCCGACGAGTCTATATGCAATAACTCCACAGGGATTTGCGACCCAGGAGCGGGAAAGCTACGCAGAGGAGTAGCCATAGTGACACCTGTGGGGACCTCCTCTGTCTCCTCTGTCTCCTCCTGCGCGATCACCATCGTGCGCCCTGCAGTAGCCTGAAGTACTGGCTCCTCGCCATCTCTCAATGGGCGCACCCCTACGGTCACCTGAGTGGGCTTCGCCAAGCGAACAACACTGAATAGGTCCATCTCTGCGCAACAGACAACAAACAAACACAAAAGGAGTTAGATAAGCTACAAAGGGAAGAACGCTTACAACTACTAAGCGAAGAGGAAGGAAGAGACAAGCACCCACCCCGGCTATTTTCATCCAAAAATGTTGGCACTTCTTCCGGACTACCGAAGTAATTGCGACTGATGCCCATGTGCACCAAAAACTCTTCTGGATACGCTTTGATCGGTATGCAATTGGTATTTATCGTATCCGCATCAACCACGTTATGCAATCTGGGGTCTGGGCGCTCGTCTCTCGGTAATGATTCTCGAGTGTAGAACTCAAAAATCCATGGGAAAAAGGCACTATCAACCCAAAAGAATTTTTCTCTCCAATCCCTCAGTGCGTCTAACTTCTCCGTATAGCACTGCAGTGACCCTGCGCGCTTGGAGAAAGATACCCACCCGTTTGACCACGACGTATGGTAAAACGCGCGGAATAGATGAATTGTGGGTTCTATCGCTAACAAGCGACAATTCACTTCAAAATTAGTTATTTTTGCTGCACCTATGCAGTGCAGCTGGGAAATATGAAGACGATAGTGGTTTAGAATATCGCACAAAAAGAGGGAAATGGGCGCACGCTGGTTAGCGAATTCGAAAAAACGCGTATATACCCCTACTTTCCCTTGCGGGAAGTTCGCTATTGACGCATTCGCCACCGGAACTTCCGGATGCAATGCGAGAGGGATGTGATAATCTGAGGTGAACTGACGAAGTTCATCCTCAGATAAATCGGAATTAAAATCGGACAATTGAAGAACCATGATTAACCTTCAATAACTCTTATAAGCGCACGCGCTATTACCTTAGTTTTTGTTGATTTTTTGATTGCTGTTTGGAGGTTTAACAATGGCGGAAAATGATGGTTTTTTTTTACTGTGGTAGCCACAGTGAAAAGACGGCTAACCTTTATATAGGGTTACACACATTCTTGGATGAACGACACATGTACCCCACTTGCTCTAATCGTGTGGCTGGGAGGCAAAAAGGTAAAGCACTTTTTCACCCACCCCTCACGATTTACGAAGGAGATACGGATGTACTTGGACTAGATTAATTTGCTTTTTTAGGCGGGAAATACTTGAAACTTCCCCGCTACGCATCAAGAAATATTTTTAGCTACAATTGTTAGTCTAGCGTCCGCAATTTCGCATTGCGCACACTAGACTGGGGGGACATGATGACGTATAGTCCGCATTCGGGTCACGAACCCGACCCATACTCCAGTCCATCACGAATGGGCTATTACGATAACGGTTTGGGCTTACGTTGGCCCAAACCCGAAGTTATTTATGGTCTTGATAGGATATCTCTTATTTATGGGATATGTATCAAAACCGACCTATGCGGGATACGCTGAGGAGTGAGGAGCACGAAACCAACTAGGGTTTCGTGTGTATATAAAGAGTCTCTCGACTCTCATCAAAGGTACGATCTACAAAACCCTAACTCTTCAACTAAACCCTAAAAACCGATTACTTACTCTCACGCCGGAGGATAATCGTGGGAGACAATCCCACGATAAGCCTAACGGTGTCTTTTTGTTTTCTTAGTGCGCAGGTCTTAAGCATTAAGATCTGATTGGTACGGAATCAAGGAACGCCCAACTTTTGTATCAACACTCAGTAAATACTGATGACTCATCAACTTCAGTCCCTTCTGAAGTAACAACCCAAAGCCCTGACTCAAAATTTGATCAGTTGGCTGAAATGTTCAGGAAGCTGGGAGAGAAGATTGCATCTTCTGAGAAACCTTCTCAATCTAAGATGGAACAAAAACCAGCTTCCTCAAAGACCAAACCCAAACCCAAAAAACCCCTGAAAAGATGTGACCTGTGCAACTATACAAATCATCTCACTGATGATTGCTATAGAGTCCTTTATTGCATGATTTGCAAAAAGGAAGATCACAGGACCTCTGATCATAAAAAATGCTCAGTCATGTCAAACTTTTCAGGACTTAAGGCTCAGTGCCTGAATTACCCTTCTGATTCTAAGCAGAAACAGAAGCAAAAGGCCAAGCCTTTTCCACCTTGCCCATTGTGTGGATTCAATGACCATCATCCTAAGGATTGTCAAAATGACTAACACTGTGAATCTAGTGGAAGTTCCACTCAGAAATCCTCAGGAAAAGAGAAGGTCATTCAGTCAAGAGGAGGAATGAATAAACAATCCTCTCAGACTACTGAGGCTACCCCTGCGACTAAATGCAAAACATGTGGTAGCTCAGTCCACTCAACCACTGACCATGAATCGATTAATACTTTCATTAAGACCTACAATACAAAACCCTCCATGAAATGGAGTCCTAGAAAGAACTGACCCAGTTTACTATTTGTGCAGAGGAATGCCAGGTATCCTATTTGGCATCTAGACAGTGGATGTTCAAGGAGCATGACTGGTGTTAAGGAGTGTCTGCACAAATATGTGGAAGAACCAGGACCCAAAGTGATATTTGCTGATAATTCATCATGTCTCACTGAAGGTTATGGTTCAGTAAACTGCAATGGTATTGTCTTTACTAGGATAGCTTATGTAAATGGTCTTAAGTACAATCTGATCAGTGTCAGTCAACTATGTGATGCAAAATACATAGTTCAGTTTGATGATAAGCAAGGAACCATCTTCAATGCAAATAAGGAAATTGTCCTCATTGCACCAAGAAGACAAGATGTTTATGTATTAGACATGTCCAGTCTAACTCAGGATGGAACTTGTCTCTTTGCTAAGGCCACTGATACACTCAACTGGCTTTGGCATAAGAGACTCACCCACCTGAACTTTAAAAACATAAACAATCTTGTAAAATAAAACAAGGTCCTTGGCTTACCATCACTTGTGTTTTCAAAGGATAAACCATGCTCAGCTTGTGAAAAAGGTAAACATCACAGAGCATCCTTTAAAATCAAAACCAACTTTTCCATCAGGAACTGCCTACATCTTCTCCATATAGATCTATTTGGACCTATCAGTCCAAGGTCTATTAACCATGAGAAGTATACTCTGGTCATAGTGGATGAATACTCTAGATACACTTGGGTATTCTTCCTGATCAAAAAGAGTCAGGCAGCGGAAACAATCATGTCCTTTGTCAGGAACATTGAAAATCAAAATGACATTAAGGTCAAACAGATTAGAACTGACAATGGGACTGAGTTCAAAAATTATGAACTTGAATGTTTCTGTGATGAGAAAGGTATTTCCCAAAACTTTTCCTCTCCATACACACCTGAACAAAATGGTCAAATTTTATTTACCATGGTTTTTTAATTTTCTTGAAAAGTTTATTATCGAAAATACTAAAATTGAATTTTGCAAATTCTTTTAATGTATTTAATGCAACGTTAAAACCGTAAACGCGGGGCATTCTTTTAGTGGAAAGTTGATCTGCACCCATAGGGGTCTTTGGATAGAGTCGACTTAACTAAAAGAATAAACCTAGTCTACTTTCCATGTGAAGAGTGAGACTTAATCCTATTCCTTTTCATGAATGAGAAAGGTATAATAGGAAAATTAGAATTGTCTAAATTCTAAGAAATAACCCATGACAAATTTTTTAAGAAATTGCATGTTTAGGACTTATTAAAATTAGAAGCTAGACTAATTACCGCAAAATTGGTAAAATGCAAACTAGAATGATTGATCTAGTTGTTGTGCTTTAACCATTTAAAGGTGCTACATACCATAGTGGTGATGGTAGACCTAATTGAGGAAGAAATTGCATGCCCAATTTTCTCAAGTTAATTGAAATTGATGTGTATTATGTCATTGACAAAGTAGAATACATTCTTTGAGTACCTTAGTAATGTTATGTAAGGGATTCCTCAAAGGTGTAGGAAAGTAAACATCACGATATTTGCTTTTACTGGTCATGAAACACTGAATGTAGTCAAATCTAGTAGGAGCGTTGTGTTGTGATTACTGAATTATGAGTTCATGTAATGATCTGTAATTCAGTGGGAGATACAAGCTTTGATATCTTTGTAGTAACCAGGATTATCTCCAGAATCTCTTGAGATAACTACTTTCCAATTATAGACACTTGTGGTATTAAGGATAGTCGTGTACGTTTCCTTACTAGACGAGGTGATTCTATATCTACTTATATCTATGACACAAATCATATTAATCTCATAAGCAAACGATTGACGGGTTGTTTATTTGATGCATGATGTTGTTCCATGCACAAGTGGGAGAAATCTTTATTGTGTGCAAGCAACAACATAAAGGAATATGATTTAAAGGATTCTCTTGACTGCAAGGTAAGAGATTGATGTTCTAATGTGGTTTATTCACATCTAATTAATAGAACACTTGGAGTTAATATCTACTTTCATTACTAGATATTAATGACAAGGTAAATTACATACTTTCATTACTAGCAGCCTCAGCTGATGCAATGAAACTATGTTAATTTATAAGTTTCTATAGTTAGATAATTATTGGAACAAGTATCAATATGATAATAAGACTACTTCAAAAATTTGAAGTTTTATGTATTCTTGGAATGACATAAAAATATGAAGTAGTAAATTAACTTGAAATAACTTATGAAACCAAATTGTGGTGTTCATAATTACTTTAGTTATACATGTTTATATTGTAGAGATATAAATATGAAGTCTTTTATTGCTATAAGACTTATAATAAAGTAAAACGTTATCTTGTTATGGTTTTAATTAAGACATATACAAGAAGTCATTGAGTTGATCAATGATTTATAACGTATATAGGGATTATAACAGTTTATGTCTTTTAGTTAAGACATGAACATGAAGTGACTTGGGTAAAAGACAATTATGTTATAAAGCATGCAATTGGCTTGGAAAATCTGTAATACCATTAAATTGACTTAGTTGGTAAATAGGTAAGCCAAAACAAAATATATTTATCTCACATATTGTAAGATTGACTTACGTTATTAATCCTAATGAAATACATTAGTATATGGTATGTTCAGTTAGAAAAATCAAACTCTTGTAATATTGTTTGATTAAAGATAGTTATATCTTCAATTCTTCCTAAAGATATCAAGGTTAGAAAATTGAGTAAGGATTGAATATACTCAATTAGACTCCAACCTAGAAGATTAATAAGACACCATTTATTATGGAATGTGATGAATCACATTAAGTCTTAAAATTGAAGTTCGGAATTTGTTAAACTACTTGTAAGTAGGTTATTAACAAATTAATGTAAGGAACTGTCAATATGTATTTGTAAAGTCCCAAAAGAGAACAAGTTTGTGTTGCTCTATTTGCTAAGAATTTATAGTTAATCTATAAATTGTAAAAGGCAAGTGGGAGAAGTTTATCTTGATGAGATAAAATTACAAGATACATAATCTTCTAAAAATACACTAGCAAATCATAATGAGGATTAAACATGTTAATGTTAAATCTCAAGATGATGGAATTCTTATTCATAGATCCGCAAAGATATCTCAAATATTTGTATAATATGTTGAGGATTACGAGTTACAGGATTTTGATAAACCTGTTAATTAATTGCAAATATATAATTTGGCAAATTACTCATAATATGAATAAATTAGATGCAGTCCAATAAGATAACTAGTTTGGAAACGTAGTTGATCTTAAACTCTATAGTTACACTATAGAATAAAGATGAATTTCTACAAAGGAAATAAAAATTCTAGAGATTTAAATTTTGAGTAGAAATCATAAGGGACAAAATTTTGTATACATATTTAAGGCGTGAAAAGATTATTAATCACACTTAAGCAATTAAATATGATTGAAATTCTTTCTAGGCACATTGAATACATAAAGATTATGATTATCATTCTTAGCTTCATTTACATGAAATTAACAATGGAATATCAAAACTCTTTCTTGGGTAATTACTTGTGCGAGAACGAAAAGTAATTGAAAGAAGTGTTTGAATTCAAATAATTTTTGGAAGTATACAAAGTGCAATCATTATGAATGGATTATTGCATGCATCTAGGAGATATACTTATGTTTAGTTATTAAATCTATGTTTAGATTTATAATTAAAATAAGATATTTCTTTATATTCCTGAAAGCTAGTGGGAGCAATATATTTATTTTCTTATTTCACATATGTTTTATAACATATGGGAAGTAACATTCCATTAACATTAAATGTTAAGTTTTCGTTTGAAATGAAACTTCACATGGAAATTTAGAAAATAAAACCTTGGAGTATATGTTTATTGTTATAAACATAAGCGGTAAAATAACTGATTCTAATAAACATGATAATCTATTAGAAAGACTAGATAGATACATATCTTTGAAAAGATATGACATGAATGAAATCAAAGACACAAGGATTTTTCATGTATATCATGTTATTTGTTGTATCATGCTTGGATGCAAGATGATTTGACAACATTAGTATCTAATTGAAAGTTATTAGATAGCTAAGTGTAATGGATATGGTTAGATTAGAATTTACATCCTCAGCCTGGAATTGCTCCAAAATTCTAAATAAGAACCATATGACATATTGTTGCATAATTGATATAGTTGACAAATCTTGAAAGATTTGTAGATATCAAACATTACACGATGAATATTTAAAGTTTACGGGATTTTAAAAGAGCATATTGTTGTGTGGATACAATGATGCTAATAAGATTGAGATGACACTCAATACTAGTCATGGTGGGAGTTTATCCTAGTTAATGGCCATGTGTACTAGTTATGCTCAATATGAGCATAGTTGCATTATACATAAAGAATTAGAATACTTTAACTACAAAGGTTTGGTAGTTTAATTGTCATAAATTCGTGGATGAGGATGTCACGCATTTTATGAAGTATGTGGCAATATCTAGATAGATGAATGCACACATACAAGAATTTCAGTAAATGAATTCTTAAAATAAGTATTCTCAAAATTTTTGATAGATCAAAATTAGTTGATTTATGCTTTGTCAACAAGTATGTGAAACATGACTTATGCATTGATCTATTTAGTATTTGGATAAGGGATGTTAAGCAATTATTATTTACAATGAATTAAAGTACGTGGTACGTTTGTTTTCATTAATAATAAATTGTATCCTATATTTGCATGTTTAAATCCATGAATAACTTATGTTATTCTAAATAGTCCGTTGTCGATCAATAATATGGGAGTATTATTGAATTAAGGCAAATGTGAGTGTTGGTAGAATATACTTGGTATATTGATGCGTGGGCATGCCAAATTCAGATGATATTCAATATTGGATAAATTGAATATAGGACTTATCCCAACCACATGATTGTACTTTATGGATCTTTGTCATCAAGTAAATCATGAATATTTATCCTCAGACTTGAGATACCAGATAACCGTTCATGCATGTAGTGCATTTCTGTGATTCAATTTAACGATATACGTAACTGGTAGCTATACGGATTGTTTTCGGAAGTGTTGCGAAGTGTATGAGTTATGCTCGTAGTCAAAATGGGATTTGTTCCTTCAAATTTATTTGAAGTTTAATACTACTGGGCCCCTCGTAGGGTTAACAAGATGTTTGCGTGGCCACGCCCAAGATCTCCCCTGAACTTAATCAGAAGATTTGGTAATCTTGTGTAATCGGAAAACGAGAAACATAATTTTTAATAAAGAATGACTAAGATCCATATCTTTATTAATGTAGTATTAGAAACAAAAGGATAAGTATGATGATCTATCATCAAATGGTTTTTCTAGGAGATCACACACCCGAGTTGTACTAGGGGCATTGGCGTGTTGCTAGACGCTAACCAATGTCAATTATACTTTTAATAGATTTTCAAGTGGGAGCTGTTAGAGTTATGGAAAAAATATTAAAATGTATATGACTAGAATCGAACACGGGACCTTGGGATTGCACACTTTATGTATGAATGACTAACGGAAATAATTAATATATAACTATGTTATGTATTTAATTATTTAGGACACGAAATAAAAACTAACGTGCGTTAAGTAATTAGTTGAATTGACTAAACGACCGTTAGGGAATAAAGGAAGGACTATTAGTGAAATTGGGAGCTCAAGAAGGTTCTAGAAACCCATCCTTATGGGTTGGCCGGTTGGGCTGTGGGTTTTAAAACCCTAGTCGATCCATGTTATCCTACTTGTTCTCCAAGACATTGTTTCACTATAAAAACAAATGTATTGGCTTTTAGTTGATTGACTTTTGTGCAATTTACTATAACCACTAAAGGTTTTATTTTCTTCTCTTCTAAAACCAATCGACTGAGATATATGACATTGTACAATATGTATGGTACATGATATCTTTGACTTGTGTAAAGTATAAGATATGCATGCATTGTACACTATGCATAATACAGTATGTATGGTACATGATATCTTTGACTTGTGTAAAGTAGAAGATATGCATGCATTGTACACTAAGCATAATAGATATATCACATGATATACTTGAATATGTATCGAACAGTATTCAAAGTTTTATATAACGATTTGGTTTTTTATTAAACAAATGATTTTGGTTTAATAACGTGTCTTTACACTAGCATCTAACGTTAGTTGGTTATAGTACGTGTGTACAAGACCATTGTAATAACTTACTTTAGTTATTCCATCTTGGATTGTGAAACAAAAGGGTAAGGGGTTCCACGTTAATCCTATTATATATTCAAGAGAAGAGAAGAGAAGAGAAGATTGATCCTTGTTCTTGCTAGGATCTTGAGGTAACTCTATTTATTATTCGGTAATTCTTTATACATGTTAAATAATAGATCCTGCTTCCGCTATGCATACTTGATGTATTTATTTATTTATATGCGTGTCATGCTATTTAAATTCCTAACATTTGATACTCAAATCCTTTTAAATCCTCAATGATTCATCCACTTTGTGTTGTACTACATGTAGCAACTCATTATCACAAATATGGAAGGTGAAATCTTGAGGGGGTGCTTGGTTGAGGGTAAAGAGGGGTGGGTAATAGGAAAAGAAATGAATAATGATGTTTGGTATGAAGGGAGTAATATAATGATTGCCCAGTACTGGGTAATCATCAATTATAGAGTAAATTGGGGGGGGGGGGGGGGGGTAAGGTAATGATTACCCACCATCACCCATTCTTTTGCAGTCCCTTACCATTTCCCTTTCCCTTTCCCCTATGCTTACCAGGCACACCCTGATTCTTATAATATTTCATTTGAATCTTCATTTCGACAAATTGCAAAACAACAGTTTTGATGAAATTCCTAATGTATTTGGTTACATCAAAATCTTGATGCCGATTTGGTTAATTTCTATGGTTTCCCGGCTTTTCGATTGGCTAATGTGTTACATGCATAGATTTTCTTTAGCATTCATGGTGAATATTTCATGGCATGGGAGAAAACCAATTAACATTAATTTCTAGGTCGATTAGCTTTAATCTGGCGGCAACCATGACAAGTTTCTTTGCACGTATAGTTATGGTCTCATGTGTTATTCTCTCTTATAGTTTGTTATTTATGTTTCTTCATTAATCTCCCATAAATAAGAAAAGCGGCTATGTGTAATTGACCAACCAATGCCTATTGTCCTATTGATAACCGATATTATAAAGAGTGTATATTGCTTCCATATAATCAGCTCATTTAGTTGAAAAAAGTCCAGTTTGTTTGCTATAAAAGATTATTCTTGTCTTGAAAAGCCGTTGTTTCTTTATTTTGTATCATGGTAAGAAGCTTTGTTTTAATCGGTAGGTATCTAACAAGTGGAAAAATAGAAACACAATCTTCATGTTCCTTCGGCGGAGATATTGATTTTCCTACTTTTCATTATTATGGTCACATACTTGCTCTAACAAATTGCTCATGGTCTATCATGTTGTTTTCAGTATTCTTAAGCACATGTATTTACTTCAAATTAGCTCAAGTATTAATAACTATTTTCATTTGTTTTTTTACTCCGTATATCTCAGTGTTACTTTATAGTGCATACAGTCGAGTTTACTTATTGTAGGTAAAGGAAATAAAAGGTGACTTTTGAGCAATTGAGATGACAAGTCATGTCCATCATGACATATTTTCTTGAAAGCCCTTCCTTTTCCGGCCTAATAGGCGCCCGTAGGTTCGGGCCCAAGTTGCCCCATGTAGAATATGAACTTGACATCTTCGTTGGCGTCCATATATTCTCATTTACACGCAATATAGTTTTCCTACCCGGAATACTTATTTGGTTTGCTCGTCAGTTTATTGCGTAATATACAAAACTTTTAATATTAATTATTTTCAATAAAGTTTTAAAAAATAGTTGTGGATTTCACAGGTCTTTTAGCTAGTAAGTATATACATAGGAATTCACGTGCTCACGTTTTCCTAAAAGAAATATGTGTTTTAGTTTGGTTTAGGGGTGAAAACGAGTCGAGCCGCTCGTGAAAAGCTCGGGATCGAATCGGTAAAAAGATCGAACGAACCGAGCCTAAACGAGCTCGAGCCCGAGGTCGAGCCTAAGTTTAGGCTCGTTTAATAATCGAGCTCGAACCCGAGCTAATTACATATATATACTAGTCAAACTCATAATTACATGTATATCTTTCCAAAGCATCAAATCTCCAACATATGTATAATGTGTTGATGCAAATAATGTTCTAAAAATGTTATTTATATCTTTCGATTACTTCACGTTTTGAGGATGACAAAATGTGAAAAGACGTTATGTTAAAATTAACGTAAACAAGTTTTTAATCGGAAGATCCCGTTTCTACACAAATCACTCTAGAACAAATTTACAACTTGACTAATGATCAAAGAAGTGAATTTGTGTTTTAAGACTTGACATTTTCAATGTGACAAAACATTTTTTTTCAAAAATATACTTTACAAATTATTTTTGAATAATTAAGAAATGTTTTAATGGAAAAATAAGTTCAACATAACAACTATTTTCCCCCCAAAACCAGCTCCAAACTTCCCCAAATAAGTTTTCACCAGAAAAGACAAAAAGAGAAGCGTTTTTGTATGGCATGGCTCCACGGTTCCACTAAATTTAGTGGAGCCGTGGGTGATTTAGTGGAGGCGTCCCTCTGTAACGGCCAGATTTTCTCTGCCTATAAATACCAGCCCTATTCACAGTTTTTGGGCACCCTTTCACACACAGAAACTTCTGAGTTTAATACTCCCACACCTTTCTTTCTTCTTGATCTTTTTAGTTTAGTTTTCCATTGTTCAAGAGTGATCCAATCATCCAACTTAGAGATCCTCTTCATCCCTCTTCAATAGCAAGAGAAGAACACAAAGTATCCAAGAAGATACAAAGTGTTATCATTCCTTTTCAAGTGCAAGAGAAGAACTCAAAGTATCCAAGAGGATACAAGAGTTATAGTTGTTAGGTTACTTATAACATTTGTTACATTCTTTGTAACATATTCATAACACATAACATGCACTAGATTGACGTTTTGGTCGATTTGTTTTAGAGAGAGAGAGAAGAATGGGAGCCTTTTCTAGAGAGAGAAATAGAAGATGTTAGATTGAAAATGATGAAAGGTCCAACCCTTCCCGCACTTGGGAAGGGTTATTTATAGTTCTAGCTAAGTTGCCCCTAGTGGGCTGTGGAGTGAGTGACAGTGGGTAAAGACCCGACCCAACTCCACGAATATTAATATAACTAAACTAATACTAATAATACTAATAATCATACGAGCTACTTTAATGCCAATGAGTACTCGGAGTGACCGAGTCTTCATATGAATATTTATATTCCTAACAATCTCCCCCAAGGGAGGTCACCCCGGAAATTACATTTTGAATTATGGCATTCTATTATATAGATGTAAATTCCTAGCTCGTAGTCCTTTGATTCTTCAAGTTCAGCACACTTTGTACTTTCAGCAGTGGATCTTTGATGACTGTTCACTTGTCTTGGATGATCTTTGAAGATTCTTTGAGGTCATCATCCAACGTATGTTTCCAAGTCATCTTGCAGCATTGTCTCCATGTGAAGTTGCGATCTTTGAGCCTTCTTTGAGATCATCAGCCACCGTAAATCTCCAAGCTCATCCGTTGCAGTACTATTGCCTCCATGTGATTTGTTGTGACCTTTGGACTGCATGCTCACACTTGTCTGGATCATGATAACTATCATCAGAGTTTGCGGAAGCTGTGTTGTAGGTCTTTCATTTATCATGATGTCTTTGATAATGATTTGTAAGTGTGAGCATGGAGTGTGGATTGAAACGTCTCTGCTGGAATCAGAAACCACCATCACCATCTTTATATGAATCTGAAATAAAACAGTTAGCAATAAAGTTGGAGAACGAATATGGCTTTGTCATTCGCTCGGTGTGGTTGGATTAACCTTCGGTTTCGTGAGGACCGACCTGTGATCAGGTAGAATGTCACACCTCGCCGATGGCGGAAACGCGAGTGCAACATCATGGATATCATCACAACACATGGCGTCTATATAGAGAATTACTATATGCAAATAAATAGAGCAAAGTACAGACACAAAGTGTCGTAACGATACCCCAAAATAAATAATCAAAAACAAACTCCAAGGTATCTTCATTAAAACATAAAGTAAAAATGAAAGACATTCGAGTATCACAAACAAGTTCACTTAATCAAACTAAATTCAAAGATAAGCCATCCTCAATGCAAACTAGGTCTCTTCTAATCACGCCCTTCTATCTTAGCCTTAGAATGCTCACCTGAAAATGATGCTTAAAAACGTCAACATAATGTTGGTGAGATTCATAGGTTTAAGACACACAAAATATTTCTCCGATAATAGTTCACTATGATTATAAAACATAGCAGGACAACAAAAATATAGTTATTATACAACTAACATGCAATCACAGCTTACGGGACGGAACGTGCCCACCGATCCAAGTATAAATTGGGACGGAACGTGCCCACCGATCCAAATACCACCACAATTGGGACGGAACGTGCCCACCGATCCAAATACCACCACAATTGGGACGGAACGTGCCCACCGATCCATGGTAAATAATGAGTAGAGCCTCTAGGACTTTCCCACTCAAGTAATCACCATAATTAAACACCACAATAACATGCAATATACATATAATAACAATTACAAGTCCATGCTTTTTATTAAACACATAATCACAGTAACCTAAAACAATTTAACAAGCATCATCTCCATCCCAAGTTTAAAACAAAGTAAAATTTTGGGACTATGAACTCACCTCAACTCCGCAGCTTCCAAGTTATCAACACACAAATCTATACAAACAAACAATACCACATTACACGCGACCAAGCTAAAAGCTATAGTCCATGTAACACATATATATGATGGATGTCTAAGGTTTATATAACCCACTATGGATTACCTAGACTCCATACTAATCATCACCCAATACTTTACACTCACTAAATCCCTTAAATAAAACTTTTAAAAACGCAGATTTGTAGGGTACTTTCACCCACATAAAATCACAGCGAATAACGCTTCACAACTCACACCAAAAATTCACCATGGTCCTTCATAAGCATACAAGCTTGTCCCAGAAGGCCATGTACTAAAAACACACACAAGTACTCAATGAAAAATCAAACATGACAACTATCCAGATTCGGATCTGATCAGACATAAAAAAGTTTTGACCCCGTAGACCTACTTGCACAACTTATTATCGCCTAATTTTTGCGTGGAAGTCAAATATAATATAGAAATCAATTCCCACAGAAGGCCTAACCCTAATTACACTTTAAAAATCACCATTGACCTCAATACTTTTACCCTAATTCTGTCCTGGTTTAACTGTTTTGACACCTTAATTTACAAAATTCATTTGACTGACCTCCCTACCTCAAATTTGATCGTGGTCATACTTTTTGGAAAGCTCTTTCTCTGAACTACAATTTAGACATAAAATTCGTGATCTAACTCATCTTCATCTATTAGATCTCATCGGATCTTTACAGCCTTACAAATCTGTCAAAACCCTAACTCATTAATTATCATGTTTTAAACCCTAATCTCTTCACCAATTATCATAATATCACTAATGAATGATTCCCACATGTTTTATAATCAAAATTTACAGATCTAAATATAAACCCTAATCCATCATATTATTGCTACATGAATTATAAAAATTAATTACGCATTAATATTAAAGATTTATCTTGATTATTGAAAGATGAAAACCCTAAAAAAAATTCTTCTTCTTCTCTTTTCCTTGTCTTTGGTCGAAATTCTCAATAGGAGAATGAGGGATTTTTGGTTTTGTATTTATAATGCCCTAGTGAACATTATAGACCCTCCTTATAATTGGTAAGTGTATTTTGATTAAAATTTGGTTTCCTAATTCTCCCTAAAACCCAAAATTCGTTTTTTTATATATACATATATATAATTTTTATTTATTATTATTATTATTAATTATTACACTTAAAACCTTGTACCTTTGATATTTTATAAAAACCCTATATCAATTTTAACACCTTACGCGATAAACCTTCGTTTTTACGACAAACCGGAAAAATATCATTTTCAAAATAAAGTTTCCAAAAATAGAAATTTCACTCTTATTACTAATATAACCCACAAAAATAATCTCCACGTAACTTACTAACGCTCAAATATTTGAACGGAGACTCGTTACGCAAAATCACAAAACACCAAAACTACACAAGTCATTTCTACACTACCATGGCGATCAAATGAACTTTTCCCAAAATTTAATATAACACAAATCATAATAAAAACCTCACACCAAGGGATTTAGTGCCAACTTACGTACATATCACACCTATATCGCACCTTTACCACATATAATTCCCACAAACACATAATACACATCAAAACAAAAGTCAAACGAGTTGAGACTATTAGTCAAACTAACCTGCTAAAATCACGGTAGTTACATAGAATCCCCTTTAAAGAAGATTCTCCTTGACATGAATTTCCAGCTTGTTGTAAAGACTCATTCGACGAATTAACATTGGAATCGTCATACAAGCATGTTCTCATACCGGAACGTCTCAAAGCAGACAACACGGTAGAGTGAATCAGTAAATTGAATACCCACTGATTGATGAGAAATTGATTAGAAAAATCACTTGCGTGTCATTGGATAAACATTTTATGCAACACGACGAGGGTTTTATACATTAAATCACATTTCTGTCATAAACACTTTTGTTTGAAAATTTCACAATCAATATGCGTGAAATTCAGTTGGTGAGTACATTGAAGGGTTTTCCAAAAGCATCCGCCAATCCATTTCCTGGAACAAGTTTGATTCAAATGTGAATCGCCCCATCGTTTCTTTCCAGTTGTCACAAGTTTGATCCATGAGGATCTCACATGTTACCTACCAAGAGCTTGTTTGATGTTGGCTCTAGAAGGTTTTCCATCTTCATTGTGAATACTTTACGTATCACTCGGATGTTCTGGCAATATCACAAGGATAATGCGTAGGACTCTCTAACATATATTTTCTTACTTTTCACGGTGTATGAAACAGCAAGCATATTGGAAGTGTGTCCCAATGAGATTTATTGATGATCTCTTGGCTCTAGACTCAATAGTGCGTTTTGATTTAGTGATCGGAGGCTGGAGAGGACTGCCACCTTTTCAATATCATCTAACTCGGAGTGAGAGAGACGATAGACATGTATTGATCTCCGTGACAAGTGAAACAAGAGTCCTTTGAGGGACTTTGAGTGGCTAGGGAGGGTTGTGCAGCGTATCACTGGGTCCATGATACTTTGTCTTCAATGTCAGCAATCAACTTAGTGATTCTGACAGTATATGTATTGACCCGGTTTCTGCCTAAAGTGTAAGGAGGGCTTCTTTCTTTTCACCCTTTATCTTTACATTTCTTTTTCATTCTTCAACCCCTTCAGTGCATACCGAGACTTCACCACTAGTACCTTGTTGGGTTTGTTCCAGTACTAGCTCCATCTCAGTCGGCACTCTTCCCTTATTCACTTTTCTCCTTTTTAATCATTCCTAAGGACTTCTATTCTAACTAGAGGATTGTCCCTGGGAAGATCCCTCCGGTTCTGGCTGGATCATGGGAACTAATACCTAACCTCACCATCCTTATAACTCCAGTACATTAAAATAAGATTGGTCGGTCTTTGGTATTCTTCCACAATTGCCATCATAAACCATTTGCTCCCCTCAATATGTGCATCGATATACGAAAGTGTTTAGCACATATTTGGGAGCCTACACATGAGTCCAAAAGATCACATTTTATCAGATTTCATATTTAAATCACATTCTCTCCCCCGATCAAAAATTTCAAACCATTTGAGATTTGTGATCCCAATTGATTTAAATAAGTTAGAAATTATGGGAGAAAATGTGATCAGTTTTAATATGTGCTGATAATGGAACATGCAACTGCTCCCCCTCAATTTATGGGGGATTCACTACTTATCATGTACAAAGATAATCGTTATGACACAAATGATATTGACCTTTTTGCGCAGACGATGTGATCATCCGCTTCTCTGAGGGAGTCAGTAATCAACATCAATTATCCATCCACCAACAAAACTTACCAAGTATTGTAGATCCCCACTCAGCGAGACCAGAATTAGTAATGCTTTGTTGAAGTGAAGGTGGTGGTGGTGGTGAAGGTGTTGTTGTAGTTGTTGCTGCCGATGTTATTGTTGTGGTGAATTCAGAGCCAGTCAATAGAGTTTGAACATCTGATTAAATGGTTAGAGCGGGAACTGGCACATTCATATTGGCCATGGAATCTGCATAAGAATATCAACACAGATATACATACATACAGATTCACTTTTCATTAATAGCTACCACATAGCAGCTTGCCAACTCATAATACCAAATTCATCTCATAATCAAACCACAGTCAGGAAATACATCAAACTGCTATCTAGCATGAAGAGCAATCAGCAATCATGAACATGGAAATTCACTCATATTTCAACATTCAACTTAGGAGCTTAGGGACAAGACTCTAACATGATAGCTACATACCTAAGCATATCCTGAGTGCACATGCACTGAATCAAAAACAATTAAGTAGCTATTGACTAACAAAAATCAGTCAACATTTGAAACTCATTCATTCAGATCATACAAATGCCAGTGGAGTATTAAAGAACATCGAACACAATGGGTTTTCTAACTCCTTTTAGATTTTGGGTTTTAAAGTATTTAGGGGATTAAGCGAGGATTCCAGAGTGACACAAATGGACCTTATTGTTGGGAATTATTATAGAACAGACTTAAGTCTGCTGAAGATATGGTTAAGTCTGTTAGCTTAGTTAAGTCTGCCAGTACAAAGTTAAGTCTGGCAGACATAGTTAGTACTGATCGTTATAAATAGTTAAGTCTGTTTATGTTTCATAGAATAGTTAGTTAGCTATATGTTAGGAAATGATATATATGAATTAGTTATCTTATTAGAAGATATGTTTATCCTTTCACACATTTTGTAATATTAGGGTTTCCTTAGAGTATAAAAGGAACCCTATGGCATTATATTCTTAAGCGACAATTGAAAGTTTAATAGAAATACGAAGTTAGTTATCAATTGTGTTCTTCATACTTGTTGCTTGTTAAGATTCCGCATTAGCAATCAATATACTGTTAAGAGTTTCTCATATAGATTAATTTGGATTTATTCAAGTTATCTATTGTCTAACACAGGCTACTTAGATCCATAACCAGTGGACCTACAAGTGGTATCAGAGCCTATAGAGGGACTCTGAGTAAGAAGAAACACAAACCAAAAACACGCACTCACTTAAAAAAATCCTGCATAATGTCTCAAAAGGCTGGTGATGAGTACTCAACTCATCTCAGTGATGAAGATGTTTCAAATCATGATGATGATGCATCAGAAACCAATACACCTAAACAACAACAACAAAACATTCCTGCAACAACTACTATCTCAAACATCAAACTCCCAATTCTGAAGAAGGAGGAGTATGATATCTGGGCTATGGAGATGGAGCATTACCTTGAGTACATTGATAATGATGTATGGAAGGTAATTCAGAATGGAAACTCAAAGAAGAGGATCTCTGTTGGTAAGGACGGTGTTGTTAGAGTGCTTCCACCAGTCTTTGCTGCAGAGATTCATGCTGTGGAGAAGGAGAGAAAAGCTAGAACCATCTTGCTGATGGCCCTTCCCAAGGAACATTTAAGAAGATTTCATGGAATGGATGATGCTAAGGAGATTTGGGAAACAATCAGAACTAGGTTTGGAGGAAATGCAAATTCAAAGAAGATGCAGAAAGCTGTTCTCAAACAACAGTTTGAAGCATTCATTGTGACCAGTTCTAAAGGATTGGAGAAAGGGTATGACAGATTCCAACATCTCCTCTCACAGTTGGAAGCTCATGGTGCATGTATATCTACTGAAGATGCAAATCATAAGTTTCTCAGATCTTTGCCAAAAGAATGGTCACATCTGGCAATAAGCATGAGAATGAAAGAAGATATTGACACTTTGTCAATTGATGATTTGTACAATAATGTTTGGGTCTTTGAACATGAAATCCAAGGTGTTTCAAAGGCATCTTCAAGTGTTGCTAATGTTGCTTTTGTCTACCAAAGCAAGAGCAGTACTAGCAAAGTTAATTCTGGTAGCTATAATTTTGGTGGCTATGATACTTCTTCAAGCAATATGAAAGAAAAAGAAGTTCCTGCTGGTTTTGCTGATGAAGTCATCTATTCACTCTTTGCAAAGAGATCAGAAGAAAAGGACCTTGAACAGATAAATGATGTAGACATTGAAGAGATGGACATAAAGTGGCAGATGGCAATGATTGCTCTTAGAGTGAAGAAGTTCTACAAGAAAACTAGAAGAAATATCAGATTTGATGGAAAGACACCGGATGGTTTTAATAAGAAGAATGTTGAATGCTATAGGTGTCACAACACTGGTCACTTTGCTAGGGAGTGCACAGCAAAGGTGACTACTAATGGAAAGAAGAAGATAGATTCAGCCTTTCAAGAAGTAGACAAGCAGGAGAAGAGTCAAATGGGTATGCTGACTTTGGAAGCTGGTGCTGTTAACTGGGAAGATCACATAGAGGAAGAAACAGAACCAAGTCATGCATTCATGGCTATTGGCTCCAACACTGAGGTATCCTTGTGTTCTAAAACATGCATGAAATCATATAATAGTCTTAAAACATTGTGTGATGAACAAGGAAACAGATAGGTGACCAGGAAGCTAAAATACTTGCTTACACTAATGCTATTAAAACTTTAGAAGCTCAAATTGTCACTTATCAAAAATAGCAATTAACCTTAAATGAAAAGCTTACATTTCAAGCCAATGAAATCTATGAAAAAGATGAAAAACTTAAAAAATATAGGAGAATTGAAATGAAAGCTGTCAAAGATAAGGAAGAATTGCAGAAAACAATAGACACATGGAATAATTCTGCTAAAAATCTATATAGATTAGTAGATTCTGGTATGAGCTCAACTTGCAAAATTGGTCTAGGATATGAAATAAAATCAGATAGTGAGATTTTAAGTTATGAGGAAGAAATGGAAAGAACTGTGTTCATTAGTACAGATGATGACTTTGCTGATAAACCTATATACAATAGATTCTCAAAAACTGACAATTTCAAAGGAGTTCCACCTCCATTAAATGGAGATTACACTCCTCAACCAGAGAAAGTGTTTGATGAGTCTTTGTATGTTTATGGTAAGAAGGGACCTCAAAAGCCTGAAACAAGTATCTCAGATGACAAATCCAGTAAGTATTCTACCTGTCAATCTGATGACAGTGAAGGATCCATTGGAAATGTCTCTGAGCACTCTGAATCAGAACTCGAAACTGTACTAAAAGATGTGTCTAAACCTAAACCTGTTAAGATCAGTAAACAAGTTGTGTCTGCACCAAAACCTAAAACAATTGAACCTAGTTGTGTCTCATACATAAAAACTCCTAGGCAACCTGTTAGAAGTCAACAATCACCCAAGGTTGATAGAATGAAAAGAGAGCTAGGGAAAGGTTACTCTTTTACTCAAAAAAGATGTTTTGTTTGTGGTAGCCTTAGTCATTTAACTAGAGATTGTGATTTTCATGAAAAGAGAATGATTAGAGAGGCTGAGCTTAAGAAACAAAGGAGTGTTAATACTGGTAATGTGATGGCCAAACCAGTGTGGAATAATGTAAACAGAGTTAATCATACAAATCAATTTGTTCCTAGATCAGTACAAATCAATGCTGGTAGATCACATGTTAATTCTGTTAGGAGAAATGTTAATTCTGTTGGGCAAAAAGTTAATTCTGTTAAGCCCAAGATTAATTCTGGGTATGTTAATACAGTTAGACCCAAACAACCAGTTGCACATAGACCACAGGTGAACAAATCTAATCAAAGAAATAATTTTGCTAAATCACACTCACTAATAACGCTCAAATCTAACATGTTTTTAGTCGCGTTATTATTAGTTTTGTGCATCATATTTGGTTATATTTGCATGTATTTGATACTAAATCGTGAAAAAGTGAATGTGCAAGTAAAATATAGCCAAGTACAGGAAAAAGTGGTAAAAAGATGAAGAATTGAAGTAATTATGCACATTGGAAGATTCCCGAGAAGAAAACAAGAAAGAAACCACATGAGAACTCAAGGATTTGGTTATGTCAAGATTTCTATGTTCTAATATCGAGAAAATATCAAGTTCTATGGAAGGAAATAGTGGTACAACAAAGGATCAAGCACGCAACGAGAAAAGAAAGAAAAAATAAAAGTTCAAGGACAGAAGGTCCCATCCGATCGGATGGTGCCCGCATTCGATTCGGATGGGGATGTGGGGATTTTACAGAGAGCTCAACCGATCGGTTGGAGGAGGCCGATGTTATAAAATTACATTTAATGACGAATTTAATTCTTATAATCATGGTGGCTTATCATTTCTTGGATATTTACTGTAGAGGGACGTTTTTGCTTGTGAAGTAAGTGTTCTTACACTTATTTAAGGAACCATTGGATAGTTTACAAAGTGTGACACCCCAAAACCTAGTAAGGCTTACACCAAGTTCTTACTAGACTTATTATCATTGCCCGAAAGCTTGTAATTGCTCTGAAAACATCCAGGGAACCTTGAGTTAGAGTCTCAAGAGTTGTGTTCGAGTGTGGAGTTGTTTACGTGTGATCATAGGCGATTGGAGGAGTGTGGTTGCTATAGTTCCACAATTTTAGTTCTTGTAATTCCGAAGCTAGGTATTTCTTGTTTCAAAGTTATTATGAACTACGTTTACTTTAAGTTGAATGAAAGAATGTTTTGTTACTTGTGTTTTATGATATTTGTTATGGAGTGATTTTTGGTATACTTGTGTGTATGATGTAATAATTGGTAGAGTCTTCTTATTTCATAGTAATGTATGAAAAACATATCTTGTTTAATGAGTTTGTTGAAGTACAATCTAATCTTGCTTAATTTGTTGGTAAAAACAACTTTAAAGAATCAAGAAGGACCGAAAGGATTTTCTTTATGGTTTTTATTCCAAAACAATAGTACACGAATTAGTATGGGATATGGTGTGTGACAAGCATCATGTTAACTTATTAAAAACAGATTTGAGATGATTTCATCACGAATAAAAAGGCCGAAAGGTTTTCGTAAGAATTCCTAAAATAAGAATTGCTTTTAAAAACAACCATGAGTTTAATAGAATTATCGTTATGGTGAAAAAGGACCGAAAGGTGTTTACCATACGATTGAGTTCTTAGAAATGATTTTCAAAAGATAGACCATCGATTGTGAGTCTTTTATATTAAGTTGTGCATCACTACAAGTTACACCAAACTTGTTAGATTACTCTATACAATTCGTTAGGTATTACACACAAGTATATGTTTTTACTTGATTGAATTTTAATTACTTTAGAATTTGCACCAAATTGGCTTGACAACCATTTTTGTTAAAACTTATTTTACCTAATCACAACCACAATTCCCTTGGGACGATCTCGACTTACCCACCTTTACTACCACGGACGAGTATACTTGCTCGTATGTGTTGATTAGAGAATAGGATAAATCGTGTTTATAAATTTTTAAAACTTGTACATAAAACGACACATCAAGTTTTTGGCGCCGCTGCCGGGGAATTTGTTAAATTTTCTTGGTAGTGTGGCCTGGTAATTTTTAAGTTTTTAGTAAAAAGTAAAAAAGTTTTGGTTCATAGCCAACCGAATCGGATGGTCATCCATCCGATCGGTTGGTGGCCTCGGTAAAGGTTTTTTTTTTTTTTTTTTTTTTTTTTTTTTTTTTTTTTTTTTTTTTTGTTATTTTTAGTTTTAATGTTTTTTTTATAATGTTAATTGTTAGGATTAAGTGTTAGTTAATTAGTTAGTTAATAGGGATAATTAAGATTAGTTTTAATGTTTTTGATGTTTTTAATGTTTTAGTTAATGTTAAGTTTTAATGATTAGTAGTTTAATAGTTTTTATTAATTATGTTAATTAATTAGTTTAATGATTATTGATTAGTTTTTTTTATATAAAAGATTTATTAATTATAAAATTAAAATAAATAAAAAAAAGTTTTTTTTTAAGAAATTCGACCAACCGATCGGATTACCCGTATCCGAATCGGTTGGATAAAACCAATTTTAACGATTCAACCATCCGATCGGATGGAGTGTGTTACCGATCGGATGGATGCAACAGTAAAATTTTTGGAATTTTTAATTTTTAAAATGTTTTGATGTTTTGAGAGTTTGAGTTTGTTTTTTTGTTTGCTTGGATTTTATTTCTAAGTTATTTCGATTATGACTAACCCTCACGCTAATAGTTTTGGATTTCTTGCTTTATGGTTATGTTATAGTTGTTAATTACTTAAGTAGAATGGCGAGTTTGAGCAATATTTCGGAGTATTTGAGGAATTTGGAGGAAATGTTCAAAGATTCGGGTGATTCTTTGGAGCGCTTGGAAAATATGTTGGAAGAAGTTAAAGTTGACTTTGAAAGGAAAGAAGAAGTTGGAGAAAATCATGTTAGTATACCTAAGGAGAATAGAGTTGTTGTGTTCACACGAGCACCATCTAGGGAGTTTGATGCACCATTTATGAGGTATTCTACACCTTGTGGTGTGGAAGGTGTTAAAGCTTGGGATGCTCAACTTAATATGGAATATGGAGACAACTATATTACGGAAGATATGCTTGGTAAGCTTGATTTTGTTAGGCTTGATTATAAGGACTATGGAAGGAAGATGGTTAGAGATGTGAGTGTTAATATTCATGGTCATGTTTTCAAAATTGATTTTGTTGTTTTGGAGCATGGAAATGCGGATGAACCGGAAGTTGTTTTTGGTAGAGATTTCATGGTTAAGACTAAGTGTAAGATTGATTTTGCAATATGAGAGATGAGGATTGATGTGGATAATGTAGTAGAAGAAAAGGTAGGAAAGAGAGAGATTATTAAAATGGGAAAAGCAAGTCGTAAGAAAAAACCACTTAATAAACTTACCCAACCCTCCACCCTTAAGAATGAAAGTTCTTCATCTAATTCACCACCCAAATCACCACAAATAGTTAAACCATTAACTCAAGAGCAAAAGAAGCAATTTTAGAAAATTTGGAGACTAAATTTAAGGAGCTTATGGAAGAGAAACCGGTCATAGATGTGTTGAACAATTACATGACTTATCGTAAGAAATTGGATGCAGTTATGATGGCAAGTGCTAGGTTAGAAGATAAGAATTTTGATGAGGTTGAAAGGGAAAGAATAGTTGAAAATGGGTTGCCAAAGAAGATGAGCGATCCGGGAAATTTTGTGTTACCAATTAAAGTGAATGGGACAGATGCAATGTATGCATTGACAGACACGGGGTCAAGTGTGAATGTGATGCCGTATCCGTTGTATAAGAGAATAGGACTTGGTAATCCTCAACCAAATCAATATAATCTTACTATGGCAGATAATTCAAGAGCAAAGGCTATGGGAGAAGTAAAGAATGTTAGAGTCCAAATTGGGTATCAAGCGTTCTTGGCCGATTTTCTTGTGCTTAACATTCCGGTGGATAAGGAGTTGCCGTTGTTGTTAGGTAGACCGTTTTTAAGAACGTGTGGAGCTATTATAGATATGGGTCGAGGAACTATGACTATTAATGATGGTATCTTGAAGCATACTTATTATCCCAAACCTAGAGGCAAAATTGTGAAAGAAGTGCATGATGATGATGATGAAGAAGACCACTTGGGTTGTTTTGAAGTGGGTAGAGATGAAGAAGGAAGGCCTAAATATGGGCCGGTTGTTCCAAGTTACTTTGATATTGAAGATGAGATGGAAAGAGCTCTAGCAATGGAGGCTTTCTATAACCCATTTAAAAATGTTTTTGTGTTTAACAAGTTGACAGATTTTATTGGTTCGTTACCGGTTCAACTAAAGAATTTGGAATGGGCACCTGAAGGAGCTAGTGTTTACAAGAAGGAAGAAGGAGATGGAGATTGGCATGTGAAGTTTGACATAGTTTGTCCGGATGGAAGAAACTTTGCAAGAAAGTTTAAAACGCAATTGACTAATCGGAAGTTGTCCGAAAAATTTCAAAACGAAGATATCTTGAGGCACGAGTATTTTCAAGGATGAAAAACAAGAGTTTGAAGAATAAAAGCACAAAGCTTTGTGCTAGTGTTTGTTTGATTTCTATTTTTAATTTTTATGCATTTTAAGTAGTTTAATGTTTGCATTTAAGTTCTAGTTAAGTTTAAGTTAAGACCTTTATTGTTTGTCTTTTGGTATTACTAAGTTTAAGTTATGAATTTATGTTTGAATTAAGTTTAAGAGTTGAGTTTTGCTTAGAAGTTGTAGAGTTAGACTTGGGAAACAAGTTGGAAAGTTAAGTGTTGTGATTTTTATTTTTATTTTTTTAATATATATATATATATATATATATATATATATATATATATATATATATATATATATATATATATATATATATATATATATATATATATATAGGGCGTTATTGTGGTGTACAAGCTTAAAATAGATAAAATAGACACACATGTGGACCGTTGGATCAAACAGTATAGATGAGATTAGATATTAAATAGATGAGTGGCATAACTGTAATTAAATGAAACACAAATGGCATTTGTGTACCAATTTTATTATACTAACATATATATTGTATTGATCAGTTACAAAATAAAATTAGTCAGCCACAATTCCGCCCCCCACAATCTACCGGATATCACACCATAATCCCCAAAATCGAGGAATCAATCAAAAATCCCCAAATCTTCATTCTATGGTTTTTCTTTAAATACAGTTAGCAAAGGTGTATTTGCAATCATAAAGAACAAGTTATGACGATTTTTGAAACCAATTGATCGCTAACGGGAATGAAGAAGAAATAATGCTTGGTAATTGATACATTGTTTGTCTTTTTTATTGTTTTTTATTCAGTAAATATAGATTTTTGCTAATTTAGTTATTGTTTTTTTGTGTCAGTCCGACGAAGTGGAAGGTTGTCAAATTGTAGGCGACCAAACTGAGATAATGAGGAGTATGGAATGATCGATCCAACTATTGATGGAGATAGTGAACACGGAAAAGGTATTGTGTGTGTTAGTTGGTGTTGTGTATTTCTTCTTGAAAACATACTTTTTAAGTCATGGGTAGTGTGTGAATTGATTTTATGTGTACTAGCAACTTAGTAACTTATGTGTATGAGTTGAGTGAGATTCATGTGCTACTTGTTGTGTATGACTTAAATGAGTTGTATAAGCTACTTAGCTAACTTATGTGTATGAGCTGTATAAGTTACTTAGCTAACCATCAGTTGCATATATGTTTTGAAAATAACCTACTAGATGATTATGTGTATTAGCTACTTTTAGTTGCTTAAAAATAAGCTATTAATTGATTATGTGTATTAGCTACTTAGATATAAATGTGTATTAGCTACTTATAAGTTATAAGCTGATTATGTCTATTAGATGAAATAAACTTATGTGTATTAGTTGGTAGTGATTCATGTGTATTAGTTGAGTGTGATCCATATGAATCAGTTGCATTCATGTGTTATGATGGTGTGTAGCTAGTTAGTTTCGTGGGCACTTTGTGTACTTATGTGCAAGATGCACTTATTACTTATATAACAGATAACTAAGAACAAGGAATAGTTCATGTCATGTTTATTGAGCGTACTCACTAATTTGGCTACACTTGGTGTCGTTATAGATATATAGGAACCTAATTTTGGTTTGATCCAGCATAAACTAAACATATAACTAAGAAATAATAAATAGTTCATAGCCTGTTTATTAAGCGTACTCACTAATTTGGCTACACACTTGGTCTAGTTATCAGTTCTAGGTATCTGTGTATGCATTTAATTCAGTGTCTAGTTTGGTACTCAACCGGTTAATTACAAAACAGGCCGGATTGGTTGACCCGTTGAAATTTTCTTTTGACCTTTTCCTTTTTTGAGTTTCAGGAACAATTAACATATTTGAATATGATTACAAAAAGTTATGGTATGATTTTCTAAGCAAATCGTAGGAGGGGTAAAAATGCAATTATGAGTGGACGAATTAAAATCGGTTAACCTATTTCCGTTTTGATAAAATTTTCAAAGTTTTTTCATTTGACCCATTATAAATAAAATGCAACTCAAATGACCTATAACCGTGTAAGCTCTATTGCTGGGTTGTAGATAGCCAGAGTTCTATGTAAATATGTAATTACTACTTGTATTAGTTAAAAAAATCGTCGCTGTTATTGTCACATCATTGCAAATCGCTATTACTTCAGGTTATGACAATAATTTTGTGAGTTTACAGGATTAAATGTCATTCTAACTATAAGTATGCTTCAATATCCTGATTTTTGTGTATGCATTTTTGCAAACTAGAAGCCTGTAGAATCTGTTCTGATATCCATTTTCCATACATTATAAAAATGTACTGGAAATATTTTGCAGCCTTGGACTTCTATGGAGCTCTTAGGTCACGAACATATGACAACTCGATCTTGAAGGTATTGAACGTGACCAGTGTTTTTTTATGCTATGTTGTTCGATCAGACATACCAAAATTGCAAAAGAACTTGGATACCCTGCATCTTCGATTTGGCTGATGGTTTTTATTGTATTATATAGTGGGTCAATGATATCGGTGGTCCTGAAGTTGTTGGAAGTAAACTCCTCAGGCGAAAAAAAGATGAAAATCTCCCTTTGTTTGTGCCTCCAGAGGTATGTTTGAATTTCTTTTTTATCTTGTTACCATATTCACTTAGCATCAATGTGTTTAGAAAATGATTTAGAACCATATTTTATGAACGGGTCGATTTGGGTTATGTTTGTATTTCTCTGCATAAAACTTCTTATTAACTTTTTATATGTGATGTTACTAAAATAATGTAATATTTGTATTAAAATATGACACACAAACTAGTTTTAAATAATTAAAAATTCTGGACAAAGTGTTTCATGCAAACCCGACCCCTATTAAAATTTAACTTTACCAATGCACCCGCTGCAACCATTTTATCACTTGTATTCAAGTGGTTTGTATCATGTGTTCAAAAGCTAACCACGAATTTGTGTATGATTGATCAGCAAACAGTGGAAGCTTTACTTGAATCGGGGTATTCACTCATCAAAGAACAGCAGCTGATAATGGAAAATAAATTATCAAAGGAATACATGAAGAACATGGATGACTGACAATCAGAAGCTGTAGTAGCCATCGACACCCATCTTGGTATGTGCATCATTTAAAACAAGTTTTAACATAATTTTACAAATATACAAAGATAAAGCTTGCAAGAATGGACCACTTTGGATAAAAACCATCGGGCACATTGTTTTTTCTAGATCTTAATTCTTAAGTTCTTCGATCTCACACTTTAACAAACTAACTTTTTTTTTTTTTTTTTTATTATTTTTTTTTTGTTTGTATTCATTCAAGAACGTAATCAAAGTATCATAACTGATTCTCATTAAGTGTGTACCCGTTCACTCTTCAAGGGTATGGTTGGATTTATGTTTATATCTAACGGGTCAAATGGACCGAATCTTAAGGGTAAGTCAAACATGTTCAACTCACCCAACTTATACTTTTAATGCATTATACTCATAAACATATGCAAGAATGAGCGACTCTTGATAAAAACCAAATACTAATGATAATTTCGTGATTAACAAAACACAAGTACTAGTTATCTTTTAGTAGTTTCCCCTTACTCAACCCGCTCATTAGTACTTGACTCGCTATAAACTCATAAACTTCTAAATATTGCAAGAATGAGCGACTACTAATGATCTTTTTGTAATTAACAATACCATGTATAATAATTAAAAAAGTTCACCAGTATGTACTTGGTAATGGTCAAATGAAACCGTCAGATCATTAATATCCCATATGTTCGAAAGTGTTCCCGTTGCTTATTTTCTATGTCAATATGGTACAGAACCGCGATGCAGTTGCAGACAAGGCAAGGTTTCCTGTATAAATTCACTTTGAATTCTTGAACACTATTACATGTAAATTTAATGGTTTGTATCGCCAAATTTTGTAATTTTTGTATTATATTAAATTATTAATATAATCTTTTTCATGGTCATGGCTAATGATGAAATCTTGATTTATGTTCTAGAGCACGGAACAACGAGTGCAAGGTGTGCTTAACCTTATTGACCTTGCGGGTAGTGAACGTCTTTCCAAAAGTTGGTCAACTGGTGACCGTTTAAAAGAAACTCAAGCCATCAACAAAAGTTTGTCATCATTAAGCGATGTTATATTTGCTTTAGCAAGGAAGGAAGATCATGTTCCCTTTAGGAACTCGAAACTTACTTATCTTCTTCAGGTACACATAACACACCTAATGATCACTATGAAAAAAATGTGTTTTTTTATACGTTTAAATGTTTCTAACGAAATTTTTATTTATATGGTGGACTTGAGTAGCCTTGCTTAGGTGGTGATTTGAAGACATTGATGGTTGTAAATGTTTCACCAGCACCTAGCTCCATCAATGAGTCACTTTGCTCACTTTGCTTTGCTTCAAGAGTTGATGCTTGCGAGATAGGAACACCTAGGCGACAAACATCTGCAAGGCAAATGGATTCTCGATTAAGCTACGGCTAAGGCAAATCACATCCATAATTATCAACCAACAATTTAAATAGAGTTTGGAAATTTTAACTGTTTGCGATCAGTGTTTATATGGGACAAGAAAGACTAATGGTTAGTAGCCTTGACAAAATGATGTGAACATTTTTGAAAATTCATAATTTGTTTGAACTTGGTGAAATAGATTTGGCCTTATTTTTCTTGTAATTTTGTTTCAAAAATGGCAGAACTTTTTTTTGTTGGTTGTGTAACTGTAAAGTATCATTTCCTTATATAAAAGCGTTTGATAATGTAGTTGTAATTATAAAGTATAGAACGATGTAAAAGCCAAACGCTTCTTATATCATGGTTTCAAATATGAGTGTATAAACAAAATCTAAATCTAAAGAAGGCTTAATTAACACATAATATAAGAAGTCATGTTACTATTTATTGGCAAATACATCAATAGTGTCGAAAAAAACTCGCGTATGCTTATCGAATAACCTTTAACCTAGTTGTGGTGTGTTTGATTTTAAAACATGGAATTATGCATTATGATTAATTATGTATGTTTAATCTATGTTTTTATATTTTGGTTGGATTTCCAGTGAGGGTCCATTGTGTTTTTGCAAATATGGTAGAATTTGTTTTGCACAGGTCATTTAACATATACACATTCAACCTAGATTTACCCACTTATTTTTGCACAGGTCATTTAACAGGTCATTTACAGTATGAAACATAATAATTGGACATGAAAAAAATAAAATTAACATATGAAGGATTTAGGGGCATTTAATAATTTGTAAGGATTTATGGGCATTTAAGAAGGGATTACATTGGCAAAAAAATTGGACATGACAAAGATTACTATAATACCCTTAAACTAAATATCTAATTAATTAATATTATTATCTAATTAATTAATATTATTTATTTTGATCTCATCTATCAAGGTTGATCCAACGGTCCACATGTGTACCTATTTTATCTATTTTAAGCTTGTACACCACATGAACGCACTTCTATATATATATATATATATCAAAGAGGTACTTTTGAGAAGTAAAAACACTTCTACTTGTTCTTGCAAGTAAACCAAAGTGTAGAAAAAGAGAAGTGAAGTTTTTTTTGGCAAAAATTCAATCCGAATCGGTTGGGCCAAATACTGATCGGATGGAATGAAATATATATACTCAAAATTTCAAATTTCAACAAAAACACTTACACACACAATCCACCAACTTGGGTCTCAAAAATTCGACCATTAGAAGGTTATTGAGTATTGAAGGAGTGTAGAAGGATCATCTATGGCACCAAAACAAGTAAGTAACATCATCAATTTTTGTTAATTAGGTTTTAATTCGGATTTCTTGAATTAGGGTAATATTTGGGCGTTTTTGATATAGTTCGAATTAAGATGTAATTTTTTCTGGAATAGATGGGTAAATGATTGAGGAATTCATTACAAAAAGAATTAGATAGATTGATTAAGTTTTGAGGGAGAATTAATTGAATGAATTTTCGGATCAAAATGGGTCAAAACTTAGAATCGATTTAGTTTTCAATTGATGATTCCCAGATGTTATTTGGTTGTTGATTAATGTTTTTAGGATGATGCATTGTTGATTAGAACACAAATTAAGTAGTTTTGATTTGGTAGTGTTCATGTGTTCTAAGAATTCATTGAGGATCATGAGATAATGTTATGGAATGTTATGGAGATGAATGGGATTTGTAGAAACCACTATAATTGATAAAATGCATGATAGGAAAGAGTAGAATTCGATAGGATTGATTTGAGGTCGGGAAAGACATTTTTTTTGAGACAGTGAGTCCCAACCGATTCAGTTGCGGGTATAGACCGATCGGTTGGGCTGGGACAATTGCTCCATCCGATCGGATGGAGAGGAATACCTATCGGATGGAGGCCTTGGTAAAACTTTTCAAAAAAATTTCAAAACGGGTTTTTGGGACTTCTAAATCATGTAGCCTTGTTTCTTATACTCTTATACTAACAAATAATCATGTTTTCTACAGAGTTATTTTGCAGGAAGTTCTAGTTCATCACGTATTGGGGAGAATCCGATTGTAACAAAGTATGTGCAAAGGAATGCTAAGAGCAAAGTCAAATTACTCTCACTCCAGAGCGTAATGAAAACTTGAAGTTTAGCAACCTCAGAAAGGAGGAAAAGCACGCTTTCCGGGAGCGTCTTTCGAAGCTA
Source organism: Artemisia tridentata subsp. tridentata (assembly GCA_021014915.2). Taxonomy (NCBI): domain Eukaryota; kingdom Viridiplantae; phylum Streptophyta; class Magnoliopsida; order Asterales; family Asteraceae; genus Artemisia; species Artemisia tridentata. The sequence continues at coordinate 115,834,246 of CP139506.1, read as the reverse complement.
CAAGGTAGAGAAATTGTTAAACCAAGGTTAGTTGATTGGAATGTGTTTGCAGAGTATGGATGTGAGATGGATTTGAGAAAGTTAATGAGGATGTCATATGTGTATGAGCTAGATGGTGATTGTTTTGAGGATTATTCGTGGGAAAGAGCGTTTAGTATTTATGAGAATGTTAATCGGGAATGGTGTTTGGAGTTTTTCTCTACGTTTTATTTTGAAAGGAAGGTTGTGGATGTTGTGTATGATAAATGTATTTGGTTTAGGCTTTGTGGTAAGGAGCATGTTTATACTTTGCCGGAGTTTGCGGTTGCTCTTGGCCTATACGACCAAGATGAAATTGAGCATCGTTTGTTTCCACCTCATTTTGTAAGGTTGGCTAGGAAGCATAATGAGTATAAAGGAATCACGGATTACTGGAATAGAGTGGGAGATCCAGGTTGCAGCAGAAGGAACTCGTCAAAGTTAAGGAATCATGTTATGAAGATTTTACAAAAATTGATAGCATGGGGAGTTTTGCATCGAACTGGTAGTCGGGATAAGTGCAATCAACCTGATCTTTGGTTGATGAAGTTGTTGGAAGAAGATAAGAATGGGAACGCGGCTTGGATAATAGCCGAGTATCTTTCAAGAAGAGCACCAGGTATAAAGGATAATAGTGTGATTTGTGGAGGTCACTATGTGACCATGTTGGCAAGAAACTTGGATTGTTTTGTGGATGAGGAGTTAGCAAGATGTTCGGAGATGACAGTGAGTGAGACGTGGGATGACAAAGGTTTTGGTAAAGCGTTGAATAGAGCAACAAACATGTTGGGAGCTTGGACCGAACCGACAATAGTCGTACCTCAAGGAGCACCACAACAACCTTACCAACAACAACCATATCAACCACAACCACCGATTGGGAATGTTCATGCCCCGAGTAGTTTTGACTTGGGATGGGGAGATTGGAACCGAGAGTTGAATGAGATAGAGCGTAGGGATGTGTGGAGAGATTCAATTTTAATGAGGCAAAATTACAACTATGATTATTCTATGCCGATGCTTCAATATGTGGCTCGTGAAGCCAACTATGAGGTACCTCCCTACGACCCACCAAATTTTCCACCCTACCCATTTGAGTATGACCCGTATCCTGGCCAATATCCTTACCCATATCTTGGGTACGCACCATTTCCTGAACCAGTGCCGGTAGTCCGGTTCGACAACCGGTCTGGTCCATCAAAGCATAATGTCTGGTTGTGCGTAAGACCAAACCGGACCGAGGACCAAAAATGGTTAAAAGCGTGGACCAAGGACTGGACCGAAATGCATTCGGTCATGTCTGGGCGGTTCGGTTCGGGCCGGTTTCTCGGTTCTGTCCGGTCCGTGGTCTATAATGCTCATCCTTGCACCAAAGTTCATAACAAAACATCATACACCAAATTAGAGAGTTAGATTAGTATTTTAGGCCTCAAAATATATTGTGAGAAAGGTTGGTTCTACCTCGAAAAGAACTCAATATTTAGCTTTGTATCGATAAAAGTATAAGTAACGTTGTACGGTTTCTCCGCTAAGTAAGGGAGCTTGCTGACATAGTGAAGCGAACTCTCGAGTCAGAAACTCGGGGAGGGGAGTAGGGCGAGGAAGGAAGTTTCGTTACCGAGCAACTATAAATAGTCGTGTCATGGTTTGATTTTTTATTATTTACTTATTGTCTTGCATTTACTTTTATATATTATAATTGCTTTATTTCGCAATAAGTTATTGAAACTATAATTTTAAAAAGGTAAAAACTATTCAACCCAGTGTTTGTTTTCCACATATTTTTCGTATCGTCTTTTTAATGTTTTTGTAATTCGTATCGTATTTGAATTTTAGTTTAATATGTGTTTGTAATCATAGAGAATGAAAAAGAAATTAAAAATTGAGACCCACTTGCGACTATAAAACACTGGGAAAGGTGTGTTACTTATAATAGTGTTATAAGGTATATGCTAAAATAGCGTACTCTATAAAATTTAGGACACAACTAAATTTAGGACACAACTGCAACTAGCTCCCTAAAAAAAGTTGTCATTTCCTATTTCTTTTATTGTATATTAGAATTCATTATTTTATCCTCTCTCAATGTGAAATAACATTTAAAAATTAAACGTCAATCAATACCATCTACTTGTATTTATTAGGGCTAATGGCACCAAAATGTATCATATTTGCCACTTGTTCCTTTTATATGTATCGAACATTTTTTTTGCTATTATGCGTAATAAACTCGATTTTGTGGGGTTTTTTGTGTACTTTATGACTATTTTGCCCCTCTCTGGTTAATACATTTTGATGGCATTAGCCCTATTTATTTTTAATACCAAAATGTATTTTTATTATTTACAGGTGAAACATTTTGCTCATAAATGTTTGTTGTTTATTAGTGGTTGAAAACACCATTATAAATACCAAGTTCTAATGTATTTATTATTTATAGGTGAGACATTTTGCTCATAAATGTTTGTTGTTTATTAGTGGTTGAAAACGCCGTTATAAATACCAAGTTCTTAAATGATAATATAACTCCTAATAGTTTGTGTGTTCTCAAAATTAGTAGAGAACATGGCGAAAAATATTTTATCTATCATCTGTTTTTATATGTTATTTACAAGTTTCGTTAGTAACATTGTTTCTCCGATAGAAGAATATTGTCACGAATTTGGTACTATATTTCAAAAATTCCATATTTTTTAATTTAAATTCCCTTTACAGACGTAATAAGTTTTAGTATAGAAAAAAAATATTATTCAACTAACCAATAAATAAGAAGTTATACTTTTTGATTTCGATTTGAATTTGACTAATATATTCTTTTTGTCATCCAGGTGATGGATATAAATCATATGTTTTTAATTATGAACCAGCTGCTTGCGAAAAACGTGTTTGTAATCAAACATGTCTGGATCATATGCCAAAAAAAGGCAGCATAGCATATAATACTTGTCTTGACACATTTTGTTATTGTTGTATGAGTGATTATTGAGAATGAGAGATAAATATAAATAAATGATAATCTGCAAGTTATAGTTACATATAATTAAGCTTTGTACTTTTGATAATCATGGTAATCGACATTCTGGCCGATTAATTCTTAGGGTTTGAGCCGACCGTCACACAAACTTAAACTGAGTGAAGCTTTCCTCTTTTCAAGAAGGTTAGGGTGACCAATTTAAAGTTGTTTGCATCTAGTATGAACTGAACTTGTAATCTCTCACATTTTTAAGGTGATGGGTTTATACATGCAATTTGATCATTTATTTAATCGATACAAATACATTAATAAGTATAGTAATAAAGTCTACTCATAAAAATGGTCAAATCACAAATGATACCCGAAATTTGAAAATGATGGTTTCTAAAAAGCTGATTTATACTAGTCAACAAATTTTACTAGTTAGTTTTCATGTGATTTAGGAGAGACAAATTAATATATTTTAATAAAATAAATTATTTTATTTACAAATATAGTAATAAAATATATTAAACTTAATTAAATTACAAAAGTGTATAGAGACACAAATAGTGAAACCATAAAAAAATCCCCTAAACCCACATATTTCATGGTGTTGATGTCAGTGACTCAGTGGTGTTGATGGCTATAAATTTTCTTTAGCAAACTAACTAAAGACCTTAAATAAATGCTAAAGTCATGTACCCACTACAAAAGTTACCAAACAAACAGGCCCCAAGTATCCTTAACTCCTAACTAACTAAACTAATTAACAAAGATAATATTATAAATACTTAGTGTAATCAGATTTTTTATGAAGGGGTTATGCGCAAATAACACAACGGCTTTCACACTTGCCTTCAAAAAAATGCCGAAGGGTGACCGGTGCACACTAAACAGATCTAGCAAACGGAAATAAGTAACAAGTTACGAAATGAAATGAAAGTAACAAGGATGAAAATATCGTAGTATTTTCATTGAGAGGTTAAATGGTAATTACTCAAAGTACCGTATTTATAAGGGATAAATATTTTGGGCAGAAAACGAAAAAACCACAAACCCTATTAAGGATTGTGGTTCCGCTGACCCTTAGAGGGGTTGAGTTAGATAACTTGTCAAACACCAATTACTTGGAGGACAAGTAGAGTTCTACCAAAACTTTCTTTGGTATCATATATATACCTAAAGGAATTCTAGGGATCCTCATAACTCTCCCAATAAACCTAACTCTATCTCATATTCTCGTGTTCGATTGACCCAAGACCCACAAAAGGGTTTTGAGCCCTTTTTGGTTCGACCCTTGGCCGATCGACCCTAAGTGGATCCCAATCGACTTCACTTGGTCGAATTCTAGTCGATCCAAAGGTTTACCCAGTTTCTTGCTCGCCTAACTTGCATAGGTTCGTAGCCCTAGTTCCAATGTGTAGTACCGATGGATAACTGACGTTGTCCAAGTGGTGATATTTCCCGAGAAACCCTAGAAGTGTTCGTGAAGCATCAAGATCAAGAAGAAGGCGTTACGTGCAAGTAAAGAAAGGTAGAGAAGCTTACGCGTAGCAGGAATAACAAGTAAGTAATCCTAAACACATTTCTTATGTTTTAATCTAGGTTATATCACTGATTAGAAGATTTGTCTAATTAGGGTTTTGGTCTGCATGGCTTTATAATTTTCTTTTCCGCTGTGCATGTTTTATAGTCGTGCGGGTGACCACGAATACCCTATAGTGGTATCAGATCCACGCTAATCATATATATAACCTAGTTAAGGTTCTTATTAATTTCTTATTGTTGGGACAACATTGATTAGGTATCTTTTATGTTTTAATGATGAAAAATAAACCTTCGCAACATAAATCACAAAAGTTAGCCAAAACCCAAAACGACCCAATAATTGGGTCTGGCCCAATGCCAGCGCGCCAGCCACAGGGTATTTATCGTTTATGTGCAGTATTCCATTGATGAAAGGGCTAGAATGCTAAAGGAGTTCTTTGAACAGAAAAGGAAATTGTATGCTGCACAGAGATTAGAGGCTAAGAAGAATAAACCTCCCACCAAATCTCAAAGAAGAAAGTTTATGTGCACTTATCTGAAAAACATGAAGGGTTGGAAACTAAATGTTCTAACTCATTTTGATGATGGCAAGATTCAAGAGCTTTATGAATCTACAAAAAGGGAGATAAGTAGATTTGTGCCTATGGAGATAGAGGTGGTGATGGAAAGAATACAAGAAAGCTCTAATTCTAAGAGAGCAGGTGATATCTTGGAACCTGAAACTGTTAAAAAGCAAAAAATAGATGAATCTGTAATAGAAACAGAGAAAGAGAAAGTTGATGAGCTAGAGAAGCATGAGCCAGAGCAAGAACCTAAAGTTGAAGATGATACAGTCAAAATGCAAGCACTTACAGAACTTGCAAAGGTTAATGAAGAAGAAGTCATTGATGTTGTTCCTCTCAAGATCAAAGTTCCAATTGTTGGTTGGACTTCCGGATTACATGGAAAGACAGCATGGTGGGATATCAAGAGAGTTAGTGGAAGTTCTGTAAGATTTATTAGTTTTCCACAAATGTTGCATCATTTTGACAGAGAGGATTTGGAGACCCTTTGGAAGCTATTTAAAGATAAATTTGGTCTTAAACAACCATAAAGTATTTTGGATAGGGTCTTCTGGGGATATTTGAAGGTGATGTTTGAACCTCACCATGAGGATGATGAGTGGAGAAGACTAAGACATAACACAGTTTTTTCTTGGAAGCTCTATCAATCTTGTGGTGTTCATGTTCTAAATGCACATGGTCTAATAATTTATATGCTTGTGGAGAAAGATTATCTTCTACAATATCACAAAGACATTGTTCACCAGATGTTGAATGGAAATTCTCACTCCCAAAGAAAAGAATAAGAATTAATATGTTTGGAAGCATCCTCCTAGTGTTTGTTCAAGCTTAGATTGAAACCTTATAATTTTAGATGAAAATATCAAGTTTAAGGGAGGATTGTTGGGAATTAAAGCTTTCAGGATGTTAATACTAAAGTTGGTCATGAGATTACAACTGCTTAGGTGATTAAAAGGAAAATGCTCTAAGTATGTTTCTACTGCTGATTATAGCGTTATTGCTGCTAATGAAGGTTAAAACTGCTAGTGTATATTATAACTGCTGAGAACTTCAAGGAAATATACATTAAGTAGTTAGTGCTGCCAGGCTTAATGTTAATGTTGCTGGTTCAGAGTTTCAACTGCTGAAAGATTAATACTTCTAGAGTTAGAATTAAGACGGCTATAGTATTTAGTTAATACTGCTGATAAGATAAATTTGTATAGTCCGTTAGATAAATATAGAAAAGATTCTTTAAAGATTTATCTTTTATAGAAAGTTATTGTATGCCGACTAGGACTTCTTAGTCTATAAAAGGAGGTCATATGGCATAGAGATCGATACGTATTATTCATAACTTCAAGGTTGTAAACCCTAATACTTTAAGAGTATTCGTATTAATAATATTGAAGTTGTTGGTTTGTTTACAATTGTGTTAACTGTTCTTCTCAATACTATTGTTTATATTCCGCATAAACCTTAGTAATTCACCACAGTTTCTATAACTAGTTGTGTTAGTTTATCTAGCATAGCTAAACCTTTACAAGCTAAGGGAGTCGATCAAGTACATAGTTGAGATAAACAAAGGTAATCAAAGGATTGATTAAGGTTTAGTCACATTGTCATTATGATGATTATGGGAAATGTTTTGGAGATGAAAATCAAAGGTTAATCATAAGTCCAAATAACTCAACTTCAAGTACTCACAATATCATAATCCGTTATTCATCAACACTTGACGTAATCAATAATCATCTTGATGCAAACAAGCTAAGTGCTTTGCATCACAAGTAAAGCATATCCCATAATGGGAAAGGATGCATTTACGCAAAGGGGCCTTTGACTTTGTTTGACCAATAAGGGAGTAAAACCCGTTACGTGATTAGAGAAGACGTAAACACGGATTATGGTCATACGAGCACTTTCACTTGATTTTATGTGAAAGATATGAGTCCCCTAGGTTTTAGAAAAGCCTTGGCTAGAGGCGTTTGATAAAATACTTGAGTTGACGTTTTATTAAAAACGTGAGGTCGTGATTTTGAGTCCCTCTAAGTCTAAAACCCGTTTCGAGTGTTCCTAATGACTCTATTATCATATACATACCTTTTAATGAAACATCCACATTTGTCGGGTTAGCAGAAAGGAAATTGTATGTTGCACAGAGATTAGAGGCTAAGAAGAATAAACCTCCCACCAAATCTCAAAAAACACGTTTCGAGTGTTCATCAGTTATTTTTGATAACATTCATCGGTTATTTTTGATAACGTTCATTAGTTATTTTTTTATAATGTTCAGCAGTTTTTGAAAAAATAGCGTTCATCAGTTATTTTTGATATTGTTCATCAGTTATTTTTTATAACGTTCATCAGTTACTTTTTTTTTCAAAAAAATAACGTTCATTAGTTATTTTTGATATTGTTCATCAGTTATTTTTGATAACGTTCATCAGTTATTTTTTATAATGTTCAGCAGTTTTCGAAAAAATAACGTTCATCGGTTATTTTTTATATTGTTCATCAGTTATTTTTCATTACGTTCATCAGTTATCTTTTATAATGTTCAGCAGTTTTCGAAAAAATAACGTTCATCAGTTATTTTTGATATTGTTCATCAGTTATTTTTTATAACGTTCATCAGTTATTTTTTGATAACGTTCATCAGTTTTTTTTTGATAACGTTCATCAGTTATTGTTCATCTTTAACGTGCGATATCTCACTCATATCATATCGGATTTGAGTGATTCAAATTTATGGGTAAAGAATGGCCAAAAAGCTACAACTTCCGTGTTTTAAGTTTTGCGACATTCGGCCTTTAAACTTGGCAAAATTAGAGACGAAAATGCCAAAATTTCAAGAAAATCAACACTCACTTAAAAAGTTGAAAAAAAGTTGCGATTCATATATCATAATGCATACCAAATTAAATGTAAAAAATTATGATGAAATTGGTTTTTCATAAAAGTTTATCGTTTGAAAGTTATTTACGTCTGAAGTTTTGTGATGGAATAAAAAAAGGGGTTAAAAAGACAAAAATGCCCCCTAACCGAATTTAATAAGAAAAAAGGGAAGAAGTGGGTGGCGGACACTTGACACATTATGAGTTGCTTTCTAGCCTTTTTAATTTTCTTTACTTTGTAAATGATCGCATCTCTTATTAGTTATTACAAATACAAATTGGTCAAGATATTAAAAAGCATGTACAACTATTCAAGCCAAAATGCAGCCCACGCGTTGACAAATTTGATTATATAAATTCCCGTTCGATACACATTTTAATCAAATCATTATCAGCATATCATTCTTATTCTTTCCTTGACATTTTTGCAAAACTATCGTACTTATTCTGGTAGCATGTCTCTCAAATTACATGGAGCCGTAGGTTCACCCGCAGCGTTTCGTATTCTCGCTACTCTCTACAAGAAGGATGTCGATTTCGAGTTTTTTCCAGTCAGTTTTGCCAATGGTGAACACAAGTCACCTAAGTTGCTTGCTCTCAACGTACTATAACCAAACTCGATCATTAGATTTTTTAGTTAGTATACATGTTGTTTGCTCAAACATTGTGCTATATTTGATATTTATTTTGATATATATGCAGCCGTTCGGTCAAGTTCCAGGATTTGAGCATGGTGATCTCACGCTATTCGGTATAATAACTAATTAAACATCCCTATTTTAGCAAAGCTTATATGGCTTTGTCACGGTTATAAGCTGATCATTTTATTAGTAAAATTGCTTTTTATAAAAGTTTACTGCAAATTTATTGTTGGGAATTAAATATTCAAGATGTTTAATATCGGATTCTACTCTAAGTATAATTCTGCTGATAGTGCAAAATGGTTTCTGCTGATGATGTTGATTCTGCTGATAGAGCATTTCACTCTGCTGATAGGCTTAACAACTCTGCTGATGATTTTGCTGATAGCGATAGATTGTTCCTGCTGATAATGAACAACTCTGCTGATGGAAGGATAAGATCAAAAAGATATTTATTGTATTTTGGTCAACAATATACGGTAGATAATATCTTACTCCATGTGCTTAGTTAACAAGTTGTATACATAGATACATGTTGTATCTGATGTACTGACACTCAATAGGATAAGTTAACCAAGTAAGTCGGTCAAGACTTTAAGCAATTTGTAAAGATCTTTTGACTATAAAAGAGATCTTAGACTAGTGATATTTAAGTGTGTGTGTCAAAAATATAGAAGTGTTAAGAGTTAGTCCATGCATAAGTTAGAACATGCATAACTGTTAGAACAAACACAAATATATCACAAGTGATAGAAACAAAAGATTCAAGGTTGTAACCCTAGTGATATTTCAAGGTCACTCGTATTATTATCTTTAATAATATTGAATCGTTTAGTGATAATCTTTATGTGTTTCGTTGCTAACTAACAAACATAACAATTCCATTTCCATAACATACACAACCTTCTAAGTTTGGTTGAGTGAATTCCGCGCACTTAATCATTTTAACACAACATATCATACACACAAAGTTAGAAGGTTTAACCACCTTAATCGTGTGTCCAGGATCCTAGCAAGTGGTATCAGAGCTAGGTTGATATTGTTGTTTTTAGAAGAAACAAGAAATGGATGTACAAGATGTTCAAACAAATGTTGCTGCAAAGTTGCCCATGATCAAACCCAATGAGTTTGAGTTATGGAGGATGAGAGTTGAGCAATATTTCATGGTTCAAGATTATGCTCTTTGGGACATAATTCAGTATGGTGATTCCTTCACTTTAGGCTATTCAGATGTTCTTGTTGAAGGGAAGACAGTTAGAAAAAGAAATACTGGACCAGTCTCCAATGATGAAAAGATACAGAAGAGAAATGATCAGAAAGCACGAAACCTGTTGCTTATGACCATTCCTGGTGAGCAAATGCTATCTTTTAACAAATATCTTGATGCAAAAACTCTTTTTGAAGAGATTTGTGCATGGTTTGGTGGTAATGAAACTACCAAAAAGACACAGAAGACTTTACTAAAGCACCAATTTGAAAACTTTACTGCTTTTAGTAATGAGTCTCTTGATAAGCTATTTTCAAGACTACACAAGCTTGTTAGTCAGTTAGCTGTGTTGGGTGTTGAGACTGAGAAGGAAGATCTCAACATGAAGTTCTTGAAAAGTCTACCTAGTGATTTTCATACTCATGTTATTGTCTGGATGAACAAACCAGAAATTAAAACTATGAAGCTTAATGATTTGTTCAACAACTTCAAAATTGTTGAACAAAGTCTAAAGAGAGGTGGAAATTATGGTACTAATTCTGGGAATGCTGCACTCTTATTAGTTCCTAGTGTTAGTCATACATAGGAGGTAGATGAAGTTGAAAGTGTTTCTAATGTTACTTATGGTGGTCCTTCTGCTAGTTTACAAAAGGATATTGCTGGACTTGGTGATCCAACATTTTATGCCTTTATAACCAGTCAAGCTAGTGGTTCTCCTTTAAATCATGAAGACCTTGATCAGGTTGATGGTGATGATTTGGAAGAGATGGATATTAAGTGGCAAGTTGCTTTACTTAGCATGAGGGCTAAGAAGTTTTGGCAGAAAACTAGAAAGCAAATTACCATAAATGGTAATGATACTGCTGGGTTCGATAAGAAGAAAGTGGAATGCTTTAACTGTCATAGGTTGGGACATTTTGCTAAAGAATGTAGAAGCCCAAGGAAGCAGGATAATAGGAACACTTGGTATAAACAAGAAAGGAATAAGGAAGTACTGGTGGAAGAGCCAAAGGCTATGCTGGCCATTGATGGTATTGGATATGATTGGAGCTCTATGGCTACTGAAGAGGATGCACCACCAAATGCTGCTCTTGTTGTCGATGGGATTGCTCTAATGGCTTCTTCTGATTCAGAGGTAGATACTATTCCTACTTGTACTAATTCATGTCCTAATTTTAAAAATTATGAAGACATTAAAAACAGATTTGATGCTTTTAGAGAAGAGTTAATTGATGCCCTTCATAATTTAGCTAATCACAAGAGGTGTGTAGGAGTTCTAGAAAAACAGATTCTACATTATAAAAAGAATGAATCTACGTTTACTGATGACTTAAATGCTTTAAAAAGAGGAATAACATTTAGAGATGAACTACTTAATGATCAAAGTAGACAGTTATCTGAAATCAAAACTGAAAAAGAAAATGTTAAGGTAACTATAGATACTCTAGCACATTCCTCAGAAGGAATGAATAAGATTTGGGAAGCTCAGGTAATTGATAAAGCTAATTCAGGTGTAGGTTACAAAACTGTTCCTCCACCATATAGAGGTGTTCCTTCACCTCCAGGTGTTGACCTATCACATACAGGTTTAGCTGAGTTTCAAGAACCAATCATGGAATATGGTTCTAAGACTAGTAAGAGTCTTAAGGTAGCAAAGATAAGTAAAAGTTTAGATAAAACTTTACATTATCAGGACAAGGTGTCCTTTGCTAAGAAAGGAGATGCTATAGTTGTTGAAGATTGTACAACTGATAGTGATGATGAAGAAGAACAGGTTATGTCTAAACCTGAAGTGGTTAAGAAAGTAGGAACAAAGGTTCCTAAGATAGTCAAACACAATACTGATAAGCCTAAATCAAACATTAAGCATGTTAGGCAACCAGTTAGATATTGTGAACAATACAGAACCACCAACAAGCCCAGAGGTAACCAAAGGAATTGGAACAACCTCAAGTCTAACCAATTAGGTGATGACTTTGCTTTTTATAATAAAGCTTGTTACACATGTGGTAGTTTTGACCATCTTGCAGCTTTCTGCAACCAATGGGTATCTGGGTATGAAATCCATAGAGTGAATCTCAAAAGGCAAACTCCTAAATCTCACTTTCACTCTAGTTCTAAGAAATCAAACCCCAGAGTAGTCAAAAGCAAGTCTATCCCAAAATCTGATCCTGCTGATAGACCAAATGATCCTGCTGATAGCAAATTTTACTCTGCTGCTCGACCATTTATGACTATTAACCCAAAATCAACAGCTAAGGGTGCAAAAACATTTTTCAAACATGCACCTACAACTGTTCTAAGTCCCATTCAATCAAAGGCAGTGGTCCATAAACAAATTTGGAGACCAAAGGGTAGAACTACAAAGTTAGCAGATTCTGCTGATAAGTATGTGGTTCACTCTGCTGATAAGGGAAAAAGGGCAAATGCTGTTAAGGCCTCAGCATGTTGGATTCATAAATCCAATGTTGAATCAACTATTCTTAAAAGATTCAATTACATTGATGCAAGAGGCAGATCCAAGTCAGTAATGGCTTGGATCCCCAAAAGAAACTAACACTCTTATTTGTGTGCAGGGACATTCAAATGATCAGGAAGAGGATCAAGGATATTCAGATAGTGGATGTTCTAGGCACATGACAGGCAACATGTCTTATCTTTCAGATTTTGAAGCTTTAAATGGAGGATATGTTACCTTTGGAGGGGGTGTTCGTGGCAAAATTTCTGGTAAAGGTACAATCAAAACCAGAAATTTAGATTTTTGATGAGGCGAAAAGTGTACCGCTTTTAAGGGGTCATTTAAGCCCGAAATCGTATTTATTTGATCAAATATTGCCCTAAATCGTTCCTTTTGTCATTTTAGGTACTTTTGAGGAGAAATCTGGAAAAGGAGGCATTTTGGACATTTTTGGAGCATTAAAGTGAAGAAAACGGCAAAGTCTCAAGAATCGGCTAAAAGTTACTCTTGACGGCGTCACAATTAACATGGGACGGCGTCATGCCTTGGCAAGAAAAGTTGGATGTGAAATTTACTCATGACGGGCCAGTGAGTTAGCATGAGAATTCTGACGGCGTCACGCTTTAACTAAATCAAGGGCGTCACGGCTTAAATCATAAGGGGACGGCGTCACGTTCATGATCCGACGGCGTCAAGCCTTGATAGGCCAGAATGGATTTTTGAAGAGCTAAAGAGGGACGGCGTCAAGAAGGTCACCCGGGAACCCTAAAAGCGGCGAGGTGACGGCGTCACAATGCATAAGGTGACGCCGTCAGATCCAAAAATCTATATATAGTTTTCTAATTTTTTGTCATTAAGGGAGAGCTTAGTGTGTGGAATTTTGGGATAAAACCCTAAGACGATTTTAGCTACTTTTTCAGGGCTTTTTGCCTTGAGATCTTCCATGTTTCATTGAAAGATAAGTTATCAATTAATCATTCAATATGTCTATGTGTTGTTTGATTCTATCTTATGCTTGTCTTTTGTTTAACATGTTAGGCTAATTTTATCTTGTGTTTGCTTAGATCTAATGAAACCTAGCTATTGATTATTGGTTGTTAGTGTGTTGTTAGTTGTATTGGATGATTGTTTATCTATGTTAGGCTTAAGAAAACTGGCTAACTTCCTATTCGGTAACTTGCTTGAACGTCTTAAGAAACATGAACCAAACGCGTACTAAAGGTTTTTATGGTTGTATTTAATGCACAAGCGAATTCTAGTGATCCCATGTTAGGAGCTTCCTAGCCGGCTCGACATAGGAGTGAAGTAGGAGCTTGTAGAGTTTGGGGAAGTAAGTACGCCACCCCACGAATGGTATTAAGGAATACACCCGTCATCCACGCGACTAATACACACTAATTAACCGGTAAAAGATAGTTAGGGAGTAAGGAAATCTAAGTAAACACATTTCTCTACACATAAGTTTCTCACCACATTTCATTTTTGTTATTATTATTTTATTTGCATTCGTAGTCATTTGGGTTAGTTGACTAGCAACTAATTCCGCCCACTCCTTCAAAACCGAGATTTTACTTGCTTTCATAAAAAACTATAAAAACATAAAAAGAATCTTCCTCAACCCTTAGACCTAATTAGAGTAGCCTTTCATACCTAACGAACACTATTCCCTGTGGAGAACGATCAATCCCCCGTACTTACCACTACACTATACTACATCGGTCAGGTACACTGCCTGGTGGGGTTGTAAGCCTCTTGAGATCCCTCGAGAGGTAAAACCTGTTGTAAGGTTACAAAACCACGCAATCAAGTTTTTGGCGCCGCTGTCGGGGAATAGTTATTGTTTAGGTTGAATTTTTATTTATTAGGTCTACTCACTAGATTCTTTTCTAGTGAGATTTTTATTTTTCTTTTTATTAGATTTCTTTAGTCTATCTTTTTCTTTGTGTGTTTGTTCGTAATTTCCATTGACTCTTCCGTTCACCATTATGGAGTACGCGAATCCACCATACCACCAACCACAAAGGCCGTTCTACCCTATTGACATCTCGAATTTCAAACAATATCGAGATGAACCCATATATGATGCATGGACTCGTTTTAGAAATTTACTCCGAAAATTCCCTCATCATAGTTTCGCTTTAGCATCCCTAACCTGAACCTTTTACTATCGTGTTGGCCAATATGACCAAATGCGCATTGAGGATTTTGCCAATGGGGACTTTAGGGAATTAAGTGCTGAAGAAGCATGGGATGCCATAGAAGATTGTGCCCAATATTATTATAGGGTAGACAACCCAACAGACGTTAGTACAAGTCAATTGAATATAAATTTCCTGGATCATGAAACAAGTTTGTTTGGGGATGAATACATTAGTGTTGAGATACCTAAGTGGTTGTCATGTAATGCCATAGTACAAAACAAACACATAGGTTATCTTGATGTGATGGAGGATCTAGCCGAGCATGATCACATTGATCAAAAAGACCTAGGTTTTATGATCGATGACGATGAATCTCAAGAAACACATGATGAATCTTTTGGGCAATTTGAATATAGCAGTCAGAATATTGAGGATGATCCTTATGATTCGGATATAGAAGTTGAGATGCCTAGAGAAGCACTTGAGATACTAGGGAAAATGTTAGGGTTAGATTCTAATAAAACACATGATGAGGATATAGGTGGTCTTGACACAAGGAATGATGAGGTAAGTAACATAAGCCTACCAAGTACCCCACAAGTCCTACCATCATTTGAGGCACACACACCGCCGGTGACTTACCCGGAAGAAGTTGAGGAGACTATAGGAACCCCAATAGAGGTAGAGCCCTTTGACCAAACCCAACTAGAAGAAATGGGTTTGAATGCTTTTAGTGATCACAACCTTTCTTTTAGTTCTATGGAAGTTCCTAGTTTTGATGAGCCGGAGCCTAAACCAAAACCGTTAACTAATCTTTCATCCTTAGATGTGAACTTAGGAGTTAAATTAGGTCCCGATCCACCCATCAAACCATGTAGTCCGGGTAATGTTAAGATTAAGGTAGTAAACTCTAGGCCTTGTAGAGAGGAAGCTAACATAGGAGTGAACCATGACCTTACATGCTTACATCACCCATTTATGATTGATCACAAAAAACATTATGGGTTTAAACCAGGTTTATTAGGTCAAAGTGGATTCTTAACTTGGAGTCTCTCGAAGTTGATAGAAGATGATCCCTTTCTAGGAGAAAATCTTAATCCGCCCACTAACCCAATTGAATTAGGTAAGGTTATGATGATAGGATCCCGCACCTTTGAGCATATAATTCACCCGTCACTCTTTCCTCACGTGGTATATTTCCACCCTAAGGGTGTGTATCGCTACTTTCACCCACACTTAATCCTAAGTGTAGGGAAAACCTCCCCTATTTCCGTTAAATAAGGGTAGAGTCAGGCTCGTGACTCGAACAAAAACAAGCGCTCTTGGGAGGCAGCCCATGCTTTATTTGCTTTGTGTGTTTATTTATTTGTTTGTTTGATTTTATTTGTTTCCGTATGTGTGTTTAATTTTTATTATTATTGATTCATGTTCAAAACTAATTTGTGAAAATGCTTTATGTTGTTTTTAACTTCGTCTTAACTACATATAAAGGTATTTTGCAAAAGATAAGTGTAAGGGAAATCTAAATCGGTTTATTAGAACACAAATTAACATGAATCGTAATAATAATAAATTAGCATACATATTCGTGTTTGTTTGAGTCAAATGCTTGTATCGAGTCATAATGATGTTTTGCAGGATTTCCAGGAAGTAAGGTAAAGGTTTTTCCAGAAATTTTCCGGAAACTTAAAACGAAAATTTTTGTCAGGTCATTTCTGACGGCGTCAGGGGTTATAACCTGACGGCGTCAGATTTAATTTCCAGAAATTTTTGAAAGTTTTGTTTTCGTAAAAAGTTTTTATTAAATCTCCAACTTATAATCTCCAGGAATCTGCAAAATTATCATTCCACAAGCATTATATCCTTATATATAGATTTTATCCCGCCGATGTTATGCAGGTTTTCGTGTTTGTTTTCTCAGGCTTAACAGGTTATTTTGGACAAGGAGATGTTTATGGAATCAAGCTTATGGCGATGCATTAGTCATGGAGCTTCAACATTCTCTTTGGAGGAAGATTTAACCGTGTAATTTCATTATCCACTGAGCGAATCAGGGGAGTATTTGATTTCATTCTTTTACTTTTTGCTTTTACATTTTGTTATTTGAACATTGGGACAATGTTCATCTTAAGTGTAAGGGGAGGGTAAAAGTACGATTTTAGAGAATACAATTGCGCTTGATTTTTGTTTGTTTAATAATAGATGTGTAATAAAACTGAGAGAAATACTTGATTAGGGTAATTTTAGTGCCAAATTTAAAATTTTTTACAACATATAGGAGTGAAACTTTAGTTCTAATAAGCGTCTCACGGATAGGAGTTATATGACTAGCACAAAAACCGTACCACTAAAAAAATTTTCCACCCCCAAATATGTGAGGTTCGCCCCTAGAATTGGTAGGAAAAGCATTTATGCTATGATGTGTGTACCGGTAGCACTTAGATTCTAGAACTTGCGTTAGGACCATTCCGAGGCCACAAGTGAGACTACATTCGTGTAGTTAGATTTACTACATGATAAGAGGCATTAGGATTAACCCATTGTTTTACACCTGTGTTTTTGTTATAATTACGTTGGCTACATTGGTCAAGTAATTCTCCCACACCCTTTGCGTTGTACTCATTTTTAGTACACGATACCCCTAGTACACCCCTCAGAGCCTATCTTTTCGTTTCGACCTTTAAGCATTTTACTTAAAGGAAGAATTTGTTTACACCCCACTAAAATGTACACCCAAATCGCCTTAGCCTACCTTGTATGCACTCATTTTTAGTGCATTATTGTGACAACATTTGTTTAAACCCAAGTTAATTATCTAGTTGATTACATGGTTGCTAAGTCGAGTCATATCCTTGTACATATTGTTTTGGGACGATTGGGACTCATGGGTAAAGTACTAGTATAATGGAGTAATGGGGAAGAACATCATTTATTACCCCATATGTGCTAAATATTTTAAAAGTACTCCAAGTGTTTCAATTATCTTAATTCGAGTCATTAGATTAGTATTTGTAAAGTTATGTAAAAATTCAAGTGTAAGGGGAATGCAATGCCCCTATGATGTATTATTTTGGATGGTAGGGCAAGAGTGTATGCAAAAAAAAAAAAAAAAAAAAAAAAAAAAAAAAAAAAAAAAAAAAAAATCAAAAAAATCAAGAAAAATACAAAAAAATGAGAAAATGAAAAATAGAAAAAACATACGGACTACCATCCCGTTTTATTTTATGTTTGTTTTATATTTTTGTTATTTTGTTATTTCGTTTCTAGCTTAAGATCGAGTCTAGTCTGGGCTTAGCAACGTTGTATAGTACATGTAATTGATCAAGATCTTTAACTCGCCACCAGTAAAATATCCCGTATCCAACAAAACCGTGTTTTCCTTTTCCCTACACCTAACGTTATAACCCATTTAAAAGCCCTCTTTGATAGTTTATCTTAGGTGCTTACGCCTAGTGGAGGAGGTTTTCGATCCTTTCCCAAGCCTATGGTAATCTATTTGCTATGACAGGTAGTGAGAGATATTTTCCGTTTTCATTTATGAGATTTATTTTGATGACACTTGAGAGATGTGAGTATCTAAACACTACTTGTGAGGTGCTAGTATGTAATCTCCGTGCTTATTATGATTGAAGTGGAACGATTATTTGTTGTAATTACTTTTATGTTAGCATTAAATGACCCCTAACTTGTATTTTGATTAGAATAAAAGCGCATTTGCTTGAGGACAAGCAAATCTCAAGTGTAAGGGTATTTGATGAGGCAAAAAGTGTACCGCTTTTAAGGGGTCATTTAAGCCCGAAATCGTATTTATTTGATCAAATATTGCCCTAAATCGTTCCTTTTGTCATTTTAGGTACTTTTGAGGAGAAATCTGGAAAAGGAGGCATTTTGGACGTTTTTGGAGCATTAAAGTGAAGAAAACGGCAAAGTCTCAAGAATCGGCTAAAAGTTACTCTTGACGGCGTCACAATTAACATGGGACGGCGTCATGCCTTGGCAAGAAAAGTTGGATGTGAAATTTACTCATGACGGGCCAGTGAGTTAGCATGAGAATTCTGACGGCGTCACGCTTTAACTAAATCAAGGGCGTCACGGCTTAAATCATAAGGGGACGGCGTCACGTTCATGATCCGACGGCGTCAAGCCTTGATAGGCCAGAATGGATTTTTGAAGAGCTAAAGAGGGACGGCGTCAAGAAGGTCACCCGGGAACCCTAAAAGCGGCGAGGTGACGGCGTCACAATGCATAAGGTGACGCCGTCAGATCCAAAAATCTATATATAGTTTTCTAATTTTTTGTCATTAAGGGAGAGCTTAGTGTGTGGAATTTTGGGATAAAACCCTAAGACGATTTTAGCTACTTTTTCAGGGCTTTTTGCCTTGAGATCTTCCATGTTTCATTGAAAGATAAGTTATCAATTAATCATTCAATATGTCTATGTGTTGTTTGATTCTATCTTATGCTTGTCTTTTGTTTAACATGTTAGGCTAATTTTATCTTGTGTTTGCTTAGATCTAATGAAACCTAGCTATTGATTATTGGTTGTTAGTGTGTTGTTAGTTGTATTGGATGATTGTTTATCTATGTTAGGCTTAAGAAAACTGGCTAACTTCCTATTCGGTAACTTGCTTGAACGTCTTAAGAAACATGAACCAAACGCGTACTAAAGGTTTTTATGGTTGTATTTAATGCACAAGCGAATTCTAGTGATCCCATGTTAGGAGCTTCCTAGCCGGCTCGACATAGGAGTGAAGTAGGAGCTTGTAGAGTTTGGGGAAGTAAGTACGCCACCCCACGAATGGTATTAAGGAATACACCCGTCATCCACGCGACTAATACACACTAATTAACCGGTAAAAGATAGTTAGGGAGTAAGGAAATCTAAGTAAACACATTTCTCTACACATAAGTTTCTCACCACATTTCATTTTTGTTATTATTATTTTATTTGCATTCGTAGTCATTTGGGTTAGTTGACTAGCAACTAATTCCGCCCACTCCTTCAAAACCGAGATTTTACTTGCTTTCATAAAAAACTATAAAAACATAAAAAGAATCTTCCTCAACCCTTAGACCTAATTAGAGTAGCCTTTCATACCTAACGAACACTATTCCCTGTGGAGAACGATCAATCCCCCGTACTTACCACTACACTATACTACATCGGTCAGGTACACTGCCTGGTGGGGTTGTAAGCCTCTTGAGATCCCTCGAGAGGTAAAACCTGTTGTAAGGTTACAAAACCACGCAATCAATTTTGAAGATGTGTACTATGTAAAAGAGCTAAATTATAATCTTTTTAGTGTTTCACAAATGTGTGACAAAATGAATAATGTTCTTTTCTGTGAGACTGAATGTCTTGTACTTTCTCCTGATTTTAAGATGCCTGATGAAAGTCAAGTACTTCTTAGAATTCCTAGAAAGGGCAATATGTACAGTGTAGACATGAAGAATATTATTCCTAAAAAGAATTTAACTTGTCTTGTTGCAAAGGCCACATTGGAAGAATCAATGAAATGGCATAGAAGGCTTGGTCATATTAACTTCAAAACCATAAATAAAATTGTTAAGAATGGTTTGGTAAGAGGTTTACCTCACAAAAGATTTGAAAATGATCAAACATGCATTGCTTGTCTAAAAGGCAAACAACACAAAGCCACTTGTAAGCCCAAGATTTTTAACTCTATCAATCAGTCTTTGTTTATGCTACATATGGACTTATTTGGACCTGTTTCAGTGATGAGCATAATGCATAAGAGATATTGTCTAGTTATTACTGATGACTATAGTAGATTTACATGGGTTTTCTTCTTAGCCACTAAGGATGAAACATCTAGCATCCTTAAGGACTTCATTACACAGATAGAAAATCAAGTAAGCAAGAAAGTGAAAGTCATTAGAAGTGATAATGGGACAGAGTTTAAGAATAGAGTTATGGATGATTTCTGCAAAGAAAAAGGTATTAAGAGAGAATTTAGTGTTGCTAGAACACCACAACAGAATGGTGTAGCTGAAAGAAAGAATAGAACACTAATTGAAGCTGCTAGAACAATGTTAGCTGATTCTAAGCTACCAATAAACTTTTGGGCAGAGGTAGTCAACACTGCTTGTTATGTTCAAAATAGAGTTTTAGTTGTGCAGCCTCACAATAAGACATCATATGAACTTTTTAATGGTAGAACTCCTGCAATAGGATTTCTTAGACCTTTTGGATGTCATGTGACAATTCTCAATACCTTAGACCATTTAGGAAAATTTGATGGTAAGGCAGATGAAGGTTTCTTTGTTGGTTATTCTCTTAATAGCAAAGCTTTTAGAGTTTACAACACAAGAAAATAAATCGTAGAAGAAAATCTACATGTGGAGTTTTTAGAAAACAAATCCAATGTAGAAGGTCAAGGACCAAAATGGCTATTTGATCTGGAATATCTAACAAATTCAATGAATTATGTGCCTTTTGTTGCAGAAACTAATGATTTTGCAGGTTCAAATACAAAAAATGAGGCAGAGTTAGAGAAAGATCAAGATTATGTGATAATGCCAATATGGTCAAGTACAATTGTGGAATCAACTTCGACAACTAATGAACCTTCTTCTAGCAAAGCTAAAGAAAGTGTTGAAGATGAAAGTAAAGAGTATGGAACTCAGGAACAACAAAGTGTTTCTGCTGGTAGTATTTCTGTTCCTGCTGGTAGTATTTCTGTTGCTGCTGGTAGTGTATCTGTTTCTGCTGATGACTCTGCTGATAAGCTTACTGATTCTGCTGTTCGGCCAAATGACTCTGCTGCTGGCCCTTCAGAAACAAAAGAAGCAGAATTCTCAGATAATGAGGTGGATTACAACAATCTTCCATCAAATTATCAAGTTCCTACTACACCACAATCAAGAATTTACAAAGTTCATTCCCTGGAACATGTGATTGGAGATATACAGTCAGGTGTGAAGACAAGACAACAATTGATGTCTTCAGACCAACAAGGGCTTCTTGATGCCCTTTATGCTTCAAAACAACATGAGCTTTCAAACTCTTGTTTGTTTGTATGTTTTCTCTCACAAGCTGAAATAAAGAATATTCTTACAGCCCTAGATGATTCAAGCTGGTTAGAGGCTATGCAAGAAGAGCTTCTTCAGTTCAAGATTCAAAAGGTTTGGGTGCTAGTTGATTTACCTACAGGTGTGAAGGTAATTGGCACTAGATGGGTTTTTAAGAACAAAAGGGATGAAAGAGGAATTGTAATCAAGAATAAAGCTAGATTAGTAGCGCAAGGGTACACACAAGAAGAAGGGATAGATTATGATGAAGTTTATGCTCCAGTAGCAAGGATTGAGGCGATTAGGCTTTTCTTAGCTTATGCTTCATTTTTAGGCTTCACAGTCTACCAAATGGATGTCAAAAGTGCATTTTTATATGGTGAAATTGGAGAAGAGTTATATGTTTCACAACCTCCAGGCTTCATTGACCCATTACATCCAAACAAAGTGTACAGAGTAGTGAAAGCTCTATATGGCCTTCATCAGGCACCAAGAGCTTGGTATGCAACACTAGCTTCCTACTTATTAGAAAATGGATTTCAAAGAGGAAAGATTGATCAGACACTGTTCATCAAACAGCACAAGAAGGATCTTCTGTTAGTGCAGGTGTATGTGGATGACATTATCTTTGGATCTACTAGGAAAGAAATGTGTTTAGAGTTTGAGAAGCTTATGAAAGATAAGTTTCAGATGAGTTCTATGGGAGAACTTACATTTTTTTTGGGTTTGCAAGTTAAGCAATCATCTGAAGGCATATTTATTAGTCAAGACAAATATGTTGCAGAGATACTTAGAAAATTTCAATTTGCTGATTCAAAAATAGCAAGCACACCAATGGACTCTGAGAAGCACCTTCTGAAAGATGAAGATGGAGAAAATGTAGATGTACACAATTACAGATCTATGATAGGCTCTTTGATGTATCTTACATCATCTAGACCTGATATCATGTTTCCTGTTTGTGTTTGTGCAAGATTTCAAGTTACTCCAAAGGTTTCTCATTTAACTGCAGTCAAGAGAATTTTTAGATATCTCAAAGGTCAACCAAGGTTGGGTATATGGTATTCTAGAGAATCTCCTTTTGACTTGGTAGCATATTCGGATAGTGATTATGCTGGTGCTAGCTTGGACAGAAAGTCAACAACTGGAGGATGTCAATTCCTTGGGTGTAGACTTGTCTCATGGCAGTGTAAGAAGCAAACAAGTGTGGCAAATTCAACAACTCAAGCTGAATACATAGCTGCTGCAAGTTGCTCTAGTCAAGTTCTATGGCTTCAAAACCAATTCCTTGATTATGGGTACAATTTCTTAAACACTGTTATTCATATTGATAATAGTAGTACAATTTGTATTATTAAAAATCCAGTGCAACATTCTAAGACAAAACACATTGAAATTAGACATCACTTTATAAGAGACTGCAATGAGAAAAGATTAATTCAAGTTCTTAAAATTGCTTCAGAACATAATTTTGCAGATTTGCTAACAAAAGCTTTTGATGTTTCAAGGTTTCAGTACTTGGTAGCAAGTATTGGAATGCTTAATCTTTAAATTTTCAATATGATGTGTTTATGTAAATAAATTTTTGTTGTTGCTACAGATTCATAAGGTACTGCTAATGTATCATAAGGTACTGCTAAGGCACACAAGGTGCTGCTAGTACAAAATTAAAATTGTGTTATTCATATAGTTGGTCTTATGATTATACTAATGCAAGACAAGTACTTTGTACATTGTTCTTTTGGTTTTAGACTAACAATTTCAGGTATGAATATGTAAACACAAAGGATGTTTCAAGTGAAATGGAAACAGCAGAATTGAGATATTAGCTGCTGACCATAATAGGTTTATGATGGACTGAGTTTGGGAATTTAAAACTCCTTAAAACTTCTTTCTTGAAATCTAGTTATGATATTTCACATTGAATTGATGACTTAGTTGATCAGATAGTAACTGATACAACTCACTTTCTATCATTTTATACTTTTAAGTATAATGTGCAAGTCTGAGGACATCTGATAGAAAGAACAGCGAGCAAAAGTGAATCTAACACTTGTGTTAGAGATAACAAATGCCATGAGCTGGAAACCCTGTCAAGAAAATCTTTTGAATAGATTTATCTTTACACAGGCAGTTATTTATAACTGAAAAATATTGGTTCTCACACAACCAGAGGTTGCTTTAAACCGAAATTATGATTGAGTGTCTGTTATACACTTAATCCTTTCAAAATGGTTGGAAGCAGTATGATTTTTCAATTCTAAAATCATGAACATACTGCCAAGGCAAAAGTTTCTTAAAAAGGATTTTTCAAGGGACTCACAAAAACCATCCATTGATGGACCAAGAGTCAAATGTCCAATGAATCACCTCTCATAGGAGTTAACACACCTAGAAGTGATGAGGGCAGTAACTTAAACTCTTAAGGAATTATTGGCTTCATGTACAATATTGTCTGAAAACAAGTTCAAACTGATAGATCAGGTGATATGAAGAGCAGTTCTTTAGTACATAGTGAGATCTTCCAAACAAGGGGAGGATGAAACAAAAGTTATTTGCTTCAGAGGAGGTAACAATCTCAGGGGAGGAAATAATGGCCCAGAAAAGGAAGATAATCCAATATATGGAAGGAGAAGACAAGAGCATACAAGATGATGAGGAGGTTGAAAATGACAAGAACATTCCAAAGGAGAAAGTTCTATCTAGATCAAACGAAGAAAAGTTTCAATTTCACTTCAAAGACATGCTGGTTAGATGATTTCACTTGTTGAAACAAGCATCCAAGATACACAGCATCATTGCCTCTTATAATTCCTCCATCCACGGAAATTGCACCATCTTTTAGTCCAAGATAGGTTCAATATGTTTTGATATTGCTAAAGTCAAAGAAGAGCAAAGTAGATGAATTACTGAGAAGATATTCAATCTTGAAGAACATAAGTGTTTGAAAGATCTTCAATCCAAGATTTAATTCAGAAACATGTTTGAAAGGATTCACATGTTTAGGGGAGGATTGTTGGGAATTAAATATTCAAGATGTTTAATATCGGATTCTACTCTAAGTATAATTTTGCTGATAGTGCAAAATGGTTTCTGCTGATGATGTTGATTATGCTGATAGAGCATTTCACTCTGCTGATAGGCTTAACAACTCTGCTGATGATTCTGCTGATAGCGATAGATTGTTCCTGCTGATAATGAACAACTCTGCTGATGGAAGGATAAGATCAAAAAGATATTTATTGTATTTTGGTCAACAATATACGGTAGATAATATCTTACTCCATGTGCTTAGTTAACAAGTTGTATACATAGATACATGTTGTATCTGATGTACTGACACTCAATAGGATAAGTTAACCAAGTAAGTCGGTCAAGACTTTAAGCAATTTGTAAAGATCTTTTGACTATAGATGAGATCTTAGACTAGTGATATTTAAGTGTGTGTGTCAAAAATATAGAAGTGTTAAGAGTTAGTCCATGCATAAGTTAGAACATGCATAACTGTTAGAACAAACACAAATATATCACAAGTGATAGAAACAAAAGATTCAAGGTTGTAACCCTAGTGATATTTCAAGGTCACTCGTATTATTATCTTTAATAATATTGAATCGTTTAGTGATAATCTTTATGTGTTTCATTGCTAACTAACAAATATAACAATTCCATTTCCATAACATACACAACCTTCTAAGTTTGGTTGAGTGAATTCCGCGCACTTAATCATTTTAACACAACATATCATACACACAAAGTTAGAAGGTTTAACCACCTTAATCGTGTGTCCAGGATCCTAGCATTTATTGTTTATCTTAAATGAAGCTTAACATATCACGAGGCCTTTCGAACTCGTGTGATGCACCGGTTGTGTTTTTGGTTGAATATCTACGTGTTAGGTACGTAATGTTTGTGCAGATGTTTATATACTTTTTAGCAGGTTGCGGCAATGTTTGTAATATAAGTTTTATATAATCAGTTATATGTAATGTATGAAGTTATTTATTTTATTTTTATATTTTGTTTAATAGGTTTGTAATTTGTATTTGTGATCGCGGGATGAAGATTGTTGGTGGCATTATTGAATAACTTTTAATTGAGTTTCAGTGAAACAATGAAAATGACATTTAGGTTTTATCGTTATAGTATTTCGTACTCGGTTAATTCGTGGCATTAGATGGTTAAAAAGCATGTCATGTAAGAACGAAGGTTTGATCGGGGTTGGTTGCATTAAAGCATCAATTGACTTGTGTGGACATAATATTACATTGGTAAAATTGTATTATTTGATATTAAGCATTTATTTGATATGATGTCTGATTGTTCAGAATTGACTTGTGGGGAACTACTAAATGATAATGATACATAGATAGAGCCGATATTTTAAAAATACATTTGTTAATGAAGAATATTTAAGGAAATAATATGTTTTATCATAATAGGCAAAATTTGAGGGTTGCTTTTGTTATATTGCAAAGCTTAATTGTAATTTTGAGGCATTTTAAAGTTGGAGGGTTTTGTGTGGTATTGGTAAAGTTTATGTTTATTACAGATTTGATGTTTCTATATGGGAAGACGAAAGAACTGTATGAATTAATACTCAATTTAATTTTTGGAATGATTAACTCTATTCAGTTACAATATATTGAGTTAATGATTGGTTTAGTTTCATTAGTCCCATTTAAGTTTGATTAACAAACCACCATTTCTTACCTAACCACTATCAACGCATCAACAAAAAATTGTCTCAAACTCCTCTAATCAATGAACTGCAAGATATGTGTGGGTAAGATAAGCTACACAACTGTTTCAAGTTCCTATTCTGTTAAGAAGTTACTGAAGATGAAGGGATGCTCATGTGGCTGGGGGATCGATGCAATGAGCTGCGTAGAAAGATTGATAAGCGCACCGAGAGAATGAGTGTGGTTTTTTCTCTTAATTTTGATGAAGAAGAATCTGCTGATGATACTTATGAGTGCCTTCATGAGGTTCAAGTGATGGAGTTTCGTTTGCTGGAGTCGCTTACGGCCATTTTGGTTGAAGTACGTGCTGTTGTAACCAAGAAACTGCATGATATTGCCATCATGGAGAAGTTCAATTAGGGATACAGTCGAATGGTTGTTTAGGGTTTTTTGGGTTGGTCAATCGTGTAGGTAGTTTGGTTGGGTTTGGATGTGTTTTGCTTGGTTGATGCTTAATGTTATTATGGCCATGTAAGATGTACTCATCTACTTATATAATGAATAAAATTTATGTTTTAAGGGCACAATCTCCAATCTCGTTCCTGATGTTGTTGTTGTTGTTGTTGTTTTTTTTTTTTTTTTTTTTTTTTTTTTTTTTTTTTTTTTTTTTTTTTTTTGATATAATTCATTTATAAGCAGTTGGCTTATTTTATATCTCACACATATGAATAAAACACACATAAAAACACATACTGGTGAAATAGGTATGTATAGCGATTTGAGGGTTTTTAGTTTGAAATAACATAAAAGCAATCAAACAATAAACAATCAAATTAAACGCTATCTTTAAGGGCTTGATTGTTTTATCATCACTACGAACATTGATTTGGGCGTTGAATAAGTCGTTCGGGTATTGGTTTTTTATTTGTATGCTCATTGGATATTGTACAAGGGATTTGGATTTGAGCGTTATTAGTTTAATGGGTGTGTTTAAAAATTGTTGCATTTGTTTTATGTTGATTACTTGATGATGTTTTTGTGTTTTGGATGGATTATTGGGGGTTGTTTGATTCTTATTGTCTGCTTATAGATGTTTAAAGAGTGTTTGGGATTATGTTTTAATATACGAAATAAGCAAATCTGAGAGTGTTTTGGACTATAGTCCACTATGCTTATAAAATTTGTTTGAAATTGAAATTAGCAAGTTGTGTATAAGATCTTCAACATAATAAGCTTCGGGTCATTCTCGATCATGAATAGGGCATCTCAACTTAAGATTAACCAAAGCATCTCATATTTATATATGCACGTTTGAAAAAAGTTAAGTTTATCGGCCTTTGCATATCTTGATAAGGTTAAAAACTTATAAAGTGATATTTGTTTAACACATGTTTAGTACATAAGTTGTTTAAAGAAACTTACCTTTGCTTCAAGTTCCAAATTGATTGGATTGCTGTTTGGATTAACATTAATAGAGTAAGTGGATTTGGTTGTTTATCTGAGTTCATTAGCAGCTTTCCGGCTTTATCCGCTTATAGTGCTAGAATCGTAACTTTTTATATTTTTATTTGGGATGTCAGTAAGTGATTACGAATAAGCATTTTAGAGGTATTTGAGATTGAATAGTGATTAGATGGCATATTTTAAACTTTTATTTATACTGAAATAAGCTTACACACATTTATTGAAACAGACAAAACTGCTTATCTGCTTATAAATAGGAAACATTCAATATTTAGTATTCAACATTTTCCTTAAAGCTGTAAGATGTCGATACGAATATTCACCTAATCATGCTTATCACTATCACTTCCATAAGCATCATCCATTTCTTCATGTGCTGAGTTATTGGTAGGATATAAACACTGCAACGGTATAGCATTTGTTGCTGTTTGGTACTTGGCTTTGAAATTACATGCTCTCAACATTTTGGTGGTTCTGGCAAGTTGTAAATCCGGGTTATCTTCCAGCTGCCTTTTTTCTTCCTTCAACATTTTTATTATTTCTCGCTTGTCGTTTTCAGGTTGTGCACCTCCATTCTCAGCCTATAATGCAAAGAACATTGCAGTCAATACAGTTGTAACAAACAGATGTTATTTAAAGTTCAAAATAAAAGGTTAGTCTCAATTCATTTATAACCTGAAAATCGTTGATTAATGTTTTTAGACTCTTAAGCTTACGATAAGGCCAACGCTGAATACCCACATCTCTGCAGTTATATTTCAAAGTAGTTTAACCAACATTAAGCTCTTTTGCAGCTTGCCTTATCGTCATGTGAAAGTACTGGCTGATCATATCTTTGTTGTATGCCATGAGCTTATGATATGGATAGTAGATATGTGAGGGTGAACAAACAACTGGAGCAGTGGAGGTGGAGGTTAGAATGTGGCTTTTAAAAGCCTTACAAAGCCTCGTAGATTCCCAACAGTTACAAAAAGGTTTGTAACTTCTGATTAATCATAAATTTAATTGATTATATATTAATAAGGTGTGTTATTATTGTTATTGATATTTACTGCCATATAATTTTTAGTTCATATTCTCAAGTAAACCAATTTAAAAGTTTGTTGATCTTTAATCTGCAAAACAATTATAAAATATGCTATCTTTGTCTATCTTTAACAGTCAACATCAATAGAAATGTTTATGATGAACGAGAACTTTTTAGGAATAGCCGTAACTTTATTTGATTTAGAGTTGTACGTGTATATAGAATTGAAGTTATATTATTCCATATGACTGTGGGACATAACTCTAGATGATGTTAGCAACCTTATTCATTGGATATTGCCAAAGGTTTATAGTACTGTTCTACTCGCTTACTTAGTATTGCTGTGGATTATTTTGTACTGCTAAGATAAGTGTTTACTAGTGCCAACGTATCTTGCTTATGCTGCTACATGTTTCTACTGCCATCAAAATTTTAAAAGATGCAAGTTGTAAGTTTCTACTGTCCATATTAGTTAATACTGCTGCCAATGGAAATTAGTACTGCCAGTTCATGGATTTCATGTTTGTATTGCTTGTTATAGCAGTTAGTACTGCTTGTTGGAACTGGTATATATCGTTAGTACTGCTGGCATGTTATTTGGTTATTGAAGATGGATTTTAGTACTGTTATGGCAACCTTATTCATTTCCATATGACTGTGGGACATAACCATAGATGATGTTAGCAAAATGCATGTATGGAGCAACTCAGGTATAAAATACATATAAAAGCTGATTACCTCATATCATATTTAAGAGCTTTGAGTGCAGGGATTCCAGGATCATCCAGTTCTGTATGATGTATTGCACGATGGTTGGCCAATGGATAAATATTTATGGCAATTAATAAAGATATGTTATTCATAATTTCTTATGCATAAATAGTTGAATTATATTAACTATATAAAATAGGGATTGACATATTAAGATAAGTTTGTAAATGTCTATTTGAAAACAATATTCCGGGTTCGGTTCTTGAATTCTTTGTCTTCATCCTCCTTCATTAGGATCTTCAGGCCATTGGGGCTTGTCACTCTAGAAGTTGCCACGTAAAGTTCGCCGTGACTGAAAACAGATTTTGGAAAATAGACACCTACATAAGAAAGTGATTGTCCTTGGCTTTTGTTAATGGTCATTGCGTAGCATGGTTTTATGGGGAACTGTCTTCGTTTCATTATGAATGGCCATTGTGTTTGCGTGGACGTCAGTGTAATCCTGGGAATCACGACAGTCTCCCCTATTTTTGACCCAGTTAGGATTTTTGCTCGAATAACAAATTCACCAAGATCGGTGATAATAATCCGAGTTCCATTACATAGACCCTGTGCTGGGTTAACATTCCTTAAGAGCATAACGGGTAATTCGTTTTTTTAAGGACAGCTCATGAGGTGGCATTCCTGGGAAATTTAAGGAATTTAGGAACTTGACTGGATATAGGTGTTTTTTGGTCTAGCATATCGGTCGATGCTTTACACACTTCGTCTGCACTATTGTATGTCTTAATTGCACCTCCCAACTTCTTAAACATATAGGCATTTATTGCATCAGCGTCCTCATTTCTTGGAGTGAGTATTGCCCTTTCTTTTAGATATGCATCCTCACTTTTTCGTGTAGTAAAATCAGGAAAGGTTTCGTCCACAATCTGCTTGATAGGGCAACTGCCTGATTTTATAATGAAATCCTCGGGAATCTCAATCCATGTCGGCTCACCTTCCTCTTTGCTTTTAGATGGCAAATTCCCATCACCCAAATCCAAAACCCATTTATTGAATTCCTGTTTTCGGGTATTGACTGCACCATTTGCAGAATACTCGTTTACTCTCATGCTCTGTGTAAGCGTGAAAACCTTGCAAGATTTCCAAAAAAAAAGATCAGTTTATACACGCGTTGACCACCTCTTGCCTTTTACCTTTGTGGATAACCGGTAGAACTTGTCTAAAGTCATCGCCAATCAATACCGTAAGACCCACAAATATCTTATTCCGGTTGTCTGAATCCTGGTACCCCAATATATCTCTTAGAGTTTTATCCAACGCCTCAAATGCATACATTTGAGTCATTGGTGCCTCATCCAAAATAATCAGCTGAACTTGTTGCATAAGCTCAGCCAAGTGCGTGTTTTGTTTTATGCCACATGTGTTATTTTCCATTAATTCTAATGGTATGATGAATTTGCTATAGGCGGTCCTTCCTCCTGGAAGTAGTAACGAAGCTATCCCTAATCCAATGAAAGGGTTCAAGTTAGGAGATTGGTAGGCATAAATAGGAGTAACTGTTGTAATTTAAGCATTTGATGATGTAGAAATAAAAAATTATTATTAAAATAGCATACCCGAAGATGCGACCGCCAGCACGATTTTTCGTTCAGATCTTAACCTTGAAATGATGGTCTTATATAAGAACGTCTTCCCGGTACCCCTAGGCCCATAAACAAAGTAAAATTTGCCTTTTTTTATTATGAACCGATTCAATAACCTCTTCATATATCAGGCGTTGTTCGGGGTTTAACAACGAATTAAGATGATCATGTTCAACCTTGCTTTTTTACATATCAAAATATAGGGCTTCTCTGATCAAGCGGTTGTCCATGTTTGTTAGCAGTTTTGGATCAGGTCGTGGTAGATCTTGGAAATCTGACAAAGACCTCCCATTCCTATTTAACAATTCCTGGATGTCAACCAAGCAATAGTTTTTAATTTGTTCTTCCGTTAATTCCAGCTCAGGATACTTGAAAAGTTTACGCTTTCTATGTAATATGTCCTCGGAAAGAGCTTCCCAGTTTTCCTCCCATAATTATAGTGGCTTACTTACATCAGAGAACAACAAAATTGTAACAAACAGATCACGCAGCTGTGGTCCTAATGCCCAAAATCTTGCTTCGGATATAGCGTTTGTCCATTCCCTGTCATCATTTAGGAGACCATAGGCAAAGCATACCTCTTTAAAATTCCCATATTGTTTATTGTTAACCGTCATAAGTTCTTTAAAAGATTGAGGCCCTCTTACAACGTTCAATACCATTCTGAGGTAGTAGCGCTCACCCGATGCCGAGTTTAAGTAGTAAATCCTACCAATGCTTTTTTGTTGTTTCCGTTTTTTCCAAAGTCTATTTTCTTCATGCCAGACATAGTGTTTTGGTATTTCAGAATAAGTGAGCTTTCTGGCATCAGGATCTCACTTGTTCAGCTCAAACGATTCAGTAAATATTGTGATTTTGATGTCCTCCCTTTGAAGCAATGCTGGTAAATTTTGCGAGTCATGTAATGTTATTGAATTCTGATTTGGTAGATGGTAATGGAGTTTCATGACAGATGGGTAGGAGTAGTGAATGTCGAAAGAGAATAATCGCCATACTGCTTCACACGGTGCTAAATAGCGACAATTTAAAAAAGCTTTGATTTCATCAACTTCGTTTATTTTCTCAGACATTACATGCTGTCCGGTTGCAACATTTTCTTGTATGACAATCGTTGCCCTATCCGGACCTTTATTTAAATACTTAAATAAATACTTTATCGCCTTTGATCTATTGCACCATTCAACGTTAATGTGCGCCTGGTACTTCAGCAGCAGATAGCGATTGTGAGGAACCACATATCTATTGTCAAAGGTGAATTTACCTTTCACAGCATACACTTTATTGTCCCTTCGGCGGTAAACAGGGTATGCTTTAGGAAACCTTTTAGAGCATTTTCCGTCTGTGTTGCATGGTGCATTTTTCCCATCTTTACCACAGGGTCCGTGCAGCATGAATTCGGTAACAACTTTGTACCCTTCTGGATCGCGCACCGGACATGGCAGTTCTGCAGATATTATATCATCTATCTGTGCTGGTGTCATGCATTTTTGGTCTTCCTCGAGCCACAGTAGAATATGTGCGTGCGGGAGACCACGTTTTTGGAATTCAATTACATAAATGACTGCATTATAAGAGTTATTAGGGAATAAGTTTTGACTATTAATGATTAATAAAATTAAGAATAATGATTATACGACATGGGATTGGTTACCTGCACGGCTAACGCCAAATACATATTTTTTGGTAAGATCATCTAGTAATTCGGTAAGTTTCATTTTGAACACTCTTGATCCTATCTCCGGCCTATCATGTAGTTTTTGGCCAGAGAAAGTGGCAAGCATTTCGGCAATCTCAGGCCAGTTTGGGTTAGATGTGAAGTTGATAAATAGGTCTGGATTTCCATATGCCCGAAACAAATTCATCGCATCTTGATAGTTTTGCATCATATACCTTGGCCCACTGATAAAACTTGAGGGTAAAACTATTCTTTTGCCAAGTCCCATTGCATCTGTGTCGCCTCTTGTAACAACATCCTAAAGGTTGTGATAGAGGTCAACTCGCAGTGTATCTTGGTTTCTTCGCGTCCATTTAAGCCTTTGTTTTTCAACTGCCGTATATGCATCGACCAAATACTGCTGATACAGCCGTCCCCCTTTCAGCAAAGTGTTACCTTGGTTGTTTCGCTGCTGAATTACGTAACCATAGTACTCCTTCATTGTTACAAATGGCCGCTTAGTTTTCCTTGAACCTGCATTGTTATGATAAGGTATCTTTTCACGGAATCCATCCTCTCTAAAGGGGAACAACAATGGATATTGCAATGCCATGTATGACGGATGCAATTCTGAAATTCGTTGTGGACCACTGTGTTTATTGTTAACAACAATATCTCTTGAAGAAATACCATCACCAAAATCATTCGTAACTAGAGCAGCTACCTCAGCTACATTTGGCGCGTTATATTCTCTTTGTGCCCTCCTTTCGCTTAGTAATCGCAATTCAAAGTTTAAGGAAGCATGTGAATGACACCAATACCTTGCAATTCGAAATGCCTTTGCGAGTGTGCTATAGTGGTCCAACATGGACATCAATTTTGTAACTATCTTTTCGTCCAGCTGATCACCTGCATCCCCATCAACAAATGCAGCCATTCTATTTCGAGCTTCATTTTGTGCGTCAAAGAAGTACAACTAGGCATATCTGGGTTGTACACCTGGCGCTGGCAAAAGGGACCCGATTTGATGATAGTTTTGCCCGTTAATCCTAAATGTATATAATCCCTTCCCTGTATTTACTGAATGGTCTATTCTTTCACCAAAAGATGTAAAGCAAAACATGCCGTTGTATATTTTAATTTGGTCTCTAAACTTTGATGTCGTAGAATCGTCATAATCGAGAAATTTGTCTAACGGTGGAGGTGTTTGGTTGAATCTGGGAAGCAACACTTTCCCATCTTGACAACAGATTGAGAAGGTAGGATTCACGGCTGTTTTTTCCTTGTTTGATCTCTCTGCATACCACATAGTTGCAGAACAATTACGGCACTGATAAGACTGAGATCCAACGTGATTGTAGGACACAGGAACACCTAGTTAAAGAATTGTCGGTAATGGTAAATTTTTATATAAGTTGGTTATTTTATAAATCATTTAAGTTCCAATTAGAGTATGTAGTTAGTTAAGATCACTAACACTACATGGCAACTTCTTATGCATAACATGCTAAACTAATCAGATATTGTATGCTAATAGCATTTTCAAACGACACATGTATTACCTGAAGAGGTACGTGTTGCGCCTTTGGGTATGTTTTTGGATACATGTATGCGAGGCCGACCTTAAATAGCCATTGTTGTAGTAAATATCTTATTTATGAAATAAATAATGGAATTATTAATTTTGATAAACAACCTACCTCTTGGTCTCTTCCGTGTTGTTGTAGGCTGATTAATAGAAGTAGAAGACGTATGTTGTGCTGTAAGACCTAGCTGGTTATAAACCGAGGGGGCACCATTCCTGCTTAAATATGCAGAAATTAAAAATTGGTTAATTAATTATAAACAAATCAAAAAGTATAGGGGTTTATGGTTACCTGTTTCTTGTGCAGGTATATCTGAGATCTTAAGACCACAGTAACTCTGTACTCTCCCACCCCTACCAATAATTGTACGTGACTGTATGTGTACAACATTGTGGAGTATGTTGGACATGGATGGATTATTAGTATGATCATTAACTGAACATATAATATAAACACATATGTTATTGTAATTATATAATGCTGTAATTGTAGATAAAGTAATATAATTCACGCTCACCATCATTCATAGTTGCTTATAAAATGATAACTATTATTTCTACACAACAGGTTCCAAATATAGGTGAGGATGTGAGAAGATGGATATTAAAGATATTTGGAAATCAGGCTTTTGGATTGTCCTGCCTTAAATGATATATTTATCATTGTAATAAATGGAAGGGTGCTCACATACTTGGTTATGCCAAAATAATAACAGGTAAATAATAATTTACATTTTACCTGTTGGTTGTTTCGAATGGATCCATTGTTATATGCTTGTTGTGAAATTCAAGAACCCTGCATACCAAATACTTACATATTGTTAAGAATAAGTTGCATTCAAACAGTAAGCTTAAACATTCATAGTTTAGTTACTTAGTCAGGCGTAACAGACATCTTTGAACATAGATGGGATCTCTGATCTCTCTCTCAAATCCCTTTTGCTATTTGTACAGGCTTTGTGCAAATGTCTGCGTAAGACATTTTGCCAGACTGTTGAGATAACAAAAGGGATTCAAGGAGAAGATCAGAATGCGCATCTACGTTGAGCATCATATGTCAATATAAACAAACGAAAGATGCGGTGGATTGGAATCTTTGTTTGTCAATATTGACATCTGATGTTCCATGTCTGACACATAATCAGGGAACGCAACTACATTGAGCATCGTTTGTCAATATTGACAAATGAAAAATGAGGTGGGTAAAGTTCACAACATTATTAATTTGTCAATATTGACATCGGATGCTTAATGCCTGTCTCATAAGATATGTTATGCCATATTAAATTGACAATATAATGTTATATTCAATTGTTTTACAGCCTGAAAATTGTTAGCTAATACAGGCACAAACAACTGAAATAATGGGTGATGAGTGTCTAAATACTCATCATTTTATACCCATAATAGACACAAAAATGACCAAAAACACCCATATTATATTGCAGATATCCTTGGTTTGTGTTTTATGTGTTTCAGGTACTGAAGGATTGAAAACGGAACAAAATCGAGCATTTTTTTATCGACTCGACAACAATTGTACATTTGATCAAGTGAAGACGAAAGTCAAAGACAGAGTCAAAGTCAACCCCCAAAATATCAAAATGACACAAATAGTCCCTGGAATTAGTTTTGAATTTTGGCAGTTTTGGTCCTTGGATTTTGAGGTTTTACAACATTGGTCCCTAAGATTTAACTAAAATCCAAATCTAATCCTAAAACTAAACCCAGTTACAAATTTAAATAACCAAGCCCAATACATTTCCCAAGCCCAACTAAAAAACCCAACCCCGTATCCTTAGCTAATACACGGTTTGACCCTTGGTCAAACTTTTCTTCAAAACCATCAAACCCGCCAAACCATACCAGAAACCACCACCATCCACCGCCTTATCCCTGACACACCCACCCCCTCCTCCTATCCCACTTCACCTAACAAGCCAAGGAGCATTAAATGCTCCTTCCTCATCACACTCCATCAGAACCAAGTGGTATTTCCACTACTACCAATTTTCCCGCCAAAATCAGTTTCAACGTATGAGATCAATTCAAGGGCATCCAAGGGATCAGAATGGATCAGTAATGATGAGAAGACTTATCCCACTTTAGTTTAGTATATATAGGACACTTTGTAGCCTATAATGGAAGTAGTTAATTTTATATAATCGTTTTTATTTTTCAGTCTTTACTTATTGTAATTTCAAGTTTCAAGCAATTAATTCAAGTTATTTACAAGCTGTTTACTCTATTTTAGTTCAGTATATCACTCAGTTTTCAGTTTATTGAAAGTTTAAATTTTCTTATAATTCGTCTTCAGTTAAATGTTTGTTAAGAACTCGTCACAAGCTCAACAATCACTCATATAAGCTTACATAAGCTCTCAATAGCTTTTTGTAAGCTTCTATTTAGCTTTAACAGGTTCTATCTAGAAAGTCAATGAAAGTCAACCATAGGGTCAAATAAGTTGTTCTAGGAAGCTTTTTGAGTTTCTAGCTTGTTGTTAACAAGCTAAGATTGTTTCTGATCCATTTTAATTGTTCTATAAGCCTCTTTTCAGTTGTAAGCAATTTCCAAGTTTTACTTAATTTTCTATTGTCACTGTTACATAGCTTATTTTTAGCTTAATTTTATAATTTTCAGCTTATTACTAGTTTTTAACTATATTTCATCAATTTCACTTGTTTTAAATAGCCTTCTTTTTATTTTACTTAAAAAACACTAAAAAAAAAGCCAAAAATAGCCCTTATATAGATACTGCTTATTAACAGCTTATTTTTAATTTATAAATACTAATTAGTATATAAATAAGTTAATTAAATTTAGTTTATTAAAAATCTTAGCTTAAAAAATCTTTTTCAGTTAAAAAAACCAAGACAGTCCTTTAAAAAGGGCCGTTTGGGTTGAGAAGTCAAATAGGTCAAACCAAGGTATTACTGTACATTTGCATTAAGCTCAGCTTTGATCCAGCTTAATATAGTCCATATAAGTTGTTTGTAAGTTCTAATAAGCCACTTTAAGAGATATAGTAGTTTTGTATAGTCTGTTGTCATTTCAGAACATTTAAAGACCAAATAAGCCATATTAAGCCATAAGCACTTTTGGCCCTTAACCTTGGCTTCTCTGAGGTCCTTTCAAACCATTTAGAAGATATCAGAAGAGTTGGACTAGACTTGTGCCCTCTGCACAAGTCTGCACAAAACAGACCATAACTGCAGCCTGCATAAGTTAAACTACCCCTCTTCTCAGCTTATTTGCGGCTTAGCTAGTTAAGCTGAGGTCCTGATTTTTGGTTTACAATTAGGTTACATAACTAGCTTTTAGGGTATTATCTGGTATTTCACTTTAGAGCTTATTTCCTAGCTTAAATCTGATCTGCAAAAGTCCCTATCAAGCCTGCACTCCTAGTCTGCAATAAGCTTTTGTTTCTATGCCATCTGATCTAGGTCAAAATTGGAGTTCAATTGGGTTGTTAAAATTAGGGCTTTTGATGTTTTAGAGTAGCCTGTAGTACTAGAAAGCT
Source organism: Artemisia tridentata subsp. tridentata (assembly GCA_021014915.2). NCBI lineage: Eukaryota > Viridiplantae > Streptophyta > Magnoliopsida > Asterales > Asteraceae > Artemisia > Artemisia tridentata. The sequence continues at coordinate 115,796,517 of CP139506.1, read as the reverse complement.
TTTGCCCCCTTAAGTTTCTACTTATCAACTTATTTGAAGTGCTTATTTTGATCTGCAAGTAGGGGTTTTAAACTGTCATTCCTGCTTAATTAGTGAATCTGCCCTAGTGCTTATTTGCTTATTCTGGTTACTTCCTTGTGCTTATTCAGTTGTTTTAAGCTTCTAGTGGTGTGTTAACATAATTTTGAGCTTTTGGTAATTTTTGGTGCTTAAGTGCTTATTTTTGTGCTTATTTCCAAACTGCTTATTAGCCCATTTGCTTATTAGGGTTTAGATAACTTCTAATTTTATTTTTCCTAGATTAAGAATAATATTTTAGATTTACCTGCAATTTTTCAGAATTTTCCAAAGTCATTTACTATTTTTAAACCCTTTAATTAGTTTTTATTAGTTTTTAAATCATAATAAAAAATATAAAAGTCAGAAAAATATAAATCTTTTTTCTAAAATTTTATTTTTTCATTTATAACTTAGGAAACATAATTTTGCACTTGTATGATTAGATTTCCATATATTTCACTTTTTAGCCCGTTTTAATAATTCCCGTAACGCGTTTTTAATATAATCTGCTGTAATCATAATTTTATTTTGAGAATTTGTTTCTCATTATTTAATTAAAAACATAATAAAATCAAAATTTCATATCCCAATCATCAGTCACTCTAATCCAAACCTCAAACGATATCGCCCATTCACACCGCGTTGGGACACGACCCGGGTAATCACTTACCTGGTATCACACATATCACAAACGTGAGTTTTTGCAAGTTAGCCTTTTTCCTAAAGGGTTGATTTGTCTTTATTCACGTGTATCCGTCTGATATTATTTATATATACACTTTAGCACGGATCAAATTTTGGCGCCGCTGCCGGGGAGGTTGTGTTGCGACAATATTGTTTAAAGTTTAAACGATTAGTGACTTGAGATCCTTCTTTCAGAAGTTCCCATTTTCCCATAAACCATATAAAAAACAAAAATATTTTTCTTTTCTTTTATATATATATATCATATAAAAATAAAAACCCAAAAACATTCTCGTTTTATTGTTAAGTAAAAAGATAAAAGCAAAATCAATATAATATTCTTCAACTTGGAGTATTATCATAATAAGTTCCCAAAAATCAGATTAAAACTTGCCTTTGTGTCGCTTGCGAATTCGGCTCACCTTTGATTGATAAACAAACTATAACGGAGGTTTAAGGAGGGTTTGACATTAAATTGTCGAACCGAAATGAGCGGGTTTTTAAGGAGCATTTATTGCCCACCTTTGCTCCTCCGCCACTCTGTGCGTTTTTCAGTCAGAGAGCTACCGTACGCTTGTTGATTTAAGGTTTAAGTTCCTTGTGTTTTGCTTCGATCTTGTTTTAATTGAATTATTTATTTAGTGCATGCGCACTCGTTCTTCTACGTCGACAAGTCCTTTACGTGAACTCGTAGATATTCTGAGAAGACGTAATCATAGACGTGCTGCCCGAATAGTCGAACCCGAGATTCGTGCTATTCCCATTGATAATATGGCAGACAATCGAACAATGGCGGAGATGCTCCAAGCACCCACCGAGGGTTACGGAGATGCCATCGTTTTACCACCAATCGACTCTGATCATTTTGAATTGAAAACGCATTTGATTCAACTCGTGTCTACAAACCAATTCCACGGGTTTGAACGAGAAGATCCATATGCACACATCCGTTGGTTCAACAAGTTGACCTCTACAATCAATTACAAGGATGTGCCGCAAAAAGTTATCAAATTGATGCTATTTCCGTTTTCACTCGAAGGGGCAGCCCGGATTTGGCTGGAAAAAGAACCCCCTCGATCAATTGAAACTTGGGAAGATCTCGTACAGAAATTTGTCAATTATTTATTTCCTCCTTCAAAGACGACTAATCTGAAAAATGAAATTTCTGGATTTCGTCAAGGTTTCGATGAAAACTTCGGAGAGGCATGGGACCGATTTAAAGATCTCCTAAGAAAATGCCCGCATCATGATTTCACGGAGTTACAACAGATCAATACGTTTTATAATGGTTTGAATGGAAACGATCAAGATTCACTTAACGCAGCCGCCGGTGGCAATATCTTGAATCGTCGACCTAAAGATGTGATTGAAATTTGTGAAAATAAATCAAAAGTTCCTCTTTCTCGAAACAAAGTGAATGTTCCTATTACTCCTGCTTCTTCATCTGGTAACTCATCAGAGTTAGCCGCTCTAACGGATGCAATTCGTTACATGATGAAGGAAGTAAAAGAAATTAAGAGTGATATTCATAAACCGGAACAAATCAAAGCCATAAACAAAGTGTGTGAAACTTGTGGTGGCCCGCATGCGTATTTCGATTGTCAAGCAACCGATGCTTCTGTTTACCAAGCTTTCGTAGCTGCAATAAACTACAATTAAAACCGACCGCATGCTGAAACTCATTACCGAGCACCAAATGCTATGGTACCACCTGGTTTTCCACCCGTGCGAAATCAAAATAATCAAAATCGCTTTGTTCAAAATCAAGGACAAAATTTCAACAATTCTCAGAATTTCAATCAGAACCGTAACAATTTCAACCAGCTTTATCAAGCTCCGAATCAACACGTTTATCAACAACCTCATCAAACTCCTTTGACTAATGATTTCATGAAAATTACTGAGTCCAGCATGCGTTCAATGCAGACTCAAATCAATAATATGAAAGTCGAGTTGAGAAAGGAAATTGATACTACGATGTCTCGTCAAACAAATGAGTTGAAGAATATGATGGGGAGTTTCATGAACATGAACCAATCTTCTTCATCTTACGGACAAAATTCTTCATCTTCCGGACGACTTCGGAGCAATACCATTCCTAATCCTAATGCTGAGTTGAAAGCCGCTCACCACTCGTAGGGGAAAGACGCATAATGGACCCTCGACTCCTATGCCCCCTCCACCGGGGGAAGTGAATCGAGATGCCGAGGTGACAACAGACAAGGTGCATTTCTCAAGTCCACAAAGTACCGCACACGTCCAACCTCCATTTGTCCAAACTCCAGTTCCGGAACCCGATGTTCCGAAGACCAATCCTAAGCCTTCAATTCCATATCCTTCGAGGCTTAATGATCAGAAGCTTAAAGACAAAACGAATCAACAGATGGAGAAATTCTTTAAAATCTTCAGTGATTTGCACTTTGACATAGGCTTCGCAGATGCTCTCATTCTCATGCCCAAATTTGCATCTACACTCAAAAGTTTGCTAAGCAACAAGGATAAGTTGTCTGAGATGGCAAAGACCCCACTAAACGAACAATGCTCGGCGGTGCTCCTCAAAAAGCTTCCCGAAAAGCTCGGAGACCCCGGCAAGTTTTTAATCCCATGTGATTTCTTGGGGATGGTTCAGTGCTCAGCCTTGGCCGATCTTGGCGCAAGCATTAACCTTATGCCACTCTCAGTATGGGAGAAATTATCTCTTCCAGAGCTTACATCTACTTGCATGACACTCGAGCTAGCGGACCGTACTATAAAACGTCCACTTGGAATAGCCGAGGATGTCGTTGTGAAAGTAGGAAAGTTCCATTTTCCTACTGATTTCGTTGTGGTAGACTTTGATGCCGATCCTCGAGTTCCACTCATACTGGGGAGAGCCTTCTTAAGAACGAGTCGTGCTAACATTGATGTATATGCCGAAGAATTAACCATTCGGGTTGATAATGAAGAAGTCACGTTTAACATTAATCAAGACTCTAAACCTCTAACCACCAAAGGCAACGTTGCTATGGTTGATCAAAAATCTGATACCGTAATTGCTTCCAAAAGAAGTGATTCGATACTTTCAAGATTCACGGTTAAGAGTCTTTCACAAAAACGTGCTGAACTCAAAGCGATGAAAATTACTCCTGGTTCAAGCAAATGGTTTGAAAGTTGTAATGCAGAAGTTAAGAGTGTTTTCGATTATGATGAACAAGAATCGGAGATCACATCGGAAGTGGTAAAAATTGCTAGCTCTAAGAGCACACCACTTGTCCCACCTCCGGAATCGGTTTATCGTGTTGAAATTTTTGATTCTGTGGATGAAACTAAAAATCCCACTCCTTATTCTGCACCAGTCATTTCCGACTCTTCCCATCCTTCTCCTCCGCTTGAGGGAAGTGATATCTCTATGGAAGAGCTCGAGGTATTCTTGTTTGATGCTCCAATTTCGCTGGAAATTGTTAAGCCTGATTGTGATCCGGGGGGAGATGCCTGATGAACTCAAATAAGTACATTTTATTATCATCATTTATCCTATTTATTTGACTTGTTTTATTATATTATATATGAGAATCGATACATTAATGTTTACTTTAGTAATTCTCAGGTAAAAACAAGCATTATGTTAAACTTGGCGATTTTGGACTAATTATGGAGCAAAACAAGCGAGATGTCAAAAGCCTACTGAAATCCAGAAGATGCGCCGTATCTCACTCAACAGATACGACGCAAAATCATACTTAGATGAATTCGAAGACCATTGCCTGACTTTGAAGAATGCGTCGCATGCAATTCTGTCATGCACCGCATATGAAACTTTGGTTAAAGAAGAAGATCAAGCTCGTTCTACTCCATATACGCCGCAATATACTTCTTACACACGGCGTATCACTATCAAGATTTCACCAGTTACAATCCAAGACAGCTAAATTACATGCGCCGCATACACAGATCAAGTTACGCCGCATCTGAAGACGGTGTACGAATATTCCAGAATATATTAATCTTGGACCCCACGCGAAGTTAAGTCAATCGCCGCATCTATCAACTCAATGCGCCGCATCGATCCCTCAGACAGAAACTATAAATACCCAAAGGTCAGACGAATTTAAGAGATCTTTTGTATAACCCTAGAGCCGAATTCAGACGACCAAGCAGCACAAGACACACCTCAAACAAAGATACAAGAGCTGTAAGAAGGTCCTGCATGTATTCAATTCATTAAGTAGTTTTGTTTTATTGTTTTAGTACGCTTTAATTCATCAGGATTGATGGGCTTGTGTCATGTGACTACGGAAGATCATGCACTCCCCTTAATATTGCTTTCCCATTAATTAAAGTTTATATGTTGATGTCTTTGGTGACTTTTATTAGTGCATTGATAACCTCTGTGTCTAGCTGAGTCTTGCTTGGGTCGCCATGCCCCTTCCTCGCCTATTTATTCTAGCGTCTCTAGAAAAGTAGGATAGACATAAGTAATCATTAAGGGTTTACTCGCCGATAAGATTATAACCAAACTGTGCCAGTCTCTCAGGCTGAACCCCCTTGCGTTAGATTAGGTTGTATAACTAACTTAGGATATTAAAATACTGATTAGAATAACTAGATAATACGTTCCACTCTTAGTGATCGACACTCTGCTTACCATTATATTCATACTGACCGGGTACACTGCTCGTTAAGTGTGTGTGTTATTGATAAGTCGGCTAAATATAAATTTAAAACTTGAGTAGGCATTAATACTGCTAAACCGCAACGACACATCACGCGCATCAAGTTTTTGGCGCCGCTGCCGGGGAGTGAATTGTTATTATCTGTTAATTTGATTAAGTATTTTAATTAGGTTTTTCTTTTTAGTTTTTTTTTAGATTCTAACCACTAACCCTGTTGTATATTAGATAGATTGCATTCATTGTATAATTTGCATATTTACTGTTTTTGTGTGTTTTTGTTTTCTGTAATTTTTGTTTCTTTTTTGTTTGTTTTTATTTTTGTTTTTCTTTTTTCTGTATTTTTCTGCATTCTGCTGTCGTTGTATTGTGCTGATACAAACGATACGGCGCATCTGTTTTCACAGATACGGCGTATTCTGTTTTTAATAAGAAATTTTTCTAAACGCTAACGCCATACGACGCATCTGTTTTAACAGATACGGCGTATTTTCTATTTAAATTAAAAACAGTTTTTCGAATTATTAAACAGAAGCGACGCATCGATCTTTATCGATACGGCGCATCTACTAAATCAAAAATCTTGTATTTTGAAACGTAACGAAAATACGGCGCATTAGCTTTTGTTAATACGACGCATTTAATTTAATAAATATAATTGATTTTTGATATTCACTTTGATCGTTTCACTACTCTCGTGCACAAGTTAGTTTACTTTCAGAATAAATGATGGCTTAAGCATCACTATGGAAGATTACATTCTGAACCTAACCAAGAGATGCTAGCTGGAGTGATCAAACCTTCGATGACTGGAAGGTTGTAATAAGACGACAAGAGTAGAGGAAAACTCAGTACTAGTAACATTGAGTATCTTAAATTCTTGAAATAGAATTCCAGAAAATGTTGCGGAGCTATACGGTAACATCTTTCGGATGAAAGAAGAAGGATGGCACGTAACAAGAACAAAATAAGGAGCTGAACGTGAGTCTAACTTGAAGACTCTGGAATAAAGACAAGTGCTGACCGGGAGACAACCCGAAGGAAAATTTTTCTACTTTTCTGTTATGTGTCGAGTCTGTCAGACCTGCAGAAGATGCGGCGCATCTCCATCATAAGATGCGACGCATCACCTGCACTGGTCATATCTTATTTCATTTTCTGCATTTTTATTTTTGACTTTAAAACTTTCTGTCAGTTTATTTAATGCGGCGCATCCCTGGTTAAGGATGTGACGCATCTTTTATTCTGATTTGTATTTATTCCAGGCTCGATACGGCGTATCTTCTTCCATAAGATACGGCGTATCGACTGACCTGATGATTTATATTTTAATTTTTTAGCTTTTATTTTTACTAACTACTAATGTATTATGCAAGTTTGAACCTTCTTAACTCAGGTGTGTTAAAGTCTAAATGGTATTATAGATTCCTGTATTTTTGTGGATACATCATTTATGAAGCTTAAACGTTCTCATCCACAAGAAAGTTGATTTTTGCTCTTATACGAATAATGGAGGATCATACCGAGCAAATCTCAGAGGAGTTTTTCTGTTCTAATTCTTTTATTTTCCAGTTTTTAACCTTTGACACAAACAACGAGGACGTTATTTAACTTAAGTGGGGGGGATGGAGAATTAGAACACTTACTTGTCCTAAACTTTTTCAAAATATGCTTAAAATGCGCTTAATATATCAAAATTTAAAATTTTTTTTAGCATGTTTTTGTTTAAAGTTTAAATTACATAACCGCACACATAACTCTATTCTTTCAAAAATATTAAAACTTTAGTGTGCCGGTGACTTGTAAACTTTAGAACTTGGCTTGTATACTATTCGAGACCACCATAATGAGTATTATCTATATAATTGGAGTGACTTGTCTAAATTGGTAAATTTCTAGGATTACACCCAAATAGCCTTTATACATTATGTGATATTAACTAACTACACTGGTTAGTTAACCCCCGTATAAACCCTTTGTTTACTCTCACTTTTAGAGTAAGATACCCCTAGAAAAACCCTCAGAGCCATTCCTTTCGTTTCTTACACCTTTGTTATAATGTTTCGATACACCCTTACACCTTAGCATACCCTGTAGATTAAAATCCGTGGTTAATTGCTTTAAGCAAAGTGTGTTTCCTTACATTACCTGTGTTCGCGTGCGTAATTCATTATCTTTGGTTAGGTCGGGAAATTGCACAATGCAATTGGTATGAAAGTAAATATTGTATAACTTTTAGTTTATTTTTCGTGTGTTTGCTACTTTCACTATTACAGTTATTTCTGAAAGTATGAAGAGTATGGAAAAATTATCCGGAAAAATAGTGATAGAAAAGTTGTGAAATTTTACACATATATGTTGATGTCAAAAAAAAAAAAAAAAATATATATATATATATATATATATATATATATATATATATATATATATATATATATATATATATATATATATATATATAGAAAAGAAAAAGAAAAAAGAAAAGTTGGAAGTTTGTTTTAACCAACTTATGTAAAGTTTTGTATTAAGTGGGAGATATCACCACTATTTGTTGTTGTATATTATATTTATAGATTGAATGGGAGTTGGCCGTTATGGGAACACCTACTAAGGTTATTCTTTGATTGAGATTTTGTTGAGTATAATTCGTGTCTACCTAAAGCGTGTGTTTCAAGTGTTAAAGCGTGAGTTATTCAATGATATGAGTCTTATTCATGGGATAGTTGGGAAAGTGATTAACCACACTTAGGATTTTTAATTTATCTGTTTTGTTTATTTTTCATTTTACACCAATTTGTATCCCATATATTATCCATACCCTATATCATTCTTCATCCAAACCTTTGATTTATTGAGATTAGGGATTTGAGCAATCTTAAGTATCGTAGTCATGGATTCGGCTATGTATTTATGATTTTGTCGCCCTTTTTGATATAATATTATTGGTGAAGATTACTTGGTCCTATCTTTAGCCCATTCGAGTTAAGGAATTGAACAATTGCAAGTATCGTGGTCGTGGATTCGATCATGTATTTGTAATTTTGTCGCCTTTTCTGGAATATGAGATCGATAGAGATTAAAAAGGATGATCAACCCTTAACCAACAAACCCTTTTTACCGCTTTAGACTTGTTACTCCTTGGCTTTAGTGGGGGAGATGCGTATACTTGCCAAGCCTATGATAGAATATTCGTCACGACTAAGCAACTAAACGATTTAGAATTGTTTTACATTAAAAATTATTTTGGTTTCTACTTCGTTAAGTGTTTGGTTGTGTGATTATTACAAAACGAATACGTGCTTAAATATAAAAATAAATCCTAATATCTTTTAGGATACATTTTCTTATGATTAATTCTAAGGTTTACTTGGGGACAAGTAAAGTTAAAGTGGGGGGATATTTGATGAACTCAAATAAGTATATTTTATTATCATCATTTATCCTATTTATTTGACTAGTTTTATTATATTATATATGAGAATCGATACATTAATTTTTACTTTAGTAATTCTCAGGTAAAAACAAGCATTATGTGAAACTTGGCGATTTTGGACTAATTATGGAGCAAAACAAGCGAGATGTCAAAAGCCTACTGAAATCCAGAAGATGCGACGTATCTCACTCAACAGATACGACGCAATATCATACTTAGATGAATTCGAAGACCATTGCCTGACTTTGAAGAATGCGCCGCATGCAATTCTGTCATGCGCCGCATATGAAACTTTGGTCAAAGAAGAAGATCAAGCTCGTTCTACTCCAGATACGCCGCAATATACTTCTTACATACGGCTTATCACTATCAAGATTTCACCAGTTACAATCCAAGACAGCTAAAGTACATGCGCCGCATACAAAGATCAAGTTACGCCGCATCTGAAGACGGTGTACGAATATTCCATAATATATTAATCTTGGACCCCACGCGAAGTTAAGTCAATGCGCCGCATCTATCAACTCAATGCGCCGCATCGATCCCTCAGACAGAAACTATAAATACCCCAAGGTCAGACGAATTTAAGAGACCTTTTGTATAACCCTAGAGCCGAATTCAGACGACCAAGCAGCACAAGACACACCTCAAACAAAGATACAAGAGCTGTAAGAAGGTCCTGCATGTATTCAATTCATTAAGTAGTTTTGTTTTATTGTTTTAGTACGCTTTAAATCATCAGGATTGATGGGCTTGTGTCATGTGACTACAGAAGATCATGCACTCCCCTTAATATTGCTTTCCCATTAATTAAAGTTTATATGTTGATGTCTTTGGTGACTTTTATTAGTGCATTGATAACCTCTGTGTCTAGCTGAGTCTTGCTTGGGTCACCATGCCCCTTCCTCGCCTATTTATTCTAGCGTCTCTAGAAAAGTAGGATAGACATAAGTAATCATTAAGGGTTTACTCGCCGATAAGATTAGAGCCAACGAGAAAGGTTTAATTATATACACTTCATATAAAACTAGCAATAAAACAAGTGACAAGCTATTTAATTATCAGGACAGGTCTTCTTATTGTATCGAGTATCTATCTGTGTACGTGTGTGCTAATCGCTGATTCGTGCTCAATAGTTTAGTTTTCTATTTAATTATAACCAAACTGTGCCAGTCTCTCAGGCTGAACCCCCTTTGCGTTAGATTAGGTTGTATAACTAACTTAGGATATTAAAATACTGATTAGAATAACTAGATAATACGTTCCACTCTTAGTGATCGACACTCTGCTTACCATTATATTCATACTGACCGGGTACACTGCTCGTTAAGTGTGTGTGTTATTGATAAGTCGGCTAAATATAAATTTAAAACTTGAGTAGGCATTAATACTGCTAAACCGCAACGACACATCACGCGCATCAATGCCCCTTTGTTAGAAAAAATGGTGTTTGATGAACCATTATTTTCCTTCCCCCCGAAGGATGTTGTTGTTAAAGATAAGCCGTTAGATCCTCCGGAGCTCAAGCTCGAGGATTTCGTTCCTGAATATGAGAGTTTTATCTTTGATGACGAAGATGAAAGTAGTGGCAATCCCACTCCTCATTCTGATGTTTCTCTCCCGGCTTATGAAGCCTTTTGCTTTGATATCGATCATTTGGAAGAAGCGGGAAGTGGCAGTACCACTTCTCATTCTCAGATCTCTCTTCCCGAGTATGATGCATTTCATTTTGATATGAATGATCTTTATCATGAGGAGTTCTCGAGTGAACTCTCTCATATTATATCTCCTCCGGAATATGATCATTTCTATTTTGATCCTGAGGATGATTCTAGTGTGGGGGGAGGTGTTATTAATCATAAGAATGTGCTTATTGATAAAATCATCCCAACCCTCCCTCCCGTTGAAGACAAATTTGCTTCTGATGATGAAGAGTTCTTCCTGATAATCATCATGACATTTTTTCTCTTCATCACATATGGTGTGATTTCTCTTTCCCTTTTCTCCTATGGGAATGAGGACACTATCTTTGACCCCGATATAATCCCTTATAGTTTCTACTATTAAAATACCGTGGGTATCTAATCGGTGTGGAACTTTCATATGTTCAAATGTTAATCCAAACACGTTGAAGGAAAGTCCGATGGAGATGGTTTCTTCCACATGCTCCCCCAAGAACCAATGAATTCGGGGTCGAGTCAAGCTAGTGACTCGGTTAACAAAAACATTAGCATTGCATGGGTGACAACCCATGTTTCTGACTTCTCTCTTATTTTCTAACACTAAGTGTGGGGGAATCCCACTATGATGTGCTCTTTTGTGTTGTTTGCTCTGATTTTCAGGTTTCCCTTGGATTGTGATGATTGTCGCGCCTGTTTTCAATCCAGCCGCCCAATATCCTATCCTTTTGCTAACGATTATCTAGGGATATCTTTTTAATCCTGTTTGTGAAAATAGAGATTTCTTTCACACACTTGGCTATTAGTATTACCTTTTTACGTTCTAAGTGTCGGCATAATAGCCGGTACTTTGAATATTGAGGGCAATATTCAATTCTAAGTGTGGGGGGGGGGGGATTCTCTCGAATTTTGTCACATATGTACCTTCTAGTGCCCTAGTACCCCCGTTTTGGCCAAAATTTTAAATTTTTTTCATTTTTAGATAAGAAATTGCAATAAAAAAGAAGAAATGTTTAGTCTTGATTAGGTTAGAACAAAGGGAATCCTGACTCTGCCAGAGTATTGATCTGGCTGCTTCCTTAACGATTAGACTAAGGTTTTACAATATGTGCAAATGAAAATGCTAAGCGTAGAATAGTTGGTTTTCTTTAGAGCTTATATAAGTAATCTATGGCTTTTCCTCCCAGGAGATAACTAATCTGACTTAATTAGTGCTTATTTTCAAACTTTTGAACACACAAAATCATTTTTCTTTACGATTCTGAAAAATACTAGTTCAAAGCTTTATTTAAACTTCGGAACAAGCATATGTCATAATAATGTAAAAGTTAAGTAATAAATGTATGTGCTAAAAAGCTAAGGTTCAAGATCGGCCCTTGGATCCTTATTTTCGGAAGGCGTTTAGGTCTTGGCTACCCTCTTACACCGGCCCTTGGACCCTTAATTCTGAAAGGCGTTAAGGTCTTGGAACTCTCCGTTGTAACGGCCCTTGGATCCTTTATTCCAGGAAGGTTTAAGGTCTTGGTTCCCGTGAAACCCCGTTAGTTTATATTGCACAAAGTTAAGTATAAAAATAAATAAATAAATAAATAAAATAAATAAAATAAATGAAAATGAATGAAAAAATGAAAAAAAATGAGAAAATAAAAAGAAAATAAAATGGAATGATATTGCAAAATGCAATAAATTTTGAAGCTTGCTTGTTGTGAATTTTAAATCTATCTTTCAACTAGTATTAGTCAAAGTTTTATAAAAACGTCGATTTTTGTTATCAAGATTTTGAAAATCAAGCACTGTCACCTAAACTTGAATATATGCGGGAGTGAAAAGTTAAGTTTCAGCTTACATAGATTATTGATATAAGTAGTGTTAGCATTTTACAAAAGCATTTGCACATTGAGTTTAAGCTTAGTTGGGAGTATAAAAGAGGATGACGATTATAATTCCCTGGAGTCTCCCAGTTTGTGTGAATCCTGTTCCGTGATACCATTTTTGGAAATCAAGCATGTTATATATTTTGTTCTAAGTTTAAATTTCGTGCATTGTATAAAGAATCAAAACGGGGTATGCTTGGTATTCTTTTGATCATTTCATTACTTCATATGATCGGATTGCTAGGGACTAGCAATAGCTTAGTGTGGGGGATTGATGAGTGTCTAAATACTCATCATTTTATACCCATAATAGACACAAAAATGACCAAAAACACCCATATTATATTGCAGATATCCTTGGTTTGTGTTTTATGTGTTTCAGGTACTGAAGGATTGAAAACGGAACAAAATCGAGCATTTTTGGATCGACTCGACAACAATTGTACATTTGATCAAGTGAAGACGAAAGTCAAAGACAGAGTCAAAGTCAACCTCCAAAATACCAAAATGACACAAATGGTCCCTGGAATCAGTTTTGAATTTTGGCAGTTTTGGTCCTTGGATTTTCAGGTTTTACAACATTGGTCCCTAAGATTTAACTAAAATCCAAATCTAATCCTAAAAATAAACCCAGTTACAAACTTAAATAACCCAAGCCCAATACATTTCCCAAGCCTAACTAAAAAACCCAACCCCGTATCCTTAGCTAATACACGGTTTGACCCTTGGTCAAACTTTTCTTCAAAACCATCAAACCCGCCAAACCATACCAGAAACCACCACCATCCACCGCCTTATCCCTGACACACCCACCCCCTCCTCCTATCCCACTTCACCTAACAAGCCAAGGAGCATTAAATGCTCCTTCCTCATCACACTCCATCAGAACCAAGTGGTATTTCAACTACCACCAATTTTCTCGCCAAAATCAGTTTCAACGTATGAGATCAATTCAAGGGCATCCAAGGGATCAGAATGGATCAGTGATGATGAGAAGACTTATCCCACTTTAGTTTAGTATATATAGGACACTTTGTAGCCTATAATGGAAGTAGTTAATTTTATATAATCGTTTTTATTTTTCAGTCTTTACTTATTGTAATTTCAAGTTTCAAGCAATTAATTCAAGTTATTTACAAGTTGTTTACTCTATTTTAATTCAGTATATTACTCAGTTTTCAGTTTATTGAAAGTTTAAATTTTCTTATAATTCGTCTTCAGTTAAATGTTTGTTAAGAACTCATCACAAGCTCAACAATCACTCATATAAGCTTACATAAGCTCTCAATAGCTTTTTGTAAGCTTCTATTTAGCTTTAACATGTTCTATCTAGAAAGTCAACCATAGGGTCAAATAAGCTGTTCTGTGAAGCTTTTTGAGTTTCTAGCTTGTTGTTAACAAGCTAGGATTGTTTCTGATCCATTTTCATTGTTCTATAAGCCTCTTTTTAGTTGTAAGCAATTTCCAAGTTTTACTTAATTTTCTATTGTCACTGTTACATAGCTTATTGTTAGCTTAATTTTATAATTTTCAGCTTATTACTAGTTTTTAACTATATTTCATCAATTTCACTTGTTTTAAATAGCCTTCTCTTTATTTTACTTAAAAAACACTAAAAAAGCCAAAAATAACCCTTATATAGATACTGCTTATTAGCAGCTTATTTCTAATTTATAAATACTAATTAGTATATAAATAAGTTAATTAAATTTAGTTTATTAAAAATCTTAGCTTAAAAAATCTTTTTCAGTTAAAAAAACCAAGACAGTCCTTTAAAAAGGGCTGTTTGGGTTGAGAAGTCAAATAGGTCAAACCAAGGTATTACTGTACATTTGCATTAAGCTCAGCTTTGATCCAGTTTAATATAGTCCATATAAGTTGTTTGTAAGTTCTAATAAGCCACTTTAAGAGATATAGTAGTTTTGTATAGTCTGTTGTCATTTCAGACCATTTAAAGACCAAATAAGCCATATTAAGCCATAAGCACTTTTGGCCCTTACCTTGGCTTCTCTGAGGTCCTTTCAAACCATTTAGAAGATATCAGAAGAGTTGTACTAGACTTGTGCCCTCTGCACAAGTCTTCACAAAACAGACCATAACTGCAGCCTGCATAAGTTAAACTACCCCTCTTCTCAGCTTATTTGTAGCTTAGCTAGTTAAGTTGAGGTCCTGATTTTTGGTTTACAATTAGGTTACATAACTAGCTTTTAGGGTATTATCTGGTATTTCACTTTAGAGCTTATTTCCTAGCTTAAATCTGATCTGCAAAAGTCCCTATCAAGCCTGCACTCCAAGTCTGCAATAAGCTTTTGTTTCTATGCCATCTGATCTAGGTCAAAATTGGAGTTCAATTGGGTTGTTAAAATTAGGGCTTTTGATGTTTTAGAGTAGCCTGTAGTACTAGGAAGCTTTTGCCCCCATAAGTTTCTACTTATCAGCTTATTTGAAGTGCTTATTTTGATCTGCAAGTAGGGGTTTTAAACTGTCATTCCTGCTTAATTAGTGAATCTGCCCTAGTGCTTATTTGCTTATTCTGGTTACTTCCTTGTGCTTATTCAGTTGTTTTAAGCTTCTAGTGGTGTGTTAACATAATTTTGAGCTTTTGGTAATTTTTGGTGCTTAAGTGCTTATTTTTGTGCTTATTTCCAAACTGCTTATTAGCCCATTTGCTTATTAGGGTTTAAATAACTTCTAATTTTATTTTTCCTAGATTAAGAATAATATTTTAGATTTACCTGCAATTTTTCAAAATTTTCCAAAGTCATTTACTATTTTTAAACCCTTTAATTAGTTTTTAATAGTTTTTAAATCATAATAAAAAATATAAAAGTCAGAAAAATATAAATCTTTTTTCTAAAATTTTCTTTTGTCATTTATAACTTAGGAAACATAATTTTGCACTTGTAAGATTAGATTTCCATATATTTCACTTTTTAGCCCGTTTTAATAATTCTCGTAACGCGTTTTTAATATAATCTGCTGTAATCATAATTTTATTTTGAGAATTTGTTTCTCATTATTTAATTAAAACATAATAAAATCAAAATTTCATATTCCAATCATCAGTCACTCTAATCCAAACCTCAAACGATATCGCCCATTCATACCTCGTTGGGACACGACCCGGGTAATCACTTACCTGGTATCACACATATCACAAACGTGAGTTTTTGCAAGTTAGCCTTTTTCCTAAAGGGTTGATTTGGTTTTATTCACATGTATCCGTCTGATATTATTTATATATACACTTTTGCACGGATCAATGGGTGTAGTGTCTATAGCATGGCTTTTAAATGTCTTACCAATGCCCGTACTTAATAGAAGTTTTTGTAACTCATATTCAACATAAACTGTTTGTAGTTATGAACAGGTGTTGTAACTCTTTTTTTTCACACCCATCAGGACAATTTATTAGTTATTTATAAGGAGTTTTGGAATGAGGATTCAATGGTGTGGATCATAAATGGTTTAATGTTAGACGTTTCTTTTTGTTTTTTAACAAATTTGACAAACAACAATTGTGGTTGCATGTTTTATTTCTACATGATTATAACCGCTGTTAAAAATCACACTTTCAGTTACATAGGGTTGTAGTATAACTGTCTTTTACGATAGATAAGGGTATAAGGGCAGGCATCAAAGTGTTAATGTTTGAGGAATCAACATATGGTTGTTTTATCGCGGTCTGTTAAGGTTATTTGTTTTAATGATAGAACTGGGATATAAAGATTTTACATATCGAATGTAATGCTATTGTTAAATAATTGGTAAACCATAATGAAAGTAAATACTAATAGCATTTGTATTCTTACTTGTTGGAACGGGAATACAAATTTTTGATGGTTGTAAAAGTTGGAAACAAACACTTAAAGCCAAAAAATTGGCATAACAACTATTTTTATTTAACTAATTTTCTAAACGGTTAACACTATTCCAGCATGCCGTTCATCGTGGTACATCCAATATCCTATTCGGATTCATCCCTGGTAATTGTAAGCTTTCTTGCCTTTTTTTTGTCACGTGCACAGCCATCCTCAACACTGTCTGGGTCATCATCCTCAATGGTTGTTAGTTCGGCATCAGAGTCTTCAAATACCAAGCTGAATCGGTGTAAATAGAAAAAAAGGTACGTTAATGCAAATTCCACTTATTACTCGGATTTTAAAACGGATAATTGTTAGCCAACTTTTTGTCATTTTTATCCTCAACAGATTTGGCTGGGGTAGACACAGTTGGGTCCTTTACCAATAATGGTGTGCTTCTTTTAGGCGAGGCAGCAACATGTGTGCTTGAACCGGCACCCTAATCTACTGTTTGGGTTGGATGGACCTTCCAACATGTGAAGCTCTCAAATGTCCCATGTTCATAGTAACTGTTGGACCTCAACTCAAACATGTGTGTGGTACCAATGAGGTTTGCTATCGTTTGAGGTACATTCGGATGCTCCTCAGAAACCTGCAACATATAGTAAGTAGATGACATGGCCCATATTTAATTTACTCAATATAAATGTACCTCATCACCCGAGTCTACTATTGACTCAGCTGAACACCCAACCAACTCTGTCGAACTCTCATCAAACAGAACAACAACGACTGTTAGGAACACGTTTTAATATTTTACAAGTCTTGTTCATTTAATTAATGTTGCACAATTAGGACTATATTGTTTGTATTTTTGGACCGGTTCAATAGTAGTCCTTGGACCGGTCATATTAGTTAAACTTATCCTTATCACATGGAAGGGAATATTCTTAGAATGATTCCCCCTCCCATTGCCTATAAATACAAGGCAAGGGATTCATTTGTATTGTTGGTTTTTCTTATGTATGTGCGGAAGCTATGCTAGTGTGTGAATCGTTTGAATGAAAAACCTTCCATCTTATTCTTCTCTTCTCATTTCTCTTATTTCTAGCTTATCGTATCTAGCTTATTGATATTTCCATACGTAGCTTATTGTTATTTAGATAAGTAGTAGATCGAGTATTCTTTGCTTAAATCATTAACGAGAGTGTGTGTTTGAGATAATTATAGTGACCTACAAGTGGTATCATACGCCAAGGATATTTAGGATTAGTGTTTTAAGGATAGATCTAATCGGTATTTCATTTGGTTTGAAGAGTTTACGTTAGTTTTTGTTAAAAGTTCTTTTGCGTCAAAAGTGTGATTAACGTAAGTTTTGCAAATCGTTGTGTAAAACTTTTTCATTAAATCTTCGTTTTCTCAAGTTAACGTGGTAAAATTTGGTGAAAATTCGTTGTTTTAATCGTTAATAATCATTAGATTTACGTTTTTCATCATTATCCATCGTTCTGGGTTGAAATTCGAAGAAGAAGGGTTTCTCGCAATTGGCCTGCAACAATTCAAGGGTTTCTCGCATTTGGTAACAAGGGTTTCTCGGAATTGCTAGTTTAAGGGTTTCTCGCAATTGGATTAGTTTAAGGGTTTCTCGCAATTTCATCAGATTCTTCGGATTTGGTACTCGGTGTTTCCTTCTTTGTAAAAGATTGTGAAACTACCTCGACTCGGAATTATTCTCAACTTTTGTATAAAAGTTTGAGAACGCGATCGAAATTGTAATTTTGAAAAATCTTTCGAAATTGCTTGATCTTTCGCAATTCAGAGTTATCTCTCGCAATTGCAAAGTTCTATCGCAATTGACATTGATTCTCGCAATTGCAATTTTCTATCGCATTTGGAGAAATCTCTCGGAATTACACAAGTCTCTCGCAATTGGTCAACCTTTATCGCAATTCAGATTCTCTCGCAATTCAAACAGTGCTTCTCGCAATTGGACTAAGAACATTAAGTAAACTTAAAAATCAAACATCATAAATCTTAAAACACATCTTAATTATCTAAAGATCCAAGAAAATGTCTCAACCACCTCACTTCAACTACTACTATCAGCTACAGCAACATCCTCAACAACAACAAAATCATCCTCAGTATCAACAACAACAAGCATTCGTTCAACAGCATCAATTTCTCTCTCCACCACAAGTATCCCCACAACAAATCATGCAACAGAATCAACAACTGCAGAATTATTCACCATACTCCAGAGAACCTCATTGGTTTAACAAGATGTGTGAAGCAATAAGTAGTCAGCAATCACGTCATGAAGCTGGAAGTCAAGAAACTCCACCTATGCTAACTCCGGGTAACTACGTGCAATGGGCTAGTAGATTCCTCAGATTTGTTGAACTGAAAAAACCCCATGGTCAGTATCTCAAGAAGGTCATTGAAGAAGGACCCTATCCCATTCCAGCTACTGTAGTTTCAGCAACTACAGAGAGAGAAGAAAACATCCACACCCATTCCGGTTGCCAACTACACAACTGAGCAAACATTACAACAAGAAGCAAACCAATTGGCTATGTCTTTCATACTTCAAGGAATTCCCAATCCTATCTACCGAAGTATTGATGCTCAAAAGACAGCCAAAGATATGTGGGAACATGTTCATCTTCTCATGGAAGGAACAGAGTTAAACCAAGAAGATCTTGAGTCTAAGTTATATATGGAGTACACACACTTCATCATGGAACCAGGGGAGACCATTGAATCTTACTACCACCGTTTCACCAACATTATCAACGATCTTGATCGTCATGATATAAAGTTACCAAAGATTGCTATCAACTCCAAATTCCTTGGATGCCTTGGTCCTGAATGGCAAAAATATGCAACTTTTGTGAGGCAGACAAAGAAAATTGGTGATGTCAAATATGGTCTCATGTATGATTACCTCCGACAACATCAATCAGAAGTGGATAAAGAAATTGCAGCACGAGGAGGTTTTACACCAGCACCAACACCAAATTCACTTGCTCTCGTTGCTCAATCTAACTTCTCTTTACCACAACAGGAATTTGGACACTCATCTTTTCAACCAAGCATTCCACCCCAACCTCATCATCAAATCATTCCTTATGAAGCACCACAACAATACTCTGATAACCAGCTGGTTCCATACAACAACACCGATTCAATGCTATACTCAAATGCAGATCATGATGAAGAAGAGGATGCTTTCAATTCACTCAATGAAGCATTTGGATTGATTGCTAACGCATTTGGCAGATTCACCAAATCCAACAACCGTCTTCGTTCATCTTCAAATACAAGGAATCAGGCAGTCGTTCAGGATGGCAGAGTTGAAATTCAAAACAGGTCTTCAGGCAGATATGGTTCGGGCAATCGTGGATATGGTAATCAAAGGGTTCAGTCAGGAGGAAATCGGTTCAATACTGCAGGGGTAAACAGAAACAGTATGGGGAATGTTCAGAGAGGAAATTCGAATGTTGGGAATGGTCAGAAAGGCATTGCTAATACATCTATCACATGCTACAATTGTGGGGGGAATGGTCATATGGCTAATGCTTGTCCGAAGCCGAGAACAATGGGCAGTCAGTATCACAAAGAGGCTCTTATGATGGCACTCAAAGATGAAAGAGCTGCTGGGATGATGACTCAGAATGATCAAAGTTTTATGGCAACTGTGGAATCAGATGATGAGATGGAAGACCTTGAGGCAAACGCTGCAGTCATGCTTATGGCTAATATGCAAGAGATGAATATGTCCGAGTCAGGCCCGGTATATGATACCGATGGTCTTTCTCAGGTACCTGATCCGATATGTCTTATTCATGAAATTGCTTCACCGTCTGCATCTTCATCTACAAACGAAACTTTTGTTCAAAATGAGTTATTATCATCATCATCCGATGATCAAGTTAACACGGTTGTATCATTTGATGATGATAAAACAGTTGTTTCCTTTGATGATCTCATCGATGATGCTAATTGTGATAATATTGAACAAAAAGATCAGTTGGATGATCAAGATTCGGACTTACAGGCCTTGTTATTGACCACCCAGTCACAAATAGAAAAATGCAATGACATAAATCAGAAGCTCAAAGAGAAAATTGCAGTGTTAACAAAGGATAATGAGTGTTATAAATTACAACTTTCCGGATATCTAAAACAAGATAAACGTGAAAAAGGTTTTGAAACGGCTTTCCAACAAGAGTATGTAAAAGTTCAAAATTTAGAAAGTCAAGTTCGTGAGCTAACCATTGCCAAAGCTGAGCTTTTCTCTCAGAAAGAGAAGGATCAACTTGAGTTTAAAATTCGAATTGATGCTTTAAATTCTGAATTGTTGAAAACTCAATCTGAGCTTTCTACATCTCAGAAGGATCTTCTTGAAGAAAAGAAAGCCACTCGAAAATGTGTTGACTCCTATCTTGATCAAATTCTGGATTTGGAAACCAAACTCAAAGATTTTCAAAACATTGTGTATAAAACGGGTAACTCTGTAACACAAATTCAGAAAAATATTGTAAAACCAAGTCCTAAAGGAGTAAGTTTTGCACTTGGCAGTGATACACCCCGCAAATTACACATAGCACTCAAAGAGAATCCTAAGTTATACAATGCAACATTTCTGTTAGATGATTCCTTTCAACGTGTTGTTATGTATTCTGTTGATGAAGAAACTGATTTTCTTGAAAACAAGATTGAGGGTCGATCAAAGTCACAAACAAAGTTTTCAAACGTACACTATGATTATAATGCACGACCTCATTTGAGCAAATCATTTGTTCCTCCTAAGGATCATCCAGAACAAACGTTAACATACACAAACATAAGTGCTCCCTCGTCTATAACTTCTGATCCTACGCCTGGTGTACAATTTAAAGATTGTTTGATAGAGGATCTTGTTGATCCACAAATGCCTAAAGAATGTCGGGTTCTTCGATATTTTCAGACATTTATGGATGACATTTCTCGTTTGGAGAATGAAATTGAGTTCAGTTCTCAAATTCCTATCTCGTCTTTTCTTTCTCCTGTTCAGAAAGAAAAGAAGGAGATTCTTCAAAAGAAAATTCTTCCTCATGTCAGAAATCTGAAAAAGGGTGCAACAAGATGGGAAGAGGAGTTATATACGGAACTAGCATCTATGAAATCCATTTTCAAAGCTAAAGATGACAAGGTTCAACGTCAAAAACTTCAAAAGAAATTTTTAGCAAAAGAAAATGATCGACTCTTGGAAAAAGTCTTGTGTTATGACGTGGTCTCTGTGATTATGAATTCGCTCTATGAATCTGGTAATGCTTTAATTGTGAATGATCATGCTGTGAATATTAAGCTGTTGCATATGGAGATTGATAATCTGGTACATGAAAATGCGAATCTTCGACAAATCAATTGTGATGTGGAAAACAAAGTTTTTAATCTTCAAAAAAGGTTGGACTGGTGTCAAAAACGAAGTCTTGAATTTGAAATCAAATTTCAAAATCTCATGGGATCTCTATCATTTCAAAACAGTCATGAACAAAACAAAGAAACAAAGGCTTTCTTAAAAGTTAAACTGTTTCAAAATGAAAAAGACCTGGATGAAGTTATTCAAAACAGAAATGACACAGTCTACCTAAACAGGAAATTAGATTCACAAAATCAAGAGTTCCAACACATCATTATTGATTTGAAGAAGAAGATCAAAGTTTTAGACAAGAGCAAAGCAAACATTCATAAGATTGCTCCAGGAATGTATGTAGTGGACAAAGCACATACCCAAGCATCTGACACAACCACTGATTCAGCTACTTGTACTTCCACAGGACTAGAAACCACCTCTAAGATCAACCATTCCAAGACTCACAAGAAACAGAGGAAGAATAGAGTCAAGAAATCTAGGAAGGAAGTATCTAAGTCTGAAGAAGTTCAAGAAAGTAGTTTGAATAAGACAAATGTAACATCAGAAATAGAATTGCACTTATCTGAGTCTAGTTCTAAGAATGATGTAACAAATGATAACTCTTTAAATATTAATGAAGATGTTTTGGTTGATGCTACTTGTGTCTTTTGTCGTCATAGCAAACTATCTGGTGATCATACAAAATGTGTTGCTAAAACTTTGCTGACTAAGAGAAAGAAACGAACTAGTGGCGCTTCCTCTAGGCTTAAAACCATTGCGAAATCCATTTTAGGAATGCCTCCACTAGCTGTTTCTGAGGAGAAAATAGAAAAGCCCCAATCCAAGACCAAAAAGTCACCTAGTGCATACCTTAGGAAAAAGGCAGAGACTAGTTGGACCTGGCAACGCTGGTTACAGAACACTTTTGATTTTAAATGGTTACCTAAAAAACTAACATCTTGTGTAACTAACCCAGCGGATCCAACCGTTATCAATTCTCCACCTGTTTCCGATGTGTGTGATGCAGGTGATTCAAATCGTCCTCTGGATTGTTGATAGCGGGTGCTCCCGACATATGACCGGCAATCTCAAACTTCTTCAGAACTTTGTTGCAAAGTTTATCGGAACGGTCAGATTCGGGAATGATCACTTCGCTGCAATTATGGGCTATGGGGATTATATTAATGGGAACATCGAAATCAGCCGTGTGTATTATGTTGAAGGTCTCGGTCATAATTTGTTCTCCGTGGGACAATTCTGCGATGGAGACTTGGAAGTAGCATTCAGGGAGAAAACATGCTTTATTCGTGATCTTCAAGGGAACGACCTTATGAAAGGGAAACGCGGAACAAGTCTGTATTCTATCTCCTTTGACGGCATGACAGCTTCTTCTCCTATTTGTTTACTCTCCAAGGCTCATCCCACAAAAGCTTGGTTATGGCACAAAAGATTGTCTCATCTCAATTTTAAAACCATGACTGATCTTGCCAAGAAGAAATTAGTTGACGGTCTACCAAAGTTCAGATATGCCAAGGATCACTTGTGTTCTGCTTGTGAACAAGGGAAAAGTCATCGTGCCCATTTTCCTCCCAAAACAGAACACAGCACAGACCATGTCCTACAACTGCTTCATATGGATTTGTGTGGTCCAATGCGCGTTCAGAGTATTAACGGGAAGAAGTATATTCTGGTAATAGTAGATGATTACTCAAGATGGACTTGGGTCTATTTTCTTCGGACTAAAGATCAAGTTCCTTCTATCCTCATCACGTTTCTCACCAAGATTCAAGTTCAAGTCCGTAACACCGTCCGAATCATCAGAACAGACAACGGGACTGAATTTAAGAATCAAATCATTCGGGATTTCACAGAGAAACATGGGATTGTTCATCAGACTTCCATAGCTCGTACTCCGGAACAAAATGGTGTAGTTGAAAGACGAAACCGGACGCTCGTGGAAGCAGCTCGAACTATGTTGATCAATGCTCAATTACCGGATTATCTTTGGGCTGAAGCTGTCAATACTGCTTGTTATACTCAGAATCGTGCAATGATCACTAAAAGACACACCAAAACACCATATGAGATTATACAAGGGAGAAAACCAAACATCAACCATTTTCACGTCTTTGGAGCTTTGTGTTATCCAAAGAATGATAAGGATGATCTTGGTAAACTTAAGGCTAAAGCAGATATTGGGATCTTTGTTGGATACTGTGAAAACTCCAAGGGATATCGTATTTGGAATCGTCGGACTGGGGAAATTCAAGAGACCATACACGCTAATTTTGATGAACTCACCGAAATGGCTTCTGAGCAAGACCGCTTGGAACCCGCACATAACCGTCTGAACTTTCCTGAATCTTCATCTGCACCCCTACCTTTCAACAGGAAGGATCTGGAAGAGTTGTTTGCACCAATGTTTGATGACGTTCATGTTACTAGTGCATCAGATGCCTCCACCAGTTCCGCTGCTCAACAACTTCCATATCAAGCACCTGATCCATCAGCATCTACATCTACAGTAGTTGTTGATGATGCACCACAACCTGAATCATCATCATCAATGGAGAAAACACCTCAACCTACAGTTGAAGATTCATCCCCCATTTCTAACAATGTTCCACCACCATCAGGATATGACGGGAACGCCTTCTTTAATCCATTTGCTCCACCACCAACTGTTCCAGATTCCGGAGAATCATCCTCGAGCAACATGGACCCGTCATATCATCATCACAACATTCAACACTACCCATCAACTCATAAATGGACAAGGGATCATCCGTTAGTAAATGTGATTGGCAATCCAGATAAACCAGTTATGACACGACAAAAACTCCACACAGATGGTGAAACTTGCATATACGCTCTCACCGTTTGTCAATCTGAACCGAAAAATATCAAAGAGGCCTTGACTTACGACAATTGGATTGAATCAATGCAAGAAGAGTTGGATCAGTTCAAGAGACTAGAAGTTTGGGAACTCGTTGAAAGACCAGCTGGAGTTTATGTTGTGGGATTAAAATGGATTTGGAAAAATAAGCTGGATGCAGAAGGAACGGTTATTCGGAACAAGTCTCGGTTGGTTGCTAAAGGGTATAGCCAAGAAGAGGGAATTGACTTCGAGGAATCCTTTGCACCAGTGGCTAGGCTAGAGGCAGTGAGAATGTTTCTGGCATACGCGGCTCATAAGAACATCACAGTTTATCAAATGGACGTGAAGACTGCATTTTTGAACGGACAACTTCGTGAAGAGGTGTATGTTTCACAACCAGAGGGCTTCGTTGATCCAGAACATCCACAACACGTTTACAGGCTTAAGAAAGCTCTCTACGGCCTTAAACAAGCCCCGAGGGCATGGTACGATAAACTTGCTGCATTCTTGCTTGCTAATCATTTTACTAAAGGATCTGTGGACCCGACTCTGTTTATACAAAAACACGGGGAGGACATTCTCATCGTACAAATTTATGTGGATGACATCATTTTTGGGTCTACCCATAAAAAGTACTCAAACGCTTTTGCAAAACTAATGAAACAAAACTTTGAGATGTCCATGATCGGTGAATTAAACTTTTTTCTAGGATTACAAGTTCACCAGTCACCTCGTGGTATATTCTTGAGTCAGTCTAAATATGCACAAGAAATATTAAAGAAGCATGGCATGACAACTAGTGACACCTATAACACCCCAATGGCCTCCTCATCCCCGAAGCTAGATGCTGATTTACATGGGAAACCCACTGATCCTGCAATTTCTCGGTGATAAGCTGGTGTCCTGGCAGTCCAAGAAACAAGATTGTACGTCTCTATCATCAACGGAATCAGAATATGTAGCTATGTCTGCCTGTTGTGCTCAAATCATTTGGATGCGATCACAACTGATGGATTATGGTTACATATTCAACAAAATCCCGATGTACTGCGACTCCAAAAGTGCTATTGCTATCTCGTGCAACACAGTCCAACATTCCAAGTCCAAACACATCGCTCTCCGATATCACTTCATCAAAGAGCATGTGGAGCAGGGTACCGTTGAGCTGTATTTCGTGGGAACGGAACACCAATTGGCGGATCTTTTCACGAAGGCTTTACCTCATGAACGTTTTGTGAAATTGGTTCACCAAATTGGAATGCGATGTTTGACTCCTCAGGAATTGTCAAATTTTCTCAAAAACTAATACTTGAGTCAAACATCCAAAACTATCTTGTAAATAACATATAAAAAATAAATAATAAAAAAAAAAAAAAATAAATAATAATAATAAAAAAAAAAAAAAAAAATGTGTGTATGCAAGTACAAAATCCTCTTTCAACATTTTGTTCATTTTTAACTTGTCTTTATTCACTTCTGAACAAATGTTGAGGGGGAGACACAAAATTTTACAAATTTGTACTTGCATATTTTTCTGTCGCACTGTTGCTTTGTATTGGCTTTGATGTGATATTCTAAGAATTATTAGGAATTTGATGGTTACTATTTGTTAGAGGACTAAAAGTGCTAATTAGTGAAAATCATTTGGTTAGGACTAAGTGTGCTAAGAATTGAGGTTAAGGGACTAAATGTGGAAATAGGATTAAAGTTAATAGTAAAAGGATTAAATGCAAATAAGATTTAACTGTGCACAGCATTTACTATCTCTGAAAATCCTTTCTCGCATTTACTTTCATCCACCAACCCAATCAACGGCTCTAATTCATCCTAATCATCCGCTCAAGATCTAACGAATTTGTGAGTGATTTCATGTTTATTAAAGGATTATAACATATGGTTTTAAAGGAATTTACGATCCATCGGTGGAATTTGTGTAAAATGTCTAGTCGAAATTCTAGGGTTTGCGTAGAATTGGGATTTTTTTAATCCTCTGCGTTCTGAGTGATAATGCTTGTTCTTCTATGCTTAAAACTTGATAATGTAACATAAATGTGTGATTAATTGTTCCAGAATTTCATTTGAATGTTTATTCGAAATTTAGGGTTTATGTTCATTAATTGGGGAAACTCAGATACGAATGTCTTGGTGTAAATTATGAGTTGTTATGTTGTTATTATGACTCGAATTGAATAGTTGTTGCCTTAGATTAAGCCCAGAAACATTAGACGATCATCGATTGAGATTTAGGGTTTATCAAGAACACTATGCACATGCAGTTCGAATCTATAGATTTTGTGGTTAGAAAGTGTTATAAATTGGACAAAATGAGTAAAATAACTTAGTGAACCTATTGCAATTGATTTGGAATCATTAATCTGTGAATTGCAAAATTTTTGGGAATGAATCATCGTCAAAACGGGTTCGGAATTTCTTGTATAAGATATTCTCGAAATTGCAATTGCTATCGCAATTGTCATTTGTTCTCGCAATTGCCATTGCTCTCGCAATTGGTGTTGCTATCGCAAATGGTAATGTGCTCTCGCAATTGAAAAACCTTTTCTCGCAATTGGAAATTTTTCTCGCAATTGGAAATTTTTTCTCGCAATTGGAAATTTTTCTCGCAATTGAAAATTTTTCTCGCAATTGGAAATTTTCTCGCATTTGACAAGTTTTTCTCGCAATTGGTATTTTTCTCTTGCAATTGGTAATTTTTTCTCGCATTTGTCAAAATCTCTTGTTTTTGACCATCTGCCTTTGAAATTACTAATTTCATTGAAATTTCTAATTTATGAGAAAATTTCTTATGCAAATCAAAATGATCAATTCACAGATTAACGATTGCTCAGTAATAAAGGATGTGATGTGCATACTCTCAATTCCAACTAATGCTAACACACATATATCCTGCAAATTTGGTGTCATAATGCTGTTTCAGATCATCCACAATGTCTTCACAACAACAACAACCACTTCCACTTATCACCAAAACAGAGTTATTCCCACAAGGATTTAAGGCTAAGTATGGCAAGAATAATTCACGAGTGGTCTTTGATAATATCAAGTGTGCTGAACCAAGTTGTCGGATTGTCATCGAAATTCTCAAAAGACATGAATGCAGGAGTATCTTGGAAGATTCAGATAGTATTCCAGAGATTTACATTCATCAGATGTGGAGCACCATCAAACCAGATGACAACAACAAATTCTTCACCTGCACTCTTGACAGGAAACAAGTCAAGGTCACTCTAGCACATCTACGTGAAGCTTTATCTCTACCAGATCCACCGGAACCCTCAAGACGATACTGGCCTGCACCCACTGAACAAGACATTCTCAACTTTCTCATTGGCCTTGGATATGATGTTGATCCAGATCTTCCACTCAACATCCTTTCAAATATCAATGCCAAATCCATTCCTCAACCGTGGAGAGCAATGTACTATATTCTGATTCGATCAGTGTCTGGAAGAGACAGTGGACACGAACATCCAAGACTCTCTCATGCTCAACTCTTCTGGGGTTTTGTTACCAAACACAACCTTGATTTTGCTGTTCTTATCTGGGAAGACCTTATGCATCAAATACATGGTGTACTCAAAAAACCCTTGACTAAAATCCCATTCGTCCGTTACACCAAGTTGCTGATTAGTCTTCTTCTTGATAAACATCATGATATTTCTAATCGTCCCGAAGACAGAGAAAGACATGTGATCAAGATGGACACGGACTTCAAATCAGTATACTTTCCAAAGGATAGCACTCACAAACAAGGTCTTAAGCTGTTTGATGTTCTACTTACTGAAGAGGTCAAGGAAACTCCTGCTTACGCAGATTACATTCAAGCCTATGAGAAGAAGCTTGTCGGTATCACTAAAATGACTGAGGGAACAGGTTCTTCCAAGACTCGTTCCAAGAGTAGTAGAGCTAGCAAAACTGGAAGTGCATCAAGTGCTTCAAAGAAACAACCCCCAAGCAAGAGGAGAATCATCAAGACTGCTCCAAAACCAAAAGTTGAAGAAATTGGTATTCGTGATGAATCCTCTGAATCCTCCGAAGACACTGAACCAGAAATAGAAATACTCAATGAGCAAGAAGCCGAGTTTCAAACAAAGATTGATTTAGAGAATGCTGCTAAGGCAAGTATTAAACAGAAGAAGATTGATGAAGAAAGAAGAGCAGAACTACAGAAGCAAGTTATGAGGGAATTGGAAGCAAAGAAGAAGGAAGAAATTGCTAAGGGAGCAGGAGGATCAGGAGTCACTCCAGCACCAGTCTCATCCCCTAATCCGGTTAATCAACCCGGTGTCTCACAATCTTCCACAGCAAAGCCAGATACGGTTAATCAACCCGCTATGGCTACAACTACGGTTCCCCCTCCTCAATCAAGCTCAGTCAATCAAACAAATTTGGAGAATCAAACACAATCAGAGTCTGAAAAGATTATATTTACAGAAAATGAAATTTCCGATTCAATGTTTGATGATATTCCACATCAAGAGGAGGTACATCACCATGATGACACTAATGAATGGGGAAATTCTGATGAAGAAAAAGAAATCACTGGATCAAAGGCTACAGAAGCTGCAAATGAGCTGGAGGCACTTAATGAAGCAGAAAGGAAAAGGAAGGAAGAAATGGAAAGAAAACAAAAGGAGGATGAGGAAGCAGACAACTACATTATCTCTCCATTGAATGATCCATTCAAATCTCCTCAACAACAACCACGTGATCAAACTCCTCCCATTCCTTCTCCCAAACCTTTCTCACCTCCTAAGTCACCTCCTAAGCATCAAACTCCTCCAGAATCACCGGAAAAACCTTCAAAACCTTCATCTTCATCTCACAAAGACTCTGCTTCTCCTAACTCATCATCATCTATTCCATCACTCACTCCATCACCATCAAGGTCACCACCAAACAAAGGCAAAGCAACATTGGCAGAAAGAATCAGAACAGTCATAAAAGGCAAACAAGTCAATAAAATCGCCAAAGTCACAAGAGTTGAAGTTCTCTCACCAATATCTAGGCAAATCAAGAAAGCAGCAAAACTTGCTCAAGCAAGAAAAGAGAGCAAGATGCAAGAACAGATGACAGAAATGCAAAATCTTATCAAAGGTCTATCTGAACAAGTCAAGGAGATGCAAGAAACAAAACAGAACATGGATGAGTTTCTTTCTTTCGATATAGAAGACAATATCAAAAGTAAGACAAGACATTATGTCAAACGTTTTACTGCTGATCTACAGAAGAATCTTAATGAGAATGTCAACACTCAACTTGATATCAAGGTCAAAGAAGCAATCATCCTCAATTCTGGCTTCAAGCAACTCAAAGACTTCACCACAGAAGAACTCAAACTTGAGCTTCTCAACAGACTCCACACTATGACATCTCCTTCTCCTGAAGATATTAGTCTTATGCAGTCAATTGCAGCACATATTGAGAATGTTTCCTGCAAAGTTGCTGCTGATAAAGGAAAGAGGATTCGTGATGACGACACTGAGGATCCAGATCCAAATTCCACACAAAAGAAACAAAAGACTGTGAGTGGATCTGGTATTCACATTCAGGAACCACCAGAACAGAGAACTTCTCCACCATCTCCAAATCATCAAGACTCTGGTCCTAAGGAAACTGAGCATCACTTTGAACATTTCATCAATGATAACATTGAGTTTCAACCTCACGATGACCCACCTCAAGATGATCCACCTCAATCACCTCCAAAACCAGCAAAAGCCAAACCATCCAGCAGTAAAAAGTCTTCTGAAGAACCAGCTGTGCTTACATGGTTAGATACTGACGAAGACTTACATGGAAACAACTGGTTCGACCACCTTGCACAGGCTCAAATTATCGACGACGAAGCTTCAAAGATAGAAGATAGCACGTTTGAATACAATCAGAAAGTCAAACATGCTTTCAACATTAAGAAGATGACTAAAAGAGAGCTTCGTAGAATCAAAAATGATGCATTCAATCTTTTAAAAGATAAGTCTGCAAGTGCTGCCGAGTTGGAATATCATCTGGAGAATATTGCTAGAGCATTATCTAAAGACTTCGATTGGACAAATCCAGATGTATACAGGGAAGGTGGTCTCGACAGCAAGAAACGTCCATACATCACCGACTGGACAAAACCACTTCCTGTGATACGACCATATCATGGAACGTCAGAAATTCCATTTGCATTCTTCTTCAACCAAGATCTGGAACTACTTGTACATGGGGCTTCTAGTGAAATCAAGTATGCTACCTCAATAACGTTCACTCCTGCTGCAAACTACACAAATCCTGCCATTGAAGAAGAAGCTAGACACCGTAAACTCTTCATCAACAAAATTGCAAAATATGATCGTGACGCTGAACTTGGAATTCACCATTGGTTTGACAAACGCAAGTCGTGGTACAAATACAAGCTTGGCCTCATGGCATCTCGTGAAAAGGTGTTCAGTGATCTTCGTATAAAGGCAGTGATAGATGCTAAGGGATCACAAAAGCTGGGATACACATTCATTTCTGAGATCTCCGTTCGCAGACAAGATAATCTTATTTACACGTTCAATGAAGCAGACTTTCCTGAACTCAATCTCAACGACATTGAAGACTTGTACTTGATGAAAGTGCAAGGGAAGCTGAATCACCTCAATCCTACTCTTCTATATGCATTTAGCGCTGCTATATGCCACTTCATCAGAAGAATAGTGATCAAAGAACGTGTAGAAGATCTTCAACTTGGAGTTGAAAGTTATCAGAAGAAACTGAATCTTGAGGAACCCATGTTTACTCTCACTGACAACAAGGAACCTCAGTACTTGCTCAAGACCGACCCTATCTTCGGATTCGTCTACAGAAGTGCAACGAACACTAACCGTTTCATGCCACATAAAGAGATTCACAAATTTTGTGATGACACGCTAAAGAATGTTCGAGATGGGTTAGTCACACGGGTTCAGGATCAAATATTGAAGAAGCACAAGAAATGGAATCATCAGCAGCTCAGGCAGGTCAAGAATTTTATCTGGTCAATCGAAGAAAGGCTCTACAGAAGGGATCAGATGAGGAGATTGGAAACTTATGTTGGTGGTCGTCCTCCATTTGCCATCAGATTATTCCAGAGAACAGATCCAAAATTCACCACGTTTGGCCGAGGCGGTTAATTTGTAAGAATTTGATTTCAATATTCAATATTCATTCAATATTCTTACTTATATATGACTGTGAATATGACTACGGCTTGTGCACACATAACAGTGTACAACCCGGACCCCAAAGAAAGGACCCTGAGGTACGCTTCAGTGCCTCAATCCTGAAAAAGGAGCGAAAGCTTCTTACTTATGAGCAGAATTAAAATCAGAATGTTTTACAACGTTTTTCAAACATTCTGCTCATAAGGACAAATATTCCCTCGTCCAGGGGGAGTATTTGAAAAATATAATCTTTGTTCAAAAAGAAGTATCAAAGTTCTTGAAACTTCTTCCCTAAAACTCAAAAACAGCATATTTTAATCATAAACATTTTTTCCAAAAACATCATGAGTATGCTATTTTTGAGGGGGAGAAGAAACAAATGATTAAAATATGATGTCCCATTTGCTGGAATCTCGTGTGCTCAAACTCAGAATTGACCCTCGAATTGACGAATAGGAAAGTCAGTAGTCGAAAGGACATGTCCCGGACGGGTAATAATTTCAAGCCAGTTTAACTGGTGATGTAAGCGTGTCTCGCAAAGGACGTGTCTGAGTAGAATGTACCGATTTCGAGCGATAATCTTTGAATCTGATCTGGACGGGTAATAATTTCAAGCCAGTCTAACTGGTGATGTAAGCGTGTCTCGCAACGATCAGGTTCATTGAAAGTCAATCAATTCAAAAGTGCAAACTCTTTCCGGCATGTGCAAATTTCAAATCTATTACTTATGCGCACATGTTAAGGGGGAGTATTTCTGAAAATCATCAAACTCTCAAGGTGTCAACAAAATGTCTTTACAATTATCGACACTTTGAGAGATTTTCAATGGTTTTGGTTTTATGGCATCATTAGGATAGTCATGGAGTTATAAGGTGACTAAGGTTAGGGAAAACCGTCCTATGATCCGCCAGAGCCGGAGGGATCTACCCAAGGACAATACCACTAGTTTAGACTAGAAAGTCCTAGGTATGATATAAATAAAAAGGAGAAAATGAATGAACGGAGAAAGAAGGGGTTGAAGAATTAAAAAGAAAAGTAAAGAAAAGGGTGAAAAGAAATAGCCCTCCATTTGTTCAACCTTAGGGCAGACACCGGGTTCAATACATAATCTACTGGTTGATGAGCATCACCGGTATTGAAGACTAAAAGACGTCATGGACCCAGTGACGCACTAAAAAACCTTCTAAGCCACTCAAGTGTCTCTCAAAAGACATTTGTTTCATTCACACGGAGAACCCTTCATAATCTATCGACATCTCATTACGAGATTGTTGATATTGAAAAGGAGGCAATCTGCTCCTCGCCTCCGATGACCAAACAAATGTGCACTAATTGAGTCTAGAGCCATGAGATTCGTCAAAGATCTCTTAGGTACACTTATTATTACTCTGTTGTCTTACATCATGGGCAGCAGATGTAAAATTAAGAAAGTGTCCTTCGCAGATCTTAGCAATCTGCCGAGAACATTCATGAGAGAAGTCACAATTGTGATTATCAATGATTGAATGGAAATCCTGCCAGAACAACATCAAACAATTCTGATAGCAGGTCACTTCGGTAACTCCTTGTGGGTTACGCTTAGTGTTTGCTCCAAATGGTCTACAGTCGTGGGGTGATCTCCAGCGACTCACTGAATCGTGGGTGCACTTCGGTGTGTCCGTGTAATCCCTTTCGGGGGAATCCGGTTCAGAACGGTCTGGGTTAGGATTTGAGAAAGTCTTCACACTATGCTGTTGATGATCTCAAGTCTGAGCCCGTAAGTACCGGTTGGTTCGTGCTGTTGCTGCTGTTGCTGCTGTTGCTGCTGCTGAGGAGCTGGAGTTCGACCATCAAGACTCCATCATGTTCATATCTTGAAGAAATGTTCTCTCACAGACTCAGTAACATCAAAAGTTCAACATATGAAATTATAAAGTCAAAAGTTCAAGCATCTCAACCTTTCACAAGATTAAGATTGAAAAATAAGAACATGTTGCAGAAAACAAATCAAAGATATATGAGCATGATGGAGAAGACAAGAAGACGTTGGAGATTGGCAGATAGAGACAACATCATATCATCATTTCACAAGAACAAAGAAACAAAGATTATAAAGACGTCGGATGCCTAAGAAGCAAAGAAGACGTCGGGCAACATTGATGATCAAGACTTAGGGGGAGATTGTTAGGAACACGTTTTAATATTTTACAAGTCTTGTTCATTTAATTAATGTTGCACAATTAGGACTATATTGTTTGTATTTTTGGACCGGTTCAATAGTAGTCCTTGGACCAGTCATATTAGTTAAACTTATCCTTATCACATGGAAGGGAATATTCTTAGAATGATTCCCCCTCCCATTGCCTATAAATACAAGGCAAGGGATTCATTTGTAGTTGGTTTTTCTTATGTATGTGCGGAAGCTATGCTAGTGTGTGAATCGTTTGAATGAAAAACCTTCCATCTTATTCTTCTCTTCTTATTTCTCTTATTTCTAGCTTATCGTATCTAGCTTATTGATATTTCCATACGTAGCTTATTGTTATTTAGATAAGTAGTAGATCGAGTATTCTTTGCTTAAATCATTAGCGAGAGTGTGTGTTTGAGATAATTATAGTGACCTACAACGACAGACTCTGTTCCGTCCGACACATCAAGTTCAAGCCTATACCTTGGAGGGTTCCACACACGTCATAGTAGGTACATTCGGTATTTTATATTGTTTGTCATTGGGTGTAACACAAAGCAATGTTACCTTAAAACTGGGTAGGAAATGGGCTTGTCACATGAATCACACCAAAACTTCCCTTGTTTACGAGTAGCACCTTTCCTACACTTGTTGTCACCGCACGACGGGTAATTCCAACCCTTTCTAGTCCTAACACCATCAATCGTAACGATACAGTTGTAGGTCAAAGGCTGCACAAACATATTATTTATAAGTTGAATGAATCTGGTTATCGGTACACAACG
Source organism: Artemisia tridentata subsp. tridentata (assembly GCA_021014915.2). NCBI lineage: Eukaryota > Viridiplantae > Streptophyta > Magnoliopsida > Asterales > Asteraceae > Artemisia > Artemisia tridentata. Next base: position 115,761,914 of record CP139506.1, on the reverse strand, counting down.
TTAAATGTGTAAATTGTAGTTTACATTGTTTTTGCGGTTACGGGCCCAAAGCAGCAGGTTCTCCAACGTTCCATCCTTTGGTACAGAAATGTCAGCGGGCATAGCAACCTTATTCATTTCCATATGACTGTGGCACATAACCATAGATGATGTTAGCAACCTTATTCATCGGATACTGTCAAAGTTTATAGTACTGTTCTACTCGCTTACTTAGTACTGCTGTGGATTATTTTGTACTACTAATATAAGATTTTACTACTGCCAACATATCTTGCTTATGTTGCTACATGTTTCTACTGCCATCGAAATTTTAAAAGTTGCAAGTTGTAAGTTTCTACCGTCCATAGTAGTTAATATTGTTGCCAATGTAAATTAGTACTGCCAGTTCATTGATTTTATGTTTGTACTGCTTGTTATAACAATTAGTACTACTTGTTGAAACTGGTCTATATCATTAGTACTGCTGGCATGTTCTTTGGTTATTGAAGCTGGATTTTAGTACTGTTATAACAACCTTATTCATTTTCATATGACTGTGGGACATAACCATAGATGATGTTAGCACAAAGCATGTATGGAGCAACTCAGTTATAAAATACATATAAAACCTGATTACCACATCTCAGATTTAAGAGCTTTGAGTGCATGGATTTCAGGATCATCGAAAATTATTGTGGAAGAGCTGCTTGACAAATAAACCTTGTCTGGTAGGATAAAAATAAAGGTAATTTGTTATGTCGATACTTTATTTTATGGGTGACATTTGGCAATAATGGTTAGATTACGTACTGTTGTAATCATTGACATTCGGTGATGTCAATACAATCGCGCACAGGCTAGCATGCTTTGTCTTTTTTTCTATAAGCACGTCTCCCAAGCTTCCCCACAACCTCACCCGGACTGATTGCCCACTTTATCCAAAACTTAAAATTTGGTTTGCAGTCCATGATATAGTTTAAACGATACATGTAATATATAATATGTACGCATGAATACTTATTGCAACATACTAACCTTTCATTTGCCAGGTAAAAATCAAGGGTTCGAGAGCCTGTCTTTTGCTGAGTTGTCTTACCTACATTCGTCACGTAACCGGCTACATCTGTAAGGTAATGATCTACATATCAGAATGGATGCATAACAATAATAACAAAAGGCAACGAAAGTATTGTTAAAACAAAAACTTACCAACCAAGTACTTGTTATCTGTACTTTCCAGGTTTGCCAAATCTTGAAGCTCAAAAGGGTACCTCTCAAAACCTCCATCCTTAACAGTCACTTTCTTTGCCGTTGTTTCCCCACAAAATTCAAGCATGAAGGGATCCCTGTGCATAATACGGTAATCATCCTTATTGGGCTTGGCCACTAAGTCTTTAATAGAATAAACCTACCCTTCTTTCAATCTGACAAGATTATGAGCAATGTGGTTCCTTGTAGTACAATGAATTGAACTACCCTGCAAAACATTCAAACAACATTAGAACCGAAGGTATTTATCAAATACTGAGTTATGCAAAACAGTCAAACAACATTAGAACCAAAAAGGCTATTTGTCAAATTCTAAACGTAAGTATGTTTTGACAACATTAGAACCAAAAGCTTATTGATCAAATGCTAATTTTGAGTATGTTTTACTCTGTAATCAAAGACTACAAAGTCTGTGCTGAGATAGCTTCCGGTGACTGCATTTACATCCCACATCCTGCAAACCATCACCACGATGGTCCCAGTCACACCCACATCAAGGTCATGCAGAAACAACAGGCGGTTTGGTGCTACAACTTCTTTGCCCATGTTCTGTGAAGACTGCTTTGACATGTTGAAGTGGAATGCAATAATTAAGGTGGAAGGTTAAGGAATGGTGGAAGATTAACCAAAGCATATGTAATTTATAGATATACGATTATTAATTGTTGTAATTACTACATGATGATCGATATTCTACTCCCATGTAACATCTACATAGTTATTTGATCGTTTGGAATACCCATTGTAACACCATCTTTGACAGCATTCAATTCAATGAATTGAAGCCTCAAAATTGAATGAATTGAAGCATTGAATGTGTATTTCAAATAGCTTTTAGAGATGGTGGTGTCATTAATACTCCACACTCATTTTTAGGACCTAAAATACATGGTAGTCTGAATTGGGGTGTCATTAATACTACCCACTATTTTTAGGGCCTAATATATATATAATATATATATATATATATATATATATATATATATATATATATATATATATATATATATATATATATATATATATATATATATATATATATATATATATATATATATGGCATATGCAAGCTAGTTAGACTCTTCATATATACGATATTTGTTGTTTCGGTTTATAGGACTTAGTATTTTAGTAATTTGTTACAGAATCAAGGGCGATTACTAACGTAGCAGAGACATACACTCAATAAAAACTGCACTTAGGGACGATATTCTTGTCCCAAAATTCCAAAGAGCGTCGTCCCAATCTAAAAATGGCACGAAATCTCGTCCCATTTTGGAAGTCTCCTTTTTGTTGTCCCAAAAAAATTTGGGCCGACAATGTATATGAAAATTTGGGATGACAGGCTGCTAGGCCCCACGATAAATTCAACTCTAAAAATACAAAATGGGACGACATAGCTGATGCAAGAAGGGACGAGGTTATCGTCCCTAGTTTTTTTTTTTCTTTTTTTCATTTTTTTTTTTTTTTTTTTTTTTTTTTAAATAAGAAAATGTTTTTTTTATAAAATGGGACGACTTTATAAAAATATTAACGACAATAATCTCGTCCCTAATTGTTAAACTTAGTTTGTTATTATACATGTTAGGGACGATATGATGTGGTAGTCAAACAGAATAGGACGACAAACCTGCATATTTTTCAGATTTTCTCTGGATTTTTTTCGGGAAAAAATATACCGATTCGTTCGGACGGCTCAACATCCTTTAGACTCCTTATGTACAATTTGTAACAATGAGATTGAGATTATTGATCATTGTTTTATCTTTTGTCCTTACGTAATATCTGTTTGGCTAAAATTCTTTGCTTGATGGAGCTTCGCTAGCTAGGGAGTTTTATTGGAATCATCTGTTCCTGATATTCGAAGTCTAAAAGATTAGTGTGCCAGGCTGTAACGTAGGTTACTTTTTGTTACATATGAAAGTTCATAAATTAAAGATTGTCAATCTCCTCCAAAAAAAAAAAATAAAAAAAAATAAAAAATAAAAATAAAAAAAAAGGAACCTAATGTTCAAAATCATGTTGACATCCTTCTTTTGGTTTAAACATCGATATAAGGCTTTTAATAATAAATATATGGTCCGAATGGTGCTCTGGTCTGATTCGTTGTTTGGGGTGATGGTTTGTTGTTTCAACATTTGTTGGTGTTGCGTTTTGGTCGTGGTTTTGTTTCGTCGTGGCTTCATTCACTACACCAAAATGTGGGTTTGGGGATGCCCCATTTTATTGAGTCAACATTGTCATCCCAAATTTTGGCTATATCCCATATTTTTTCAACAAAAAGTGGCAGTCAAAGCACCAGTTTTTCTTAGGGGTGGCAATTTCTGACCAGACACGAAACCCGACCTGAAACCGGCACGAAAATTAATAGGTTCGGGTTGAGATAAATAGATTTCGGATCAGGTTTGGGTCGACATATCTAACCCATTTATTAAACAGGTCAGGTTCGGGTTGGGAATAAAATAAACTGGTCGACCCGCCAACCCGTTTAAGATTTTTTTTTTATTAAATTAAAAATGATTTATATTTAATTATAGGGGTTAAATGGGTTAAACGGGTCGACCTCCTAACCCGTTTAACTCGTGTAATGTGCTAACTTTTGTATATAAAACGGGTTAAATGGGTCCACCCGACACCCGTTTAACAAATTTAATATGTGTAACCTATTTAACCCGTCATCCCAAGTATATATACGGGTTAAATGGGTCAGGTTCGGGTTACGTGTAAACAGGTTAGGGTTGATGTAGCTGAGCCGATGATTTAAATGGGTCAGGTTCGGGTTGGGGTTTTATGACCCGCCAACCTGACAACTCGAACCCGCTAACCCGAACCCAACCCGAATTGTCACCCCTAATTTTTCTTACTCAATTTGGGACGACAATGTCGTCCCAAAACTTTATTTATTTGATTTTTGACATTTCAAAGTTTTAAATAAAATTTCCCAAAAAAAAAAACATCCCGCCATTATTTTTAATCCCGCAAACACTTTGGGATGACAATGTCGTCCCAAACTGTAAGTATTTGTTTTTTTATATTTTAAAACATTTTAAATCAATTTTTATTTCTTAAATCAATATAAAAAAAATTAAAAAAACCTTAGGGACGACAATGTCGTCCCATTTTTTCTAAATATTTAAAATGACATTTATAATCCAATAAAAAATACATATATATAAATTAATTTTAGAAAATTATTTGCTTTAAAATTATATGTTAGTGTAAAAATTAATTTTAAAAATTATATAAATTAAAAAATTTACAAAATCAATACTTTACTATTTATTAAAAATATTTTTGTTGTTAAAAATATTAATTATAATGGGGTGTTGTGGAATCTGATAAACCACAGGGTTCAGATTGGAGTAAAAAAGTTGAAGAAAAAACGAATCGCAAGGTGGTTGGGGTGATTCATGGGGTAAGAAAAAAGACGAGAATAAACTTCAAGACGGGACTGAAGGGTCAAATGAACAGACTACTGATAAAGGGAGTAATTGGGGATGGAACAGGAAGGAGGAACAAAAACAGGACCAAGGCGGCTGGAAGAAGAAAGAGGGATGGGTCCTAAAAGAGATCACCCTGCGAGGCCAATTGGGGGACCAAATGATGGTCCTAGACCAGGAGGACCTTTTACCGCAACGAGACAAAGGCTCGATATCTTCACAGCGGATGAGCAAGAGATTATTAACGAAATTAATCTCATCATTCAGTCTATTACATTGTTGAATTCCATTTCTTGTTAATGTTAAAGTTATGAAACAAGAATACTAACTATGTATAGGCACAAACTATTTTGTGAAGGTACAATGATGGCGATCCTTTATCCGCCGATGATCAAACTTATATTCTTGATAATCTTCAATCACCATCCATATAAAGTTCAGAAAACAAAGTTCCAAGAATATCGTTGCTTTTTTGTTGTATCAACCGATTGCCGTGAAGAAGACTTCTTGACCGGATCTACACACACTCCTTGTGTTAGATGTGATACGAAGAATTATACTAAGTCTAGCACGCGGAATTTACTAGCTAGCACTTAGAAGATCTTATGTGTTTTGTAAGATTAGAATGAAACAAAGAACACAGAATAAATAACTTCCAACGATTCAATATTATTAGCAAATAATACGAGTGATCTTCCTATCACTAGGGTTTACAACCTTGAATCTTTCTAATACGTATATATCTTCTCTGTATCGTATATTGTATATCTTAAACCTAGGCAATCCTTTTATAGACTAAGGATTCCTGTACAAGATAACTATCAATCTATTCTTATACGATATACACAATATATTTTCCATAATTATCTACTTTACATAAATCATAAACAGTCTTAACTTCTTCTCTCAGCAGTCTTAACTGCTCATGTCTTCAACACTCTTCAGCAGTCTTAACTTCAATCTCCAACAGTCCTAACTGTTACCTCCAACAGTCTTAACTGCTTAAGCTTAATTCCTAACAATCCTCCCCTAAACTTATGATTTCTTCCCAATCATTAAGTTTCTTCAAATTAAGCTTCTTCTTCTTAATGCTGAAAATTCTTTCAAATACCCATCAAGCAAATCTCTTAGATCTAGCTTTTACTTCTTGTGCAAGGTTGAATATCTTCGTTACCAGCATATTAGCCATCTCAGACTCTTCATTAGCTTCTAGTTTAGTAAATACCAGCATAGTCAAAACACCTGGTCTGAGTGGATAATTCTTTTCAACCAGCATATATATCTCTACTCCATCCTTTGTAGATACTCTGTGTACTCCACATGTACCAAATAACTTCCAAGAGATATCCTTGACTTGAGCTTGAAATCTCCAAATCGATTCTCCACCATCTGGTTCATACAGTCTCTTCAATTGAACCCATAGTTCTTTGTCTTTATCTTCAACTGGATCAATATCTCTGAACTTCTCTTTCACTAAACTCCAAAGTTGATTTAGATCTTCTCTGTCAAAGCCTTTAAGCAAATCTTCAAACAACTTATATCTTTCAGAAATATCTCCTAACCTGATAATCTTCCAACCCTTCATTCTACCATCAGTAAACACTTCCCAGTCAATAATTGGATGTTTGACCTGCAAAGGTTTAATGTGAGAATACTCTGGAATAATCACCATCATGCTTTTAATCTTCTCATCAGTTAATCCTTCTTCATCAGACTTTTGTTTCTTAGCAACTTCTGATTTCATAGATTCTGCTTCCCTCTTCTTACCTGTTTTGACACTTCTTTTTGGAGAATTCAAAATAGCATAAGTTTCACAGAATTCTTTTTCAATAATAGCATAAGACTTTCCCTTGAAATCTTTCATTGAGTAATTTGCTGAGTTCTTCAAATAATGCTTCATATCCTCAACAAGTTCCCTCTTTGTTGGTAACTTAGTCTTGTACCCTGACTTGTGACTTTCTCTTATTCTATGAATCAGATCATCCCATTTTGTAACTCCATTCTTCTTGAGTATAAATTCCTTAAGCTCCTCTGTCTTCTCATCTTCATTTAACTCTTGATCTCTAAGAACCATAGAAGCTTGTGCTCTTACCATTACATCAGAATCTAGAAAATATTGCAACTGATCATTGAATTCTTCTACATCAACTTCATTTGATCTTTTTCTTTCCATGAATTCAGATATATTCCTTATGTCATCAGCAGCCAATTTCCTTGCAAATTCTTCATCATGATCCATCTGGGCTTGTTTAGCTTCCTTTTCAGCTTCCTTATCAGCCAAATCTTCTTCTAACATTTGCCTTGCAACCTCTGCATCATGAGCAATCTGTTCTTGAGTTTTTGGTTTCAACCTTTTAAGCCTTTCAAGTTCTTGAACAGCAACCACTTCTTCAGATGTCATAGGTTTCTTTCCTTTATTTGCTCTTCTCCTTTCATATTCTTGTTCAGCAGAAGTTTCTTCAGTTGGAACTGCTTGTTGTTCTGACTCAGCAGTTTGAACTGTTACTTGCTCTGTCTCTTGCTCTGTCTCAGCAGTTTGAACTGCTTCAGCTGAAACTTCATGAATATTACCAGAACCTGAACCTTTATCATAACCTTTTTCTTGTTCAGAACCTTCTTCATACCTCCCCTGAGATCCTGATCTATCTTCAAATTTCCTTTCTTTACCAAACTTCCTCCCCTGTTTGGAAGAATTTTCATCATCCCCGTCCGAACCATCTGAATCATCATCATCAGAATCATCATCCACGATCACTCTTGCCCTCTTTCTCTTGTTCAACTGTTCTTCAAGTTTCTTCACCCTTTTTGTTAGCTTTGTATAAACATTGGCAAAAGTCTCCTTGTGAGCTTTAAATTCCTCCTTGGTTTGCTTTAGCTCCTTCTCCAAATTGTCAACCTGGGCTACTAACTTGGTACATAAAGCCGTCAATTCAGTTTGTGAAGAACTACCCTCATCACTTCTAGCTGTATTACCTGCTATGAGAGGTGAATCTTTGGGCAAGGATGCAGTCACATCCCTAGTTAGACTAGGTTTAGACCTTCTCCTATAAGTGATGGGTGGTTGTTGGGTTGTGTCAAAGTCTTGAGTGGATGTGTGATGGGGATCAGTTGGAACTGCTGAACCTTCACCCAACTCAGTTTGAATCATTTGAGGAAATAATGGAACTGGTTCCCCTTGAAAAAGTTTACTAGCCATAGTCATATTTTGAAAAACCTTTGATTGCAGACTAGGCGTAGGAAAAATTTCAGTTGGTTCTGTAAGCAGGTTTTTCTTTTTATTCAAATTTTTTGAACAAACCTGGGATACATTAAAAACTTTGTTTTACTATCAATATTGGATGCCATGCCCTCAAAAATATATTTTGACCAGTTAAAAACTCTGTTTGTAGACAAGCAAATGAGAGCAATAGCAATATTGCTACTGAATTGTTCCCAAGCAGTCTTTTTATTACTTAAACATAATAGAAGAGTATGTATCAAAAATCTCCATTGGGGTGAAAAACATGCCTTTTGAAAAGTCAATTTATGTTCAGATGTATTATACCCCATTTTTTCAAGTTCTTCCCAAATTTCAGTATTTAGCATGGTGTCGATACCATCTGAGTCATTTAATTTAAGATGTCTCCTAAGTATAGACTCGGTAACAACAAATTTAATGCCATCTACTTTAGTATGAATTTCTAAGTTTCCATCATCACGTGTCAAGATAGATGAATTCTGCCAGAACTGTGTGATGTGCGAAACATAAAGAGTAGGAGAAACAGTTAGAGCATACCTTATGTGAGAGTGGTTGAGAAAATCCACAACCTCATAAAATTTTGGCCCATCTCCTTGCTCTGTTTTCTCTAAAAACGCAACCTGGTTGTGACGCTTAGCAAAATCCAATCTTGCCATTCTTAGTAAAAAAAATGTTAGTTAACAGCCGTGAATAGTAATAATGGTGAGTGAAAAGATAGAAGATGAAAGTAATATTGAGAGTTTATGGAGAGAGTTAGGGTTACAAGTTGACCGACTTAAGAAATATGGTAACTATTTATTTTAGTATAAGAATATAATAAAATAAAAGTTAAAAATATCTATAAGAGGATCCCTTGAAATCCGTAATTCAACCAGTAAAAATCTCAACAAACCGCCAACGGCTAGTTTTTACTCCAAAATTAATTACCGACACGTCAGTCATAACGGCTAGTTGAACCGTACCAATATTTTGTACTACCCGTCTCAACTGTTGAAAATTTTTATTGAGCCGTCCCAACTTTTTGAAATAAGAATTTTAAAAATAACATGGATCAAACATAGTTTTTAGCAAACTATCAGCTATCAACGGATTTGATATGTCTTTACCAATAGCCGTTTGCTTTGGACTAGCCAACTCTTCACATTTAGATATGGTGAGCTGATAACCATACAATTTTTGGTAAATTGTCAACCATAAACGGATTTGATTAGTCTTTACCAGAAACCGTTTGCTCTGGACTAGTTGGTTCTTATGTGGATAAGACATGGTGAACCAATTACCATTTGTTGTATGCAAGGATCACATACTAATCTCCAGAACACCATTAAGTCCAAAACATCAACCATTCATAATTCCTTGGTGTTTACTCTCCAATCCTGCATTTGTTAGTCCAAAAACAAAGAATTCCAAATACAAGCACATGACTAACAATGCATATAAAAAGAAAAATTAATTTCCTTGTGGAACCCAAGCCAAATCAGACTTAGGCTTTCCTCTAGCATCAACATAATTTATTCTTTTCAAAACAGTCTTAGCGCCATTGGGTTGAATTGGTCTCCATACTCAACATGCTGAAGCATTCACTCCATTTCCCATGTTTCCCTTAGCAGTATTTTTATTCACACCAGTACCAATTACCCTGCTAGCAGTTGGAACTGCTGGCTTGGCAGTTGTTACCTTAGGTTTCCAAACTTGGTTTTTCACCACTGCTTTCTCATAAAAAGTTCTTTTACCAGTTGTGTAAGATGGTTTAAAAACATTTATTTGATTTTGAACTGGTGGCCTTGGGTGAATTGGTCTCATAGGTCTGACAGTTGGAACTGTTGGTCTAGCAGTTGGAACTGCTGGTCTAGCAGTTGGAACTGCTCTAGGTCCAGACCTTAAAAGAACTGATCTAGGTATCATCCTATCATTCCTAGGAAAAGATTGAGGTTTTGCAATGCTCAACCTATGATTTGTATATCCAGATACCCATTTATCACAATAATCTGCAAGATGATCAAAACTACCACAAGAGTAACAAGCTTTCCTATAGCAAACAAAATCCTTTCCTAATTGGTGGGATTTGAGGTCATTCCAATTCCTCTGGTTACCTCTTGGCTTGTTTGTGGTTCTATACATCTCTGCATACCTAACTGTTGGTCTAAAAGGTTTGGCATTAGAACTAGGCCTAACAGTCTCAGGTTTAACCATCTTTGGAACTTTTGGTTCCTCCACATTTGCACTAACAGGCTTAACCACAGCCTGATCATCCTCATCATCAGAAGTCCATTCCTCAATTGTTGGAGCATCTGAGTCCTTAGGTGAGGACCTATCAGAAGACACCTTGTCCTCAGATAGTGATTTATCACTTGCACTTACAAACACAGGTTTATCAACTACATCCTTCTTAGGTTGAGGACCATAGTTAAGTTCAGGTAATTGAAATTCAGGGAGTCCTGTGTGTTCTAAGTCTATACCTTTGGGTGATGGTATTCCTCTATAAGGAGGTGGAACTGACTTATATCCTAGGCCTGACTTAGCTTTATTCTAAATCTGACTCTCAATTATCTTTTTAACACCTTGTGATGTGTATTCAAGTGTATCTATACTCATCTGTATATTCTCCTTAGCTTTCTTAACCTGTTCTAGCTCATGTTTTAAAACAGTGATTTCATTCTCTCTAAACATTAAGTCTCTCTTAACAATAATCATATCATCAGAAAACTTAGACTCATTGTTTTGATAATGAATAATTTTCTCCTCTAACACAGCTAAAGCTCTCTTATGATTTGCTAAGCTAAAAGCAGTTTCTCTTAATTCTTTCCACTGACTCTCATATTTTGTTTTAAGTGTTTCTAATTCTTTTAAAGCTTCACAAGATTTAGAACATTTTGAAACTTGTACCTCCGAATCAGAAAATGCCATGAGAGCAACCTCTGTAGATGCTTCTGCTTCCTCCTCTGCAATATAGCTCCAGTCAAATCCTAAGCCATCAATAGCAACCATAGCTTTCGAGCTTGAATCAGTAATCTCTACAACTCTTGACTTGTTTCCATATGCTCTGCTCTTTCCATCTTGTTGACTAGGCAATCTGCACTCCCTTGAGTAATGACATTTCTTGTGGTAGTTGTAGCACTCAATCTTGGATTTGTCATACCCTGCAACATCATTACTGTTTATGACAATCTTCTTGCCAGTCTTCTTCAAGAATCTTCTAGCTCTCAAACTGAGAAGAGAGAGCTGCCACTTAATATCCATCTCTTCAATATCATCTTCATCAATCTCTTGAAGATCTGAATGAGTCAACATACTTCCATTGTGCTGAGTAGTCAGGAATGCACAATAAATATCATCATTCAAAAGTCCACTAGTACTGGTTGAGGTGCTAGCAGTACCAAGATTTGCACTAGCAGTTCCAACTGCTCCAGCAACTTGCACTTCATCATCTGGATTTGAGGAACTGGGAGTTGATACAACGGCCAAATTCCCTGAGCTTGAGCTTGAACTTGATCCAACAGACTTCTTAATCTCATGTTCAATTATCTTGAAGTTGCTATATAGATCCATTAAGCTCATGGAATCTATATCAGGCTTGTTTTTCCATACTACCACATGCATAGCCCATTCAGAAGGTAGACTTCTCAGAAACTTTGAGTTGAGATCTTCCTGAGGCATCTCAATCCCTAAAACAGCTAATTGGCTCACCAACTTTTGAAGCCTATTGAACATATGATCCAACGACTCATTACTTGTTGCAGTAAAGTTCTCCAACTGATGCTTGAGAAGAGTCTTCTGAGTTTTCTTCGTGGCTTCATTCCCACCATATCTTGCAACAATAGCTTCGAAAAGAGATTTAGCACACTTGAACTTACTAAAATTCAGCAACTGATCATTGGGAATAGTCATCAGAAGCAAACTCCTAGCCTTGATATCATTCTTGTATCTTGCCTTCTCTTAATTAGTAGTCGGCTTTGTCTGCACTGTAGTCTCAGATTTACCTTCAACAACAGTTGTTGTTTCAACAGGGGTAAACGAGTTTCCATCTTCAATGATCTCCCATAGTGCATAGTCTTGCACTTGGAAAAACTGCTCAATTCGAAGTCTCCACATGTCGAACTCATTAGGTTTAAGCATAGGAAGCTTAGCAGCAATGTTAGTTGTGGATGGTGTTGTTTCCATGTCCATCTTTGTTCTTCTCGGATCTTCTAAATCTATGTATCAGCAACCTGTCTTTGATACCACTTGACCGGATCTACACACACTCCTTGTGTTAGATGTGATACGAAGAATTATACTTAGTCTAGCACGCGGAATTTACTAGCTATTACTTAGAAGATCTTATATGTTTTGTATGAATTGAATAAACAAAGAACACAGAATAAATAACTTCCAACGATTCAATATTATTAGCAAATAATACGAGTGATCTTCCTATCACTAGGGTTTACAACCTTGAATCTTTCTAATACGTATATATCTTCTCTGTATCGTATATTGTCTATCTTAAACCTAGGCAATCCTTTTATAGACTAAGGATTCCTGTACAAGATAACTATCAATCTATTCTTATACGATATACACAATATATTTTCCATAATTATCTACTTTACATAAATCATAAACAGTCTTAACTTCTTCTCTCACCAGTCTTAACTGCTCATGTCTTCAACACTCTTCAGCAGTCTTAACTTCAATCTCCAACAGTCCTAACTGTTACCTCCAACAGTCTTAACTGCTTAAGCTTAATTCCTAACACTTCTCGTACATTAAATGTGTTGAGAATTATGTAAAGGTGGTGATCTCGACTATTATGAACTAGAGGATAATTACATGGAAGCGGGATCTCCTGAGCTCGAATCCGGTTCTAAACGTGTATTTGAAGACGGTTTAGATCTGAATATTGATGAAATGGATGAGCAAGAGATTATTAACGAAATTAATCCCATCATTCAGTCTATTCCATTGTTGAATTCCATTTCTTGTTAATGTTAAAGTTATGAAACATGAATACTAACTATGTATGGGTGCAACCTATTTTGTGAAGGTACAATGATGGCGATCCTTTGTCCGCCGATGATCAAACTTATATTCTTGATAACGTCTTCAATCACCATCCATATAAAGTTCAGAAAACAAAGTTCCAAGAAAGTCGTTGCTTTTTTGTTGTATCAACCGATGGCCGTGAAGAAGACTTCTCGTACATTAAATGTGTTGAGAATTATGTAAAGGTGGTGATCTCGACTATTATGAACTAGAGGATAATTACATGGAAGCGGGATCTCCTGAGCTCGAATCTGGTTCTAAACCTGTATTTGAAGACGGTTTAGATCTGAATATTGATGAAATGGATGAGCAAGAGATATTAACAAAATTAATCCCATCATTCAGTCTATCCGCAGGATTATGCATCAAACTTCCCACCAAACACTTCCCGCCAAAACACTTCCCACCAAAATATTGGCGCCAAAATTTCCCACCAAAACGTTTGTATAAAATATCTGCTCTATCCTCACAAACACATTATATACACTCTTATCCTCAAAACCACTCAACCTCACAACCTCTTATCTTCACACCAATTTCAAAATCTGAGATGCAGCGATATAATCCTTTTATGTGTTCTTGTGGAACAGGAAAAATTATACATTTGGATTGGAATATTATGCATGTCCTCTTTCGAAGGTGAACAATCATACATTTCTTATTTATGTAAATATACAAACAATCATAACATTTCCTTATTTATGTAACAGCCAAGAGAAAAAGATCATGGATGTGGATATTTTATGTGGAAGAGTGAATTTGATGACCGATACGAGTAATCTCTTCTGCTTCAACATCTCAAGGTTCTGGATCTGCACCAACAGAGTGCTCAAACTGTAATGCCAAAGATCTTAGGATAAACATGCTGGAATCACAAAAACAGGTGCTAGAGACAAGAGTAAGGATGCTGGAGGCAAGACTTGAAATGGCAAGGAATCCCGACGAACACGAACACGACCACGCATGTCAGCCGGATGCAATACTCCGTGAGCTGTTAGGTGACATGGAAAATCTTCGTATGTAGCCGTGTTGTTGTTGTTATTGTTGTTTTTGTTGTTTGTTGTGTTATTGCTGTTTTTGTTGTTTATTGTGTTATTGTTGTTGTTGTTGTTTGTTGTGTTATTGTTGTTGTTTAATAAAATGTTGTTGTTGTTGTTTGTTGTGTTATCATCCCGATTCATTTGTTTAACATCTCATGCATAATGATATCATCTCGACTCATTCGTTTAGCATCTCATGTATAATGATATCATATCGACTCATTCGTTTAACATCTCATGTATAACGATATCATATCGACTCATTCGTTTAACATCTCATGTATAACAGTTTGACTGGTTTGGAGTATGCGGATTTGAGTGTAAATGATGAATCAACATAAGTGGACGCCCCACCAGATGATGCTGAAGAAGATGCTGATTTTATTAATAATGAAGATGATGTCGTTGCTCATGTCCTTGATGATGATGATGTTGACGTGTCTGATGATGATGAAGTGAACCCCACTGTTGTTGAAGAAGTTTTATCTAGCGATGATTCTGATGATGACAATTGTTCTTAATTTGTAATTTGAATGAAATTGTTACTACTCCCTCCGTCCCTAATTAAATGTCCACTTTGACTTTTTGCGGTCTTGCTTGTTCAACTTTGACCTTAAATTTTTTCGCTTGTGTTATATAATACTTGATGCAAAATATATAAATGAATTAGGTTTTAAATGTATTTTCATTAGTATAATTTTCATCAATTATATATGATGACGTATAGTCCGCATTCGGGTCACGAACCCGACCAATGGGCACTACTACCACTCAAGCCCATCACGAATGGGCTATCACGATAATGGTTTGGGCTTACGAAGGCCCAAACCCGAAGTTATTTATGGTCTTGATATAGGATATCTCTTATTTATGGGATATATATCAAACGACCGACTTAGGCGGGATACGCCGAAGGGTAAGGAACACGAAACCAACAAGGATTTCGTGTGTATATATAGAGGGCATCTCGGCTCTCATTGAGGTACGATCTAATACCCTAACTCTTCAACTAAACCCTAAAATCGATTACTTACTCTCACGCCGGAGGATAATCGTGGGAGACAATCCCACGATAAGCCTAACGGTGTCTTTTTGTTTTCTTAGTGCGCAGGTCTCAAGCATTAAGGTCTGATTGATACGGAAACAAGGAACGCCCAACTTTTGTATCAACAAGTGGCGCCATCCGTGGGACCATACACTAAGAACTTTCCTAAGAACTAGAATGACGAAGCACGGAAACCAAAATCAGCGGACTCCGCAGGCGAAGAAAACGCATGGTGACCTACAGGGGCAGAAGCAGCAAACTGATTCAGCCGCTAAGCAGGCCTCTGGAACAACCAGTGCGCCCAAAAGCCTAGGATCATACTCAGATCTGGCCTTTACTGCAGTAGAACCGCTCGCAAGGACTACCCATGCTACTACAACAACCACTAGCGCGGTAGATCTACTGCGCACTCCTTTCACCATGTCAGAATTAGACCTCACTGAGCCGCCAAATGCGCCTATCCGAAACAAGGGTCCTGATGTGGAAACAAACATCCTCACGCTAGAAGGAGTCACGCCTGAACTAGCGCCAAGTGATTTCGTATCTCAAAACTATGAAACCTTGGCTGCGCTTATGCGAGTGGAAGCGAAAAAGAGGTCAAGTCAGAGTCTGCAAGCCCGGCTCAACTTCGACCCTGAGCATGAAGTATCCCCACCACGTTACCGAAAGGAAAGGCGCGAGAAGGATGGCCACCGACACCCAGTGTTTACTAGGATCGGAAGGAAAGTTGTGGACGATGAAGCAGCCGACTTACAGTCTATGGAGGAGCATGAAGACGATGGACGGCGCACCAATGTCCACGCTAGGCTTGGCAGTCGCAGGGTCCACGATAGACTTGGGCGACGATGCTCCCCAAGCGAAAGCCCTTTAAGCTCGGATTCCGAGGATAGTCGGCGCAAGCGCCGCAAAAGGGTAAGCTCATCCTCAAGTGACTCCTCGGACAACGAGGACAAAGAAACAGGACACTGGAAGTCCAGGAGAAGATACCGCGACCAGGAGGACGAAGATATGTCTCGTCCCTGGCGCCGCCAAAAGGTTGACGCATTCACTCGGCGCATCAGTGATTTTTCAGAAGATAAGAGAAGGCGCATGCCCGCTAATGTTAAAACTTATGATGGGACAGGTGATCCTGATGACCACCTAAAAATTTTCGAATCAGCAGCAACCATCGAAAATTGGCCACAACCTGTGTGGTGCCACATGTTTAACTCTACTTTAGTATGGAATGCGCGAAACTGGTTCAGTAAGCTTCCACGTAGAAGCATCGATGGGTTTGAAGAGTTGCGGAAGGCGTTTCGTTTAAACTTTACTCAGAGGAAGAAGTGCGCCAAGAACCCTGTCGAACTCGCTAGGGTAAAACAACGCCAAGGGGATACCACAAGCGCTTTTATGGAGCGCTTTAAAGACGAATGCATACATGTCAAGGTATGCCCCGAAATACTAAAGATCTCAGGGTTTATGAACGAAATCAATAACCCAGAACTTATCAAAAAGTTAAATGACAGGGTTCCACAAACCTTTGACGAACTTATGAAGCGCACGAGGTCCTTCATCCAGGGAGAAGCTGCCGCTGCGGATAGCAAGAAAGGCTACTCAAACTATAGGTCACAAGAACAGCAAAGGAGACAATCCAATGACCAGAGTAGCAATCGCAACAAAAGCTATCGCAGTCAGGGGGTGGACGAGAGAATGACAAGTATACCCCACTAACGAAGACTCCAAAGGAGATATTTGCGACGGAAGGCGCGAAATTTCCGAGACCCCCACCGATGCGCACCCCAGAAGATCGGCGTGTAGGGAACGGGTACTGCGAGTATCATGGACAGAAGGGCCACACCACCAATGAGTGTGTCCAACTGCGCCAACTAATTGATAAGCTAGTAAAAGAAGGAAAATTGGACCATCTAGTTAAGAACATCAAGGATGGAAAAGACAAACAGAAGACCGGGGGCAAGAAAGAAGCACCTAAGGACAAGGCTGACACAATCTACATGATACAATCATGGCAGCGAAAGACTAGGCAAAAGGTCAGCCAGAAATTCTCTCATGGAAGCGAAATCTCTTTCCCCACCTTGGCTGCGGACAACGCAGTGGCGGAACCACTCACCATCGAGATAAATGCGGGGGGTCACGATATCCACCGCATGTATGTTGATGGAGGGGCATCAGCAGACATAATGTATGAGCATTGTTTCAAGAGATTGCGACCTGAGATATAAAGACAGTTAAGCCCAGCCACGACGTCGTTGACTGGCTTCACAGGAGAAAAGATATGGCCTATGGGGCAACTACGACTACTAGTTATTGTTGGCAATAAGGAACACTCCACGACAGCCTGGATGAATTTTATGGTGATCAGATCTCCTTCGCCATACAATGGCATTATCGGAAGACCAGGAATTTTGGCAATACGCGCAGTACCGTCCACAGCACATGGGATGCTCAAATTCTCGGTCGAAGGCGGCATTGTCACCATCTACAATAACGCTGCGCCACCAAAAGAGTGTAACACGATTACATGTGAGATGACGCACACCCCAGAACAGAGCGCAGCTAAAGTACCAAATCTGAAGGTCGCAATTCATCCTGATTACCCGGAACAAGAAGTATCGATCGGGGGATCGCTGTCAGATAAAGGCAGAGTTTCCGTGTGCGCACTCTTGCAAAAGAATCTGGATATCTTCGCATGGGAACCAAAGCACATGACTGGTGTGCCACGCTCGATCGCAGAACACAAGTTGAAAATCCGACAAGGATACTCCCCAGTACGGCAAAAAAAGCGCGGCCAGGCTCCAGAGCGCGCAAATGCCATTCTAGAGGAAGTACACAAACTTGTTGACGCAGGTATCATGCGAGAGGTCTATTACCATGACTGGCTCTCTAATCCAGTGATGGTCAAGAAGAGTGATGGTAGTTGGCGGATGTGCGTGGATTTCACCGATCTCAACAAAGCATGTCCACAAGACTGCTACCCACTACCAGAGATAGACTTGAAGGTAGAATCTTTATGCGGATACCCCTTTAAATGTTTTTTAGACGCATACAAAGGGTACCACCAAATCCAAATGGCTAAAGAGGACGAGGAAAAAACAGCCTTCCACACAAGCTAAGGTGTCTATTGTTATACAAAGATGCCTTTTGGCCTAAAGAATGCGGGCGCCACCTACCAGCGATTGGTAGATAATGCATTTGAAAAGCAAGTGGGCCGCTACCTAGAGGTCTATGTTGACGACCTTGTCATAAAAAGCTATACCGAAGACGAGTTGGTCCGCGACATTGAAGAAACATTTAGAACACTACGAAAGATCAACATGAAGTTAAATCCTAAGAAATGCACTTTTGGCGCTACAGAAGGCATGTTCCTAGGATACTTGATCGAACCTGATGGCATTAAACCATGCCCAGAAAAAACAGAGGCTGTTATCCAACTCCCATCACCACGCACGTTGAAAGAAGTCCAGTCCCTGAATGGAAAACTAGCCGGGTTGAACAGATTCCTATCCAAATCAGCAGATAAGTCACTTCCCCTCTTTAAAACACTCAAGAAGTGTACAAAAAAGGGAGACTTTCGTTGGACTACAGAAGCGGAAGAAGCTTTCACACAGCTTAAGCAACATATAGCAGCGCTTCCCAAACTTGTCGCACCCCGACCAGGAGAGGAGTTAATTATGTATTTGTCTGCGACTTATGGAGCAGTTAGCGCGGTGCTACTGACAGACAGGAATTCCGTACAAACACCGGTATACTTTGTAAGCAAAGCGCTCAAGAAGACAGAGATTAACTATAGCCCAATGGAAAAGTTGGTCTTGGCATTAGTATTCGCCGCCAAAAGATTGCGCAGATACTTTCAAGCACACCCAATAGCGGTGATCACGGACCAACCAATCAAGCAAGTTATCTCCACACCCGACGCATCGGGGCGATTACAAAAGTGGAGTGTATTGCTAGGCGAGTATAACATCTCTTACAGACCACGCACTGCGATTAAGGGGCAAATACTAGCAGACTTCATCATCGAAAAACCAGACACCGATGATGCACCTCCACTGAGCGAGGTAGACCTACAAGAGCCATGGGTCCTGTTCACGGATGGATCTTCATGCGTGGACGGGTCGGGCGCAGGCCTTATCCTCACCAATCCAGAAGGAATGGAATTCACTTACGCACTGCGCTTTGAATTCACAGCTACGAATAATGAGGCAGAGTACGAAGCCCTAATCGCTGGATTACGCATTGTAACTCGAATGGGCGTACGCAACCTAGAAGCAAATGTGGACTTCCGATTAGTAGCCAACCATGTGTTGGGTGAATATGTGGCTAAAGAGGATAACATGGTTCAATACCTCGACAAGACCAAGTCACTAATCCAAGGTTTTGACAGGTTTACCATTAAACAAGTTCCTAGAGGGGAAAACAAAAAAGCGGATGCGCTAAGCAAGATCGTATCTACAAGCTTTGCACACCTGTCAAAACAAGTGTTGGTGGAGATCCTAAAAAATAAATCCATCTAGGAGATGGAGATATCCACGGTAATAGAAGAGGAGAATCCTACGTGGATGACCCCTATTGTCAAATTTATAAGCAAAGGCATATTGCCCAATGAGCAGAAGGATGCTCGACGGATACGGCGCACATCGCAGAGGTTCGAACTTCGAGATGGTATCCTGATGTGTTTTTTAGGTCTATAAAAATCAACCAAGTTTTAAATTTATTTATTGCCGAACTAACCTATAGACTTTAAACACTCACGAGCAGTGTACCCGATCAATGTAGATAGTTTCTAGGTAAGCAAGGGTCGTTCACTAGGAGCGAAGCTAAGATGATCTAAAGGTATTCTAATTACTAAACTAACTATTCTAACCTAGAAAGCAAGTAAATATTTTTGAGGGTTTTAGCCTCAGAGGCTATCACGATTTTATTTGTTTTAATTAAACAAATTGCAATAAAATAAATATCTAAACTAAGGATAGTACAATAGATCGATATCAATAGGGAAGAACGGGTTAGCCAAGTCTAATCCATTTTATAGTTATACATGCTTATGTCTACTTGTTTTAATTCATTCAATTGTTTTGTCGCCAATCCAATTATTAATCCTGTCACGATTAAATAATCTACCATCGTGGTTGGAAAGAGGACATGATCATAGTGACTCGTCTAGCATCAATACTAACTTATTGCTTTAAACCATCTAACCTAGTTCGGTATTACACGCTACTAGTCCTATTAGGTTGTAGACACGTTCCGTTTATGCCAAACAATGATTCCTAATAGAGATTCGGGTTAACACGCAAATAACTCAACCTAAGCAACCACAATTACAGGTAGTTAAGTCACATCAATTAAAGTTATAAGGGTCATAACCTAGTTACATAGACTTCTACTAGTTATAAGCAATAAACGAGTTTTTATCGACAAGCACCCAATCCAATAACAAAGCAAACACATCGACAAAATCATAAAAACTAATAAAACTTCATAAACATGGCTAACACCTAAGGGTGTTAGCCCATAATCTCAGCAAAAGATAAAGTATACATAAAAATTAAACATAAGAAATCCATAGACAAATTTATTATGCTAACCGAATGATACACAAAGATAAGTATGGAGATGTTCTTCGTCGATCTTCAATGGTGGATGGAGAAGGTGTTGGGGACGATTTGGGGCTGTTCCCAACTGATAATAGTGATTTTTCTCCTCCCCAAATCGTGCATAGGGCTGTGGTATTTATAGGGGTAAAGAAGAGTAGCCTCCAAGGTTTACCAAAATTAGTCTGCTGCTGTTCCGACCTCGATGCGGCGCATCCACAAAGCCAATGCGCCGTATCTCCTTCTGAAAAATATAGATCTCCTTTTTCTCTTTCCGTGGCCGCTTGAATCACCTAAAACGGAGTCCGGATGAAGATTTTATGGCCAAAATACGAAAGCATCTTCGAGTATCATTATGTAATCTTGACTTCTTCATTGAGCTTCTATTCTTCACTTGATTTCTCGGCTAAGATTGTATATGGCCAATACGGCGCATCGGATTGGTCCGATGCGGCGTATCTAGGTAACTTCGCGTGGGGTCCAAGATTATTATATTCCAGAAATTCGTTCACCGTCTTCAGATGCGGCGTAACTTGTATCTTTATGCGGCGCATGTCCTTCAGTATCTTGGATAATCTTTGGTGAAGTCTTGAGATTGATGCGCCGTATGTTAGGAATGTCATACGGTGTATCTGGAGTAGATAAGTCAGATCTTCTTCGTTGACCAAGGTTTTATATGCGGCGCATGAGATAAATACATGCGGCGCATTCTTTAAAGTCAGGCAATGGTCTCAGATTCGTCTAAGTCTTTATGTACGACGTATCTATCAAGAATGATACGGCGCATCTTCCTTCAGTTCAGTAGACTTTTCCAACTTGATTCATTTTGCTCCAATTTCCGTCCGAAATCATTAACTTTCACCTAATGCTTGTTTATAACTGAGAATTACAAAAGTAAACGATTAAGTATCAATTCTCATATAAAGTGATATAAAACAAGTCAATAATATATGATAAATGATGCTAATAATATGTCGTTATTTGATGTCATCAAATATCCCCCCACTTGAACTTTACTTGTCCTCAAGTAAACCTTAGATTAAAACTTATGAAAATGTATCCTGAATAGGATGTATTTTTACAATTAAGCATTTATTCATTTTATCATAATTGCACAACCAAACACTTAACGAATTAGAAACAAAATAAAATATTTCGATAAAAGCAAATCTAATCGTTTAACTGTCCAGTCGTGACGAATATTCTATCATAAGCTTGGCAATGATACACATCTCCCCCACTAAAGCTAAGGAGTAACAAGTCTAAAGCGGTAAAAAGGGTTTTTTTGGTTAAGGGTTGATCATCCTTTTTAATCTCTATCGATCTCATATTCCAGAAAAGGCGACAAAATTACAAATACATGATCGAATCCACGACCACGATACTCGTAATTGCTCAATTCCATAACTCGAATAGGCTAAAGATAGGACCAAGTAATCTTCACTAATAATATTATATCAAAAAGGGCGACAAAATCATAAATACATAGCCGAATCCACGACTACGATACTTAAGATTGCTCAAATCCCTAATCTCAATAAATCAAAGGTTTGGATGAAGAATGATATAGGGCATGGATAATATTTGGGATACAAATTGGTGTAAAATGAAAAATAAACAAAACAGATAAATTAAAATCCTAAGTGTGGTTAATCACTTTCCCAACCATCCCATGAATAAGACTCATATCATTGAATAACTCACGCTTTAACACTTGAAACACACGCTTTAGGTAGACACGAATTATACTCAATAAAATCTCAATCAAAGAATAACCTTAGTTGGCGTTCCCATAACGGCCAACTCCCATTCAATCCATAAATATAATATACAACAAGAAATAGTGGTGATATCTCCCACTTAATACAAAACTTTACATAAGTTGGTTAAAACAAACATCCAACTTTTTCTTTCTTTTTCTTTTCTCATTTTTTCGATTTTTTTTATTTTTTTTTTTTTTTTTTTTTTATTTTTTTTTTTTATTTTTTACACTACAAACATAAACATAGATGTGTAAAATTTCACCACATCACTATAACGATAACTCTGGATAATTTTTCCATACTTTTCATGACTTCAGAAATAACAGTAATAGTGAAAGTAGTAAACACACGAAAAATAACAAGACTCAAATTATACAATATCTACTTTCACTCCAATTGCATTGTGCAATTTTCCGACCTTAACGATAGATAATGAATTACGCACGCGAACACAGTTAATTGTAAGGAAACACACTTTGCCTAAAGTAACTAACCACGGACTTTAATCTACAGGGTAGGCTAAGGTGTAAGGGTGTAACGAAACATTTTAAACATTGGTGTAAGAAACGAAAGGAATGGCTCTGAGGGTTTTTCTAGGTGTATCTTACTCTAAAAATGAGAGTAAACAAAGGGTTTATACGGGGGTTAACTAACCAGTGTAGTTAGTAAATAACACAAAACATATAATAGGCTTTTTGGGTGTAATCCTAGAAATTTACCTTGTTAGACAAGTCACTCCAATTATATCAATAATACTCATTATGGTGGTCTCGAATAGTATACAAGCTAAGTTCTAAAGTTTACAAGTCACCGGCACACTCATAGATTTGTGAATTTTGATAAGTTCACAATTTTTGAAAATAAAATTATGTGTGTAGCTATGCAACTTAGATTAAACAAAAACATGCTAAAAAAAAATTAAATTTTGATAATTAAGCATAGATTAAAGCATATTTTTGAAAATTTAGGACAAGTAACGTTCTAATTCTCCATCCCCCCACTTAAGTTAAACAACGTCCTCGTTGTTTGTATTTAAAATTAAAAACAAGAGATAGAAAGAATTAGAACGGAGAACTCCCCTGAGATTTGCTCGGTATGATCTTCCAATGTAAACGTGCGAGCGTATATAATGCGGGAGTCCATCAACCTCTTCAATTGTCCAGACCTGTAAAAATATAGAGACCACAGAAAAGAATCTCGAGAGCATCTCGTTAATCATTGGTTAGGAAAATAAAAATACGAAAAAATTACAGGTCAGAGTGTCAATGCGTCGTATCCATGGAATATTGGATACGCCGCATCAACAACCTGTAGGAAATACTAAAATGCACGTCATGGGTTAATGCGACGCATCTACTAAAAGTGCATGCGTCGTATTTGACCAACTGACAGAAATACGAAAATAAAAATAAACTAAAAACAAAATAAAAGACAAGCATGGGTTGCCTCCCAAGAAGCGCTTGTTTTTGTTAGAGTCACGAGCCTGACTCCACCCTTATTTACTAGGCAATAGGGTGTTTTTCCCCCCACTTGCGGTCAGGTGCGGGTGATAGTAGCAATAAGCACCATAACGGTGTAAATTTGCTACTAGAGATGGATAGAATATGTAAAGATAATACCTTGGCAATATGTGTACTTCGTTCATTACCTTACCCGGTTTGGTTGTTAAATTGGATGACATGAACATTACATGTGAGAGAGTAGTATGTTGAGGATCAATGAATCTCCCTTCTTCTTCGTTTGTTCTATTGGTAGCAAGGCGTCCCTTGACTTCCATAAAAGATGAGAAAGGGTCTTTAGCGAGTAAAAGTTCGGGTTCCTCAATATCCTTAATAGAATTGAAATCATCCTCTTCAATCATGGTCGTGTCCATCAGCTCATCCTTGAATTCTTTTTCTATTTCAACCAAAAAGGGGTTGATAACAGGTGCTTTATATTCATCATTAGTTGGTGTAGTAAATTCCACCTCATCATTCTTTCGTTTTGCAACCTGTTTAGGAAAACTAGCAAGATTATTAGTAACGGGATTAATAATATTAAATAAATTAGTACCACTTTTTGTTGTAAGTGACTCCAATTCATCTTGTGAGTCTCCATCTTCAACTAGTGGTCTTGTAATTTCATCCTTTTCCGAATAGCCGCCTCAAATAAGTCATCCCACATTTCGTCAAAATCCTTTGTGGGGTCATAATCTGGCTCATTTGTTCCACGCATGAATATTTCATTTTGTTGTTGCAATTGCGGTATGGCATCGTACACAATACAATCAAAACTTTCAATATTAGAATACTCATTATCTTCATCCGATGGAATATCATCATGGTGTTTTTGATATGATGAGAATATATTTTCCAACTCGGGTGAAAAATCACAAGTAATAGCACCATACACCATTGTTCCACATTCATCTTCATTTTCATCATAAGCACTTTCGGATGAATAAGCTTCTTTGTAAACAATTGCTGGATTTTCATTCAAATCAAACACTTGTTACTCTTCTTCATCTTGGGCAACTTCCGGAGAAATAACATCATCAATAACTATTGCCGGAAACCTAATTGCACCAAAATCGCATGATTCTTCTTCATCATCATCATTGGATAAAGTCCAAGTGTGTCTAAATGGCAATGTCTTTCTTTCTTTCCCTGACTCTTCTCGCTTTGATAATAAGTACTCTTCCATCGTGGGTTCTTTATCATTGATGACTTGTGCACCATATCTTGCTCTTTCCCAATCGTAAACCTTTTTATTGCTCAAGGATCTTTCATTGTTAAGCCTAAGATATTCTTCCATAGTTATGTCCGGATTATCCATCATCATTATTACCTGAAAGATAAACAACCAAGAATAACAGTAACCGAAACAAAAACAATAAAAACTAAAACGAAAAATAAAAATTAAATAAACAAAAATAAAGAAAAACGATAAAAAAAAAATTGGTCACAGAACGTCAATACGCCGTATACAATTAACCTGTATACGCCGTATTGATATAAGACAGATGCGCCGCATCCACAGACAAGGATACGCCGTATTGCCTTTCTGAGACAGAAACACAGAAACACAGAAACACACACAGAAACAAATAAAACTAACTAAACTAAAATACCAATAAATCAAATTAAAACAATCACTCCCCGGCAGCGGCGCCAAAAACTTGATGTATTTTTTTAGGTCTATAAAAATCAACCAAGTTTTAAATTTATTTATTGCCGAACTAACCTATAGACTCTAAACACTCACGAGCAGTGTACCTGATCAATGTAGATAGTTTCTAGGTAACCAAGGGTCGTTCACTAAGAGCGAAGCTAAGATGATCTAAAGGTATTCTAATTACTAAACTAACTATTCTAACCTAGAAAGCAAGTAAATATTTTTGGGGGTTTTAGCCTGAGAGGCTATCACGATTTTATGTGTTTTAATTAAACTAATTGCAATAAAATAAATATCTAAACTAAGGATAGTACAATAGATCGATATCAATAGGGAAGAACGGGTTAGCCAAGTCTAATCCATTTTATAGTTATACATGCTTATGTCTACTTGTTTTAATTCATTCAATTGTTTTGTCGCCAATCCAATTATTAATCCTGTCACGATTAAATAATCTACCATCGTGGTGGGAAAGAGGACATGATCATAGTGACTCGTCTAGCATCAATACTAACTTATTGCTTTAAACCATCTAACCTAGTTCGGTATTACACGCTACTAGTCCTATTAGGTTGTAGACACGTTCCGTTTATGCCAAACAATGATTCCTAATAGAGATTCGGGTTAACACGCAAATAACTCAACCTAAGCAACCACAATTACAGGTAGTTAAGTCACATCAATTAAAGTTATAAGGATCATAACCTAGTTACATAGACTTCTACTAGTTATAAGCAATAAACGAGTTTTTATCGACAAGCACCCAATCCAATAACAAAGCAAACACATCGACAAAATCATAAAAACTAATAAAACTTCATAAACATGGCTAACACCTAAGGGTGTTAGCCCATAATCTCAGCAAAAGATAAAGTATACATAAAAATTAAACATAAGAAATCCATAGACAAATTTATTATGCTAACCGAATGATACACAAAGATAAGTATGGAGATGTTCTTCGTCGATCTTCAATGGTGGATGGAGAAGGTGTTGGGGATGATTTGGGGCTGTTCCCAACTGATAATAGTGATTTTTCTCCTCCCCAAATCGTCCATAGGGCTGTGGTATTTATAGGGGTAAGGAAGAGTAGCCTCCAAGGTTTACCAAAATTAGTCTGCTGCTGTTCCGACCTCGATGCGGCGCATCCACAAAGCCAATGCGCCGTATCTCCTTCTGAAAAATATAGATCTCCTTTTTCTCTTTCCGTGGCCGCTTGAATCACCTAAAACGGAGTCCGGATGAAGATTTTATGGCCAAAATACGAAAGCATCTCCGAGTATCATTATGTAATCTTGACTTCTTCATTGAGCTTCTATTCTTCACTTGATTTCTCGGCTAAGATTGTATATGGCCAATACGGCGCATCGGATTGGTCCGATGCGGCATATCTAGGTAACTTCGCGTGGGGTCCAAGATTATTATATTCCAGAATATTCGTTCACCGTCTTCAGATGCGGCGTAACTTGTATCTTTATGCGGCGCATGTCCTTCAGTATCTTGGATAATATTTGGTGAAGTCTTGAGATTGATGCGCCGTATGTTAGGAATGTCATACGGTGTATCTGGAGTTGATAAGTCAGATCTTCTTCGTTGACCAAGGTTTTATATGCGGCGCATGAGATAAATACATGCGGCGCATTCTTTAAAGTCAGGCAATGGTCTCAGATTCGTCTAGGTCTTTATGTACGACGTATCTATCAAGAATGATACGGCGCATCTTCCTTCAGTTCAGTAGACTTTTCCAACTTGATTCATTTTGCTCCAATTTCCGTCCGAAATCATTAACTTTCACCTAATGCTTGTTTATAACTGAGAATTAAAAAAGTAAACGATTAAGTATCAATTCTCATATAAAGTGATATAAAACAAGTCAATAATATAGGATAAATGATGCTAATAATATGTCGTTATTTGATGTCATCATATCCTATATCGGTGCTCATTTCTACAACCATGGCTTCGGTGCGTTGGACCTCTTCAGGCAGATTACGTACTCCGAGAGATCCACGCCGGTTCATGCAATATGCATTCAGGACCACGGTCCGTCGTAGCACGAGCCTTGCGGTCAGGATACTACTGGCCCACTATGTATCGCGATGCGCGTGATGTGATAAAAAAGTGTAGCGACTGCCAAGTTCATAGACCCATCCCGCGCAGACCACAACAAGAGCTAACGCCTATCACTTCTCCATGGCCATTCTATAAGTGGGGTATCGACATTGCGGGTCCTTTCCCTGTTGCAGCGGGGGGACTGAAATTTCTTATTGTGGCAATAGACTACTTCACTAAGTGGATTGAGGCAAAAGCAGTAGCGACAATCATAGGTAATCAAGTAAAACGGTTCGTTTGGGAAAATATTGTATGCCGCTTTGGATTACCTGGGGAAATCGTTTCGGACAACGGAAAACAATTCCGCGATAACCCGTTCAAAGACTGGTGCACAGAACTAAATATTACACAACACTTCGTGTCTGTTAAACACCCACAAACCAATGGCCTGGTTGAGCGCGCAAATTGTAGTCTGGGCGAAGGAATTAAAGCGCGCCTGGACAAACACAAAGGAAGATGGGTGGATGAATTGTCGCATGTCTTATGGGCGCACCGCACGACAATCAAAGTTAGCAATGGAGACACTCCTTTTTCTCTTGTCTATGGGACAGAAGCTGTCATACCAGCTGAAATTGGGATGCCAACTATTCGTACCGCGGAAGTTAATGTCGCAACCAATGACGACGAACGACGTATCGACTTGGACCTATTGGAAGAAAGGCGTGAACGCGCAGCTATACGTGAAGCAAAAGCCAAGTAAAAAATGAAGGGATATTACGACGCTAAAGTTCGAAGCACCTCATTCAGACCAGGCGACTTTGTATATCGCGCTAATGATGCAAGCCACGCAGAAGATACAGGTAAACTAGGACCAAAGTGGGAAGGACCCTATGAGGTCGTTGAAGCACTAGGTAAAGGCGCGTACAAGCTGCGTGACATGGATGGCCGTGAGCTACAACGCACATGGAATGTTTGCAATCTCAAGAGATGCTATCTTTAGGAAAGGTTACGACCCAACACACGGACACCTCCGCACTTTAGTAAGTGCTCAATAAATATCCGTGTATTTACATTTTGTTTCATTTAGGCAAATGTTTTTTCTTTTTACAAAAACTTGCAAGTATTAATTCAATGTCGCGGTTTCTAGCTAATTCCGCGACACATTTCACTTTATTGTTTACATGTTATTTATGTCTCAATATTGTTGTTACTTTACTTTCTGCCTACATGGCGTGCATGCACTTATTAAAACCCACGATGGTAAAAGGATGAGTAAACCTACTAAATAACTCGTTGAGTAAGAGGGTTGCAAACCCATCAACATCGGATCACGCATCCTTGTTAAACACCTTACTCTCAAGACGTTGGAGTAAGTTCAATGTGTATCCCACGACGGATACACAACAATGCACACTGTGCGCGTTTAACAAATTAGGAGTTAAGACACTTAACTCCTTGATATGATATTTGCAGTACGCTGCATATCAATCTATACACTTGTAAATTTTATGAACTTCATACACGATTATGGATTCTTATAAATTTTCTTAAGTATGTACACAACAGTTTGCTTCTTAGACATAACATAGACGTCTTTTACGCAAAGACAAAAATAACTAAGTACAAACATTATAACCACAATCACATTTGATACAATATGCGTACAATCGTATTTTTCTAATGGACTACGAGTTCATACAAGATATAGACTTAACATGCACATGTGCAACAAAATGTTAATCTATTACAAAAAATTACCAAGACAAAAAATCTAAAAGCTATGGGTGCGTCTAAGCCCTGAACCGCCAACATGGTACACAGCACGACCAGTTCCCTCAAGCTCCTTCAGAAGACCACTATCTTGGGGCGACACTGTCGGTACGCTAACGGGCACTCCATCAGACCTAGGAATATGCGCAGCACCGACACCGCAAAGGATGGCCTTCCCCTTCACACCCCGCTTCTTCGCAAGCCTCATAGCATGGGCCTCCAAGGACTCCTTCAGAGAAATTTCCTTTTCAAGGGCAAAAGGATCCAGGACGTTGCGAGGGCGAGCGAAGATAGGTACCTGCAGCTGCGATTCATCTGGCTTGAGAAAATAGTCAGCTTGTGCCTCTGCGCCCTTCGCTGCATGCCTAGCCAAGGTTAACCCCTCCATAATAACACCTATGGGGTAATCTTGGTCGCGCTCCAGTTGAGCAATGTGAGGAAGGTCTAGCAGCTTCATCTTTTCCATAGCAGCGACAAGCTCATCGAAGGAATCAGCATTATAATCGGGCACTTGTGTGGCAGGCACCTTCAACAATCCGCTCTCAAAGAGCTCCTCTATAGCCTGTGCTTTGCCACGTGCAAGCGCATGCTCCACAACTTCCCCAAAAGCCCCCCGCACCTCTTGAGATTCCAAAGTACCCAAGGCAGCAAGGCGTAGCCCATGGCTGATAAGCCACCTGCGCTCAGCGATAGAAGATAGCAGATGTGGGTACAGCTCTTCGTCATACTCGATACTAAGCTTGCACAGCTTGATTTCTTGCTTCTCCAGCGACTCCTCCACAGCCTTGCGGAAATCATCTAGTCTGGCGAAGTGAGCGCTCTTGTTCTGCTCCATATACTTCAAGGCCCAAAGGCAAGTGGCCTTGTACTCTTTTGCGCCAGCGTGCTCTTGGTTCACTTGAGCAAACAATGATAGCCTCTCATCAGCAAGCTTCTGAGCATACACAGTGGTTGACTCTACTTCAGCCTGAGCATCAGATAACTGCGCCTTCAGTAGCGCAATTTCCTTATCCTTCTGCGCACTGCTGCTACCTTCACCCGCATGCCTAGCTTTAAGCTGTGCAACCAATGAGGCTTGATGCGCAGCAGCCAAGCTTAACTCCTCAATCAACTGGTCCGTAGGCACATCTTCAAAAGCCTTTGTCCCAGATCCTTGGCCCTCCTGCGCAAGATGATCAGTAGTCGAAGGACTCGCCTTGGATTGCGATTTCCCAGCGCGAGCAGCATCCCCAACAGCTTCAACACTACATGTAAATGACGAGGGCGCAAGGTTATTATTGTAATCTCAGCGAAAAATATAAACCAAAATGTTGACGAAACAACCCTAATTACTTACTTGAGGGGAGGAGTTTCAGTTGTATCCTTCCGCGACGCATTCTCCTCTGATGATGATGATTGCTCACTAGAGATAAGATGGCGCCTTCTTTTGGACGTACCAGCGCCATCATCCCCAGCAACTGTCTTGCGCTTCACCCCTTGGCCAGCGCCTTCTTGCCCACTTTCAGACATGGCAAACTCCCCACTCTCTGACGAGTCTGTGCGCGATAACTCTTCCACAGGGATTTGTACCTCAGAAGTGGGAAAACTGCGAAGAGGAGTCGCCTCTAAAACAAAGGGGGGTGTATCCTCAGGTTCCTCCTGCACTATCTCCATCGTGCGCCCCGCAGTGGCCTCCAAAACTGGTTCCTCGCCATCCCTTAAAGGGCGCACACCCACAGTTACTTGTTTCGGCCTCTCCAAGCGAACAACACCGAATAGATCCATCTCTGCGCAACAAGCAACAAACAAACATAAAATGAGTTAGATAAGCTACAAAGGGAAGAGCGCTTACAACTAATAAGCGAAGAGGAAGGAAGGACAAGCACCCACCCCGGCTATTTTCGTCCAAAAAAGTTGGCACTTCCTCCGGACTACCGAAGTAATTGCGACTGATGCCCATGTGCACCAAAAACTCCTCTGGATACGCCTTGATCGGTATGCGATTGGCATTAATCATCTCCGCATCATCTGCGCTATACGTTCCGGGGATGGGGCGCTCATCTCTCGGTAATGATTCTTGGGTATAGAACTCAAAAATCCATGGAAAAAATGCACTATCAACCCAAAAGAACTTCTCCCTCCAATTCCTCAGTGCGTCTAACTTTTCCGTATAGCACTGCAGTGGCCCTGCGCGCTTGGAAAAGGACACCCACCCGTTCGACCACGACGTGTGGTAAAACGCGCGGAATAGATGGATTGTAGGGTTAATCGCCAACAAGCGACAATTTACTTCAAAATTGGTTATTTTTGCTGCACCTATACAGTGCAGTTGGTAAATATGTTGACGATAGTGGTTTAAAATATCGCACAAAAATAGGGAAATGGGCACACGTTGGTTCGCAAATTCAAAGAAACGTGTGTATACCCCTACTTTCCCTTCAGGGAAGTTCGCTATGGACGCAGTCGCCACCGGAACCACCGGGTGCAACGCGACTGGAATGTAATAATCCGAGGTGAACTGACGAAGTTCGTCCTCGGATATATCGGATGTAAAATCGGATAATTGAAGAACCATGGTTAAACTTCAATGAGTCTTGCAGCGCACGCGCTATTACCTTATCTTTCGTTGATTTTTGATTGCTGTTTGAAGGTTTAACAATGGTGGAAAATGACTGTTTTTACTGTGATAGCCACAGTGAAAAGACGGCTCAACTTTATATAGGGTTACACATATTCGTGGATGGATGACACGTGTACCCCACTTGCTCTAATCGTGTGGCTGGGAGGCCAAAAGGTGAAGCACTTTTTCACCCACCCCTCACGATTTACGAAGAAATACGGATGTACTTGGACTAGATTCATCGTATTGCTTTTTTAGGCGGAAAACACTTGAAACTTCCCCGCTACGCATCGAGGAATATTTTTGCTTCAGTTATTAGTCTAGCATCCGCGGGTTCCACCCTGCGCATACTAGACTGGGGGGACATGATGACGTATAGTCCGCATTCGGGTCACGAACCCGACCAATGGGCACTACTACCACTCAAGCCCATCACGAATGGGCTATCACGATAATGGTTTGGGCTTACGAAGGCCCAAACCCGAAGTTATTTATGGTCTTGATATAGGATATCTCTTATTTATGGGATATATATCAAACGACCGACTTAGGCGGGATACGCCGAAGGGTAAGGAACACGAAACCAACAAGGATTTCGTGTGTATATATAGAGGGCATCTCGGCTCTCATTGAGGTACGATCTAATAACCCTAACTCTTCAACTAAACCCTAAAACCGATTACTTACTCTCACGCCGGAGGATAATCGTGGGAGACAATCCCACGATAAGCCTAACGGTGTCTTTTTGTTTTCTTAGTGCGCAGGTCTCAAGCATTAAGATCTGATTGATACGGAAACAAGGAACGCCCAACTTTTGTATCAACAATATATACAACACAAACAAAATTATTTAAAGTCAAAGTTGAACAAGGAAGACTATAAAAAGTCAAAGTGGACATTTATTTAGGGACAGAGGGAGTATATATTTAAACGTGTAACTTTTATTTGAATGAAATTGTTATGTTATGTTTAAATGTGTATATTTATATGAATGTGTGTATTAGTATTAATTGGTCCACGAAATTGTGTGTTCTTGTACTTGTAATTTTACAGATGGCGTGTGTAGCTCCTAGATCACACGGCGGGGATGCTGGTGGTGATCCACCAAGACGGCCCTCATTTACTATGTCGGGCTATTGCAGAGGTAAGAAATTGTGATTTTTATTTTTTATTGATAAAACTAAATTTTTTTACTTGTATTTTCACGACTCAATAACTTATAATTGTAGGTTCGATGATCATGGGTGAGACCTCAAATTGGGCCTTAAAGAGGGCGCTTAAAGAGAATAATAATCAACCTTTGCCGATCGGCTTTGATTACGATGATCAAGGTACCTTCTCACCTGTAGGCACATATGCACCGCAGTTGAGTAGTCTTATCGGGGAACAAGTTAGGCCACTTCCCCTTGACTGCGAGTGGGAACAGATTCCAGAGCCTTTTAAGGCTCATATATTTCCCGCACTCGAGGTATTAATTGTTTATTTTATTTCTATTCTTATTGTTATCGACCGTTTAGATATGCGTGTTATATTTAAATTGTGTGTTTATTTAAATGCGTATATTTATTTGCAGACCTATTTCAACATTGCGCCTTGGATAAACGACGAGCGCCGAGTGGCCGTTGGGGAGTGTGTATATACGGTGGGGGAAAGGGTATCTCTTGGGCTGAAACTTCAGATGCGGTTACTATATCGCAAAAATAAACACAGGATCAAGTCTCGATACTTTGATACACATGAGAACCCCGCGGCGGCAAGGGAACAGCCGCCGCCGCCGAAAGTGTGGCTTAACAGAAGCCGAGAGGAATGGGAGATGTTGGTCGACTGGTGGTCCCAACCGGAACGGATGGCAAGATCTGCCAAAAATGTAGATAACCGAGCTAAAAACAAGATACTAACTCACCAAGGGAGACAATCACTCGTACAAGGAATAAACGATTATGTAAGACTCATTATTGTTTATATATAGCTCGTTATTAATTTATTTTATATTGTATGTATAGAGGGTTAAGAATGCGGGGGAAAATGAAGACCTCATCGAAACATGGAGGAAGGGGCATTCAAGAAAGGGCAAATTTAAAACAAAAGAAAACGAGACGGCTTATGTAAGTAATTTATCTCTTAACATGCGTCATTAAGATCAAGTTACTTCTTGTTTTTTTTTAACTTACTTGTTTTTAACACTTTTTTTTTTTTTTTTTTTTTTTTTTTTTTTTTTTTTTTTTTTTTGTTTTTTTTTTTAACTTACACAGCTGGAGATGAAGTCACTTTGGGATCAAGTTAAAGCCGGTACACACCCGTTGATGAACAAGCAAGAAACATTGGATCAAGTAGTTCCGAGTGACAACCGCCAAAATATGTCGGGCAGGGGCAGGATGATGCCGGGCATGGGCAAAGCTTCATCCAGGTCCACACATCGGCCGGTTACACAAGATTATATTACTCGGCAGCATATGTCGCAGGTGTTGAGGCGAGAGGAGCAAGAGAAAGAGTTGTTCAGGAGGTAAGCTCAAGAGGCGCAACAACGGGCTCAAGTGGCCGAGAATGAGGCTAGATTGGCTAGGGAACATGCTAACGGGGTTTTTTCTCGATAATTCGCCTTTGAATCTTTCATTGGGCAGTTTATGAGCTACTACAACAACCAAGGTAATCCATTTCCCGTTCCCTTTCCCTCATTTCCCCCACCTGCTCCATTTCCTGGCCCTTTTTCCCGGCCCTACTGCTCTCCAAGCTCCCTTTCCCGACCCTAATAAGTATTCCTTTGACAATTGTTATCGTCCCCCCTTTCCCGACTCTACTACATGCCTGGGTTCTAGTTCTAATTATGCAATGCCGACACCCGACCTTAACAGATACATCTTACAAAATAATCCTCATTTGAGCCGCATTCCCGACAATAATAATGCTAGTAGTGGTGAGGATGAGGAGGCGGAGGAGGAGGCGGGTTCTGACAAGGAGTCGGACTAGGAGTAGGCGTAGGGATGATGTAAGGTCTTATTATTTGTGTTAAGTTTATGAATTGTTAGTAACATTGAGGAATGAAATATATTGTCGAATGCTATTATGGATTTGAGGAATGGTATATATTGTTAACTTAATTAGTAAATTTGTGACTTAATTGTTAGTTTAATTTGTATCGTATTTGTCGAATGCTATCGTAGATTTGAGGAAATGTTATATATTGAATCGTTTAGTAATTTGGTATTGTATCATATTTTCGAATTGATATTGTGGATTGTGGTTGATTACATGTTTTGTTTTCGAAGATTTTTTCCGAAAAAAAATGGGGAAAAAAACTGGGAAATATGCAGGTTTTGTTGTTTTTTTTTTCATATGGGAAAAATAGGGACGACAATGTCGTCCCTAAATTCCAATATACATGTCGTCCCATTTTTTTTACTGCCACATATCTCGTCCCTACTGACTTACATTTAAATAATTTAAACACATTGGGACGAGAATCTTGTCCCAAATTTAGTTTTTTGTCGTCCCGTTTTTTTTTTAAACATTTTCTTATTTAATTAAAAATAGTAAAGAAAGTAAAAAAAAAAAAAAAGATTTGGGACGAGAATATCGTCCCTTTTTGCATCAACTTTCTCGTCCCATTTTGTATTTTTAAAGTTGAATATAAGTGGGGCCCAACAAAATGTCGTCCGTTTTTTTCATTAGGTTTGTCGTCCCAAATTTTTTTGGGACTACAGAAAAGAGACTACCAAAATGAGACGAGATAGCGTGCCATTTTTGGTTTGGGACGATGCCCTTTGTAGATTTGGGACGACAATATCGTCCTAAAACTCATTTTTCTTTGTAGTGATTATGAAGCTTTTCTTTTTGAAAGACAAAGGATATCATTAAAGGATCTCATTACAAAATAAACCAAATGGGCTTTTAGATGGCGGACCCCTACCACCAATTAAATACATGAACCACATGTAACGTATAACAAAAACTTGATATCTACAATCTCACGTGCGTTTAGAATCCAATCTCTCCAATTTATATTATCTCTACAACTCATGTTAGCCATCCATAATAAGGACAATTGTTGAAATGAACGAAATGTATCTTCATGCTTTATGCCATCTACTTCTTCCGAGCTCGCATGAAGAAGTTTGCTGCACCACCTCCAAATCGACCAAAGAAGCACATAACAAGCACCATAAAGAGCTCTAACAGCCCCTTGACTTCGATCAGGGAAAGTAATACGGAGTATGATTTAGCAAAATGCCGGCCACA
The DNA here is from genome assembly GCA_021014915.2 of Artemisia tridentata subsp. tridentata. Classification (NCBI taxonomy): domain Eukaryota; kingdom Viridiplantae; phylum Streptophyta; class Magnoliopsida; order Asterales; family Asteraceae; genus Artemisia; species Artemisia tridentata. The sequence continues at coordinate 115,725,714 of CP139506.1, read as the reverse complement.
GAGATGGAACCTGGAATATCACATTTCCCCCAATTCCATAATTTCAGCCATAAATTTATGATTAAGGGACAAACTATAAAACAATGCTCATGGTGTTCAGCCTCATTTTCACAAAATAAGTATCAGGTTAAACTAACTGGTATGCTTTTATTAATGAGGTACGCGGCCGTCATGGACAAATGTAACTTTTCTAGGCACCCATGAGTTCCAAACGAAACGATAATTGTTGTTAGATCCTCCAAGAAACTTACGTTGAATTAAAGTGGATAGCGATTTGACTGAGAAAATACCTGACCCGGTAGATACCCTATGCCATGAGAAAGGGTGATCCAAATATATGAGATTGCGTGCACTTCTCGTGTTTGAGCTGCTGCAAGTTGTGTTTGTTTCCACGTTTCGTTGTGTTTTCTCCCCCAAGTGTTGTTTTAGTTTTGGCATTTGTCGTGTTTCGTGCCCAATGGACTCGTAAGCTAGATATGTTAATTTCTTGTACATGTTTGTTTATGCAAATTGTCTCAAGGTTTGAGACTTGTTGTGTATTGTGAGCTTTTTTAGTGGTATAAGTTTGTGTTTTCGTAAGAAAAATATATATATATAGTTTAACTATACACGTGTGATATAATATATGTGTATGTAACAAGATGAAAGCGCCCGCCGCGTTGCGGCATGTTTTTACGTTTTTGTCGATGGTTTTGGTTGCAGGTCATCTTTTTTGGTAAGGTTTAGTGCTTCGAATTGTGTAAATTCATTTGAACGAATATATTTTTGATGCTACAATGCGTTGGTGTACAGAAAAACAACTTCTTTAAACATGAAACAAAAACCAAACACACGACACACCAAAAAAAATAAATAAATAAATAAAAATAAAAAAAGGATACGAAACACAAACTGCATGAAACAACAAACAACCATATATAGCGATACCTTCAAATCCTGAAACTTCTCACCTTAGCAGACCTAGAATGGCAGTTTAGAGTCGGTGGATGATACGCCAAGGCCAAAGCCCATTGCAGAGCCACGACCCAAGAGAGCCAAGTCCAGGCCTCTATGGCATAAAGATTATGTCGTGCAGTAATCTATCTTTATTTACTTATTATGTTTGAGTTTTATTAGGAAAGTGTCTTTTATATTTGTATTGTCTTGGACTACAAGTTGTCTCGTATTTGGTATAAATATACCAAATCATTCATGAATAAAGATATAAGTTTTCTGTCAAACAACCTCTTCTCTTAACCCTAATTCTTAAGGAGCTTAGCACTCGCTAAAAGTAGTGCAATCTATCGATATAGCCTAACCGGGTTGTATCAACTGGTGCTTTCATCATGGACGACGACGACATTCGAGTGTTGCTGAAGGAACAAGCCACGCAATTGGCAGCTTTGCAATTGGAATTGCAAGCCACGAAGGCTCTGATTCAGCAGGGACGTTCTGGAGGGGACGCTCTGGCTCTCCAACTGCCTCGTTCCATGAGGCTGGACGTGCCAAAATTTTCGGGGGCTGATCCCGATAGTTGGATCTTCTCCATCACTGAATACTTTTCACTTTTAAACACACCGGTGGAGCAGCGACTCCGTGTGGTGGGTTTTAATCTCGAGGGAGACGCAGCGGAGTGGTTCCGCTGGATGACGCGTAACAATTTAATCACAAGGTGGGATGCGTTTTTAGAGAGTGTGCGGAACCGTTTTGGACCTTGCAAGTACGAAGATCCTCAAGGGGCGCTTTCAAAGCTGTTGCAAAAAGGAACAGTTGCACAATATCAAGCCGAGTTTGAAAAATTAATGAACCGTGTCACAGGTATAACCGAAGGATTAGTGATTTCTTTTTATATATCTGGGCTTAAACCTACGTTACAACGAGAATTGTTGGTATCCAAACCAACTACTCTTGGCGATGCATTTTCTTTGGCACGTGTTACTGAGGCACGTTTGGAGGATCAAGGGATATTAGCGACTTCCAGTGGGTCAGCTGTTACCAGTGTTTCCCAAACCCTATCCAAGTCGACTTCTCGTTTTGGGGCGCCACGGGTTGAGCACCCTAAGCCGCCTCTATTACCAACACCTTTTGCCGTTGGGGTTGCTTCTGGAACAACACCACTCCCGATTAAGTGGATCTCGCCCGCTGAACGACAGGAGCGTATGAGTAAAGGGTTATGTTTTAACTGCGATAACAAATGGGTCCGCGGTCATAAATGTCCGGGTCCGGGCAAATTTTTGTTACTTATGGCGGATGAAGAGGATGTCGGGGAGCAAGTGACACCAGGAGAACACGATGAGGCTGTGGAGAGTGGAGATATCTCCATTCTAAATTCATTAGTTGGGCACGGGAGTCCTCGATCCCTCCAACTTTGGGGCACGATTAATACCGGCAATGTTCATGTGCTTATTGACAATGGGAGTACCCATAACTTTGTTCAACCAGGTGTAGCCGAACGACTGAAACTACCCATTACAACAACCAAACCTTTTAAGGTTTACATTGGGAGTGGGGAAACATTATTATGTGAACACATTTGTTCTAAAGTCATGATCCAGATGCAAGGGTTCTGAATGGAGTTTGATTTGTATGTACTTCCTATGAAGGGACCAGACGTTGTGTTAGGAATCTAATGGTTACAGAAGTTGGGTAAAGTAACTCACGATTATGCCCAGCAATCAATGGAATTCACACTTGCTGGTGCGACGTACACATTACAAGGGGACGCATCGTTGCACATGAAATATATCAGTTTACATCATATGCAGGCGTTGTTAGATACAGACGAGGTTTATGGGGTATATGAACTACATAGCGTTACGGTACAGGATGAAGGGCCCGAGAGTGCACAGGTGGCGGAAGCAACAACACATCCTGAGATCGAACAGCTTTTGGGGCGCTTTGAGTCGCTCTTTCAGGTACCCACTGCTTTACCTCCGCATCGTCTTATTGATCACCATATACATTTATATCCTGGTACAAAACCAGTGAACGTTAGACCTTATCGTTATCCTCATTACCAAAAAGGTGAAATGGAAAAGTTGGTTAGTGACATGCTAAATCAGGGAATCATTCGTTTTAGTCATAGCCCCTTTTCGTCGCCTGTATTGTTAGTAAAAAAGAAGGATGGTAGTTACCGTTTTTGTGTGGATTACCGAGCATTGAATGCGGTCACAGTAAAGGATAAATTTTCGATTCCTACGGCCGATGAGATGTTTGATGAGTTAGGAGGAGCAGTTATCTTTACCAAACTTGACTTACGAGCGGGGTATCATCAAATACGCGTGAGTGAACGGCATGTCTACAAGACCGCTTTTCGTACACATGACGGTCACTATGAGTTCCTGGTAATGCCGTTTGGGCTCACCAATGCTCCGTCTACCTTTCAAGCAACTATGAATCGGTTATTCTCTCCACATTTGCGTAAATTTGTGATTGTGTTTTTTGATGACATATTAGTTTATAGTGACACTCTTACCGCATATTTGGGACATTTGCAATGTGTGTTTCAGATTTTACAGGATCACCACTTTTATGTTAAGCAATCAAAGTGCGTGTTTGGCGCCACGACACTTGAATACTTAGGACACATTATCTCGGGACGTGGGGTGGAGGTGGATCCAAAGAAAGTGTCCGCAATAGTTGAATGGCCCGTGCCTAAAACGCAGCGACAAGTGAGGAGTTTCCTAGGTCTCGCGGGTTATTATCGACGGTTTATTAAGGACTATGCGTCAATTGCAGCACCATTATCTACCCTACTGCAAAAGGAAGGGTTCAAGTGGGGGGTGGTGGAAGCCGCGGCTTTTGATACTCTCAAGCATCACTTATCTCATGCGCCAATTTTGGGTCTTCCGAATTTTGATGAGACATTCATTGTGGAGGCTGATGCGTCGACAAATGGCATTGGTGCTATTTTATTGCAAAAAGGGCAGCCTCTTAGTTTCTTTAGCCGTAAGCTGGGTCCTCGCATGCGTATTGCTGCTACTTATCAGAAAGAATTGTTTGCTATTGTGGAGGCCGTCTACAAATGGCGACAATATTTGATTGGGCGCCGTTTCATTATTCGAACGGATCATAAGAGTATTAAGGAACTCATGCTCCAGGTTATTCAAACACCACTTCAGCAAAAGTATGTCAGGAAGCTCATGGGATTCGATTTTGTTATCGAGTACAAACCGGGTGTGTCAAATCAGGTGGCTGATGCTCTTTCACGAATATACGAAGAAGATGAAAGTGTGACCGCGGCATTCATGGCTATGAGTCAGCCGTTGGTGGCGTTAGTGACCGACTTGCGTGGTGAAAATGAAGCTTTGGATGAGCTGTTACAGATACATCAGAAGCTGGATAAAGGGTAGGAATTGGTAGGTTTTCATCGTGAGCAAGGCTTGTTAATCTACCGGGATCGCTATTATATTGGTGCGGAGTCCAAACTAAAAATTCCATTGATGTCTGAATTTCACAATACGGCTAGTGCAGGACATGGTGGCGTGAAGAAAATGCTAGTGGGACTATCCGCCTTGTTTTATTGGAAGGGCATGCGTAAATCGGTTGAGGAGTACATCAAGCAATGTCTTGTCTGTCAGCAAACTAAGTATACGACGCAGGCACCGGGAGGATTACTACAGCCTTTACCGACTCCAACCGCGGTTTGGGAGGATGTTTCTATGGATTTTATTACTGGGTTGCCGAATTTCAAAGGGTTGACAGTTATTTTTGTAGTAGTGGATCGGTTTTCCAAATATGCCCACTTTGGAACACTAACCACTACTTTTAATGCTTCTAAAGTGGCTGAGTTGTTTATGGAGATGGTGGTTAAACATCATGGTTTTCCTAAAACTGTCGTGTCCGACCGTGATCCAATCTTTGTTAGTAAATTCTGGAAGCACTTGTTTGATGCTAGTGGTACTCAGTTGCATCATAGCACGGCATACCACCCGCAGACGGACGGTCAAACGGAGGTTGTCAATCGGGGACTTGAACAGTATCTTCGCGCTATGGTGTCGGATCGTCCTCAACAGTGGGTGAGGTTTTTACCCTGGGCTGAATACTGCTATAATACTAGCTATCATAGTAGTATTAAGATGTCTCCTTTTCAAGCTTTGTACGGTCGGGTACCACCATCAATTATTCCATATCCACCAGGTTCGTCTAAAGTGGCTGCTGTTGATGAAGTGTTGATTGAGCGGGATGAATTACTACGACAGCTTCGGCATAATTTGTTGGTTGCAAAGCATCGCATGGAAATGAAAGCTAACCGTAGCCGACGTGATGTTGAGTTTAATCAAGGGGATATGGTGCTTGTCAAGTTACAACCATATCGACAAGTAACATTGGCCAAGCGTCTTTCCAATAAGTTGGCCAAGAGGTATTATGGGCCATTCGAGATAATGGAGCGTGTTGGCAAGGTTGCTTATCGTCTTGCGCTTCCTCCTACAAGTAAGATACATCCGGTGTTTCATGTTTCGCTACTCAAACCTTTTCAAGGAACAGAACCTGAGAAAGTAGCAAATTTACCTGAGGAAGTATATGAAGGGCATCCCGTGGAACAACCATTATCCATCTGTGATTCGCGGGTAGTATTACGAAATGGGGTACCAATTCAACAAGTCCTCGTTCAATGGCTTGGAAGTTCACCGGACGAAGCAACATGGGAAGAATTGACCGAGTTTCAAGCAGCTTATCCAGCTTACCACCTTGAGGACAAGGTGAATTTTGAAGGTGAGGGGAATGATACGCCAAGGCCAAAGCCCATTGCAGAGCCACGACCCAAGAGAGCCAAGTCCAGGCCTCTATGGCATAAAGATTATGTCGTGCAGTAATCTATCTTTATTTACTTATTATGTTTGAGTTTTATTAGGAAAGTGTCTTTTATATTTGTATTGTCTTGGACTACAAGTTGTCTCGTATTTGGTATAAATATACCAAATCATTCATGAATAAAGATATAAGTTTTCTGTCAAACAACCTCTTCTCTTAACCCTAATTCTTAAGGAGCTTAGCACTCGCTAAAAGTAGTGCAATCTATCGATATAGCCTAACCGGGTTGTATCAGTGGATGTACCAGAAAGCGTTTAGTGATTCGAGGTTTATGATAAGCTCGTTCATATCTTTTGTTAACACAACATACACAACTGTGACAAATAAAGAAACGGACCGGGTGTTCTTTTCGTTGGGCCTAAAAGAGCCCAATGGGCCAATAATTTTTCCAATATTCTATTCCATCCCGCAGGAGTTTTACTACATACTACGTATAGATAACAAGTAGATGGCGCCCGCTACGTTGCAGCGGGTATTTTTTTTTTTTTTCTTATTATTATTATTATTATTATTATTTTACATCGTTTCACAATAATTTGTATGTATAGTTGGTTTCAAGTAACTTTTATACTTATGTATATATTTTTTTGTAGGTAGAATTGATATATAATTGTGTTGGTCTTGAGTTTTTAGTTTTTTTTTTTAGTTTTGTGTTGATGCTCATTGGTGTAGGGAGCATACGTATTATTGTTTTGTCATGGATGTTTGTTTGCAAATGGTTTTACATGTATTTGTTTCAGTGTATATGACAGATGAAGCTTGTCATATGAAAGATTATTAAATCTGAGGGCCTTTTAATAGGTTTACATATAGTTTGGGGATATGTTTTTGTCTTTTTTCATAGTTTGGTTTCTTTATTTTTGGCCATTTTCTTCCTTATCAGTTTTGTTCGTATTCCAAACCGACCTAAATTACAACTATTATACATTTAGCGTGGGACTGATGAACAGTGCTACATTGGAGCTACAGTAACGGGCCGAATGAACAGTACCATCTTCGCTACAGTACTTGGCATGAACAGTACTGTAGCTACAGTATATATATATATATATATATATATATATATATATTTTAGAAACTTGAATCAAAAAAATCCCGCCGCAACGCGCGGGCACCCAACTCGTTATAGAATACTGAGTGTGATTTGGGCCAAAAGTCGCAAAAAAAACAGGCCACCAAGGAAGCCCAAAGACGAAATAATTTTTTATGTGGCACTGCACTCAATGTTGTGTCCTATAAATTATAGAATACTGAGAGTGATTTGGGCCAAAAGTCGCCAAAAAAGCAGGCCACCAAGGAAGCCCAAAGACGAAATAACTTTATATGTGGCACTGCGCTCAATGTTGTGTCCTATAATATATATAGAGAATGTCACATCGGGGTTTCGTGAATGGATGCAAGAGGCCTAAAATAAATATTTACGAAATCGTTCGCACCCCACAATTTTTTATCTTTTTAGTGATATATGCTTTTGGATATAACTAAACGAGTACCCGTGGATAGCATCGAGATTTTATAGCGGCAGGTAGTTTTAGTGATAAAGAAAGTTTTATGGGTTATAAATGAAAAATAATAAAAGTTGGAGGATTTGTGGTTTAAAAATAATGTTTTGAAACCCGGTTCAACCGGGCGGTTGAACCGTTCTGGTCGAAAAAACAGGTCAAATTAAACCGGATCAACCCGGCGTGTTGGGTCAAAAAAAAGGGTCAAATAAAATTAGGTCAACCTGCCGGGTTGCGACCCGGTTCAACCCGGCTTAGATGTGTATTAATAGTGTGTTAATAGTTTTCAGATTTGCAATATATATTTTCCGAAAATAGTGTAATAACTTCCTAAAATACTATATATGCCTAACTTTAATATTAATTAGTAACTTATTTCGTACTCATGTGTCAATATAAACAGAGGCAAAAGATCAATATAGATCTCATATTTGTCATAGATACAATGAACCAATCATGGCCATTCATTTTTTGATCAAAACAAAAAAAAATAAACTTTCACCATCTTTTTTAAATTAAATATCTCGTAAACCGTTAATCGTTACCCGATAAAAATCATACCATCGTGACGAGAATTAAATTATCTTTCTATAGATATGCACTTCTATATACTTTCGACTATTTTTTTTTTTCAAAATTTCCGCCTAAAAAAATCACATGTGATTCGGAAAAATCACATGTGATTTTAAAAATGAATCACATGTGATGATTACAAATCACATGTGATTTTTCTCGTCAGAAATTTTAGAAAGAAAAAAAATTCGTCTAAAGTAATTCTCGTCGTGATGATACCGTTTGCAAGATATGTTTAAAAAAAAAAAAAAAAAAAGGAAAATAATTTTTTATTAATTTTGATGAAAAATAAATGGCTAAAATTGGTTCATTGAATATATAAAAAATAGAGTTAATTGCAAAAATCGTCCCTAACGTTTGGCGAAATTGCAGATTTAGTCCAAATCCTTTAAAAGTGCATATATCGTCCCTAAATAAAACTATTTTGCAAATTTTGGTCCCAACTTTATAACTCCATTAAATCCTTTATTTTAATAGATTTGGTGGGAGGACAAAACCGTCTTTTTACCATGGTCCCATCCCTTTTCATAACATTAGTCAAATCCCATCTCACTTAACCACCGATCAACACAAATCAAACCCAGATCCATCAATCAATCCACACACAACAAATCCAGACAAGATCAATTAGAGCTAATCATCTCTAACCTCGACACAATTTTGTTGTCGAAACTCAAAAAAATCACAACTCCGATGTGGTATTTGATGTCCAATCTTGTTAAGAGAAACAAGTTAGGAAAGAGACGGGATAACTCCGATGACTGAGCTCGAAAATCAGGTATGCACATTGCAGCAAGTTGTACTTGAATGTCTAACTCATTAGTTTCAATAGTTGTGTCTAAAAGGAAGTGTGCTAAAACTGATAAGTGCAACTCAGGGAGTATTAAGAATGCAATTCTGATTGTGTAATTCATTGAGTTGTTGAAATTGGAATGGCAAGAAAAGGGTTATGATTAAGATAGAATCTTGGGTTGTGTTGACTATAAATCATGAAGATATGATCAGTGGATGGTATCATTCATTCAGATCCTGATGGTCTGAAAAAATCAGACTGGTATGGGTGTGATTCAGGAAATGCTAAAATGCAAAATGGGGTTGTGATGCAATAGGAATCAGGTAGAATTGATCCTAAATGAGTCATTGAAAGTGTGAAAAACAAGTGTCACGGGTTGTATAGTTGTGTGTGTTGAAGCATCAGAAACTGATGACACTCAGGGAGTGGATCGCTAAGGGTGAAACAAATTACTGGGTTTAAATAAGTGTGTGTAGGTTTTGCAACATCAGGGAGGTGTAAATTCGACATTCAAAAATTACTAGACATTGTAGTTTTTGAAGGAGGGAATAACGAATTTAAAGGTAAAGTGAGTACACCATTAGTCTCTAAGAATCATGGTAGCTGATACTAGTTGATACAAGACACCACCTGAAAACCCACAAACAAGCTACAAGTGGCCTGCCTCGAGCTGAAAACCAATATCACCAACTCCATAAACCTTAAGGAGTTCAGCTAATGTTGAATCTTTGAAGGGGTAGAACGATCCAAGAACCAGATTGTGTGAAGTTTTACTATGTGGAGATGATGATAGTCTTGTACAAGACTGAAATATCTCATATACCCAACCAGACATCGCTCACCACCTAGAGCCAAAACCACATCCCTTTCCCAAACCTTCACATAGCTCAAGTTGAAACCCCAACATCATCACACCAAACACGACCCCACACCTACATCACCTTCAACCTGAAATTCCCATTAAAGATTAACTCAAAACCGTAAACCCTCAACCTGAAGCGGTGATGAAAGCATAACTCCATCAAAAAGTGGGCTAAAGTTCAAATGATTGTGGCTTTGTAACTAAGCGTTGCAAACTTAAGGGGTTCAAAAGGATCAGTTTGAAGGGAAAATGGGTGTCCATCAAAAAGAAGATATTGATTAGAACGTGTATGGTTGATGTTGGTCTGAAAGGCGAAAATCAGGGAGTTAGAAAGAATAGTCTTTTTAACATGAACCTAAGAGATAAACCTAACCCTATTCCTTGATCCTTGTGCAAGAACTTGCACTGAGTTCCCGAGTTTTATTTTTGAAAGAAGAGAAAAGAAGTGGGAAGAAATCAAAATAAATTCATGTTCCCGAGTTTTTTCAGGAGAGAAGAGAAAAAAGATGGAGAGGAAATTTGGTTAATTTTCTTTCCAAAATCTTCTTCCCAAAAGTGGGATGATTTGAAGAGAAAGTAAATAAGGAAACTTGTAATTAATATAAATGACTTAAATGCCCAAACATATAACATAATTTTATATAAAATAAAGGGTATACTTGTAAAATCATAATTTTTCTTCTTCTTCTTCTTCTTCTTCTTTTCTTTTCTTTCTAACTCGGGAACACGAACTAAAAAATTAAATTTCATTTCTCTCATCTTCTCTTCTGCCCATTTTTGTCACTTCTCTTCTTTTCTTCTATTTCAAAACTCGGGAACAGAGTGTTGATATTGAACACATCTTCCAGAACTTGGTTGATCTTCCTTAAGCCAAAACCAAATATGGTGGTGGGGTTGGAAGGAATAAAAAATAAGGGTTAGATTTGGTGGGGGTATTAAAAGGGCGGGGACCATGGTAAAAAGACAGTTTTGTCCTCCCACCAAATCTATTAAAATAAAGGATTTAACATAGTTATAAAGTTGGGACTAAAATTTGCAAAATAGTTTTATTTAGGGACGATATATGCACTTTTAAAAGATTTGGACTAAATTTGTAATTTCACCAAACGTTATAGACGATTTTTGCAATTAACTCTAAAAAATATGTGGTCTATATTGATCTCAACACCAACAATTTATATACATGAAATAAAAGTTATAAACTCCATTACTCCATTTTCTCTTTGAATAGCACGAAAGCAGAGAGGGCACTGAAGAAATATAAAATCTAGATCGAAATAAAACTATTGACCACTAGCGTTGATCTAAACAGATACCAAGACATATGCATATTCATCAAAAATAGACGAAAGTTTAATATATGTAGTATATATATAGGCGAAACTTACACAAACTCATTGAAATGACCAAATTCTATCAATTTGTGATTTGTGAATGACAAACTTGTATATGATTTATAAAAGGGGCAATTCTACAAATAGCCCGGTCTAGTGAAGTGTTGAGCTTTTGAGGAAAAAAAAAGTCGATTTTCACAAATGGCCCTAGCAAAAGTCGCTTAAATGTGGGAGTGACTTGTGGCTGTGTACTTTATGGCCCCTAGCAAAAGTCGCTTAAAAATCTAGCAAAAGTCGCTTAAAAAGTTAAAAAGTCAAACTTTTTGGCTGGAAAAAGACAAAATAGATAGTCGCTTAATTGACAAAAAAAATCGCTGAAAGCGACTTTTTTGTAAAGCGACTTTTGCTTGAGCCATTTTTGAAAAGCGACTTTTTTGGGTCCTCAAAAGCCCAACACTTCACTAGACCGGGCCATGTTTATATTTGCCCCTTTATAAAATGTATCAAACTAAGCATTTATCTAGTCAAAGGAGTGTTTTGTTATAAAACGAGTGCTACCTGCACATTTTTTTTGAACGGCAGATTTCATTAAAAACTAGCAAGAAGCTAGAAAGGGATTACAAATGATTTGTACATACAACTTTCGGATTAACAATCCAATCAAGCCACTTAGGGCATGAAGGTTTACTCCTATGTGAGATCCAAGAATGAGATAAAATCATAATATCATCTCCAAGAGTGTCTTTGCATGGAGGTTTTGAATCGAAACAAATTCTATTCCGGTATCTCCATATGATCCAAGTAGTTGATTGAACAACCACATCAAAACAAATCTTTGCGTTTCCGTTGAGATCGACCGAATCAGCCCATGTGATTAAACCGCAAACATCCTTAGGATAATCATGAAAACCCCACCTTCACATTGCAGCAGATCCAAAAACATTCATTTTAAAGCTAAGAAATAAAGTTATCAATTGAGTGATGTATAACAAAAAATTGTAAATCGTAAGATAGTAATTGAGTTTGAATTTTATTTTATTATTCTTGCAAACGCTTTTCAACAAAAAATATAAACAAGGTTTTGCAAAATAGATGTATAAGAAGTTATAGTATAAAGTTTAATGAGTTTACTGATTAACCTATCAATTTACTAAACTTAGAGAGTGTTAACGTATAAAGTTGGTGTTAATTTGTCATCACTAAATATAAAGGGGTGTTTTTGATAAAGTTGAAGGCTTTTTTTGATATGCTTCAACTGGTTATAGGTAATGTTTCGATGTCACAAAGTCATCAAGTGGTGAACACTAAGAGCACCTGATGTGGTCTCGTTGTGCCTTCGTCGTAAGTGATATGGCAGCTTGCCGTTGCTCGTTATGACACCGGCCCAACTCGCCGTAGCTCGCCATCAACTCCTTACTCGTCTGCATGGCGAGGTTGAAAAGTGTACGGTGTGTCAACTTTTAAACGTTACCAAACACTTAAAATATAAATTCCACTTTACTTTTTTTTTCTTTTATCATAACTTCACACACTACAAATACTACTATGTTTTTACAAATTCTACACAACCTTTCACACTAACTCTATAAAATAATAACCAATAAACATGAGTGCATCATCTTATTCTGGAAAAAGCGATCTTGAAGAGATATCGGAGCTCGAGATGATTCTTCAAAAATATGAGTATGAGTAATCGTTGCAGCAAAAAGAAGCCGGAAGTTCACAACAACGCAGATACATCCCACGTTTGAAGTAAACGGGCGTACATTTAAACAAGGGTATTATCTAGTTGACGGAATTTACCCAGAGTGGTCATCTTTTGTCAAATCATTCACGGTTGCATATACCCCAAAAAATGCCGTATTTAAAGCGAAACAAGAAGGTGCTCGAAAAGATATCGAAAGAGCTTTTGGTGTCCTCCAAGGACATTGGCATATTATTGCCCAACCGGCGCGTGCATTTACTATGAACAAGTTACGGAGAATCATGTACGCGTGCATCATATTGCATAACATGATTTTGAAAGATCAACAATTTGCGATATCCGAAGTGAGCGAGATGTATATTTGTCCGCGGGCAAATTTACAATGGGAATGGGTCGAACGATGCGAAGTTTAACGAAAGAAGGGGAGGGAACTACGTGATAAACGCGTACATGCATCGCTTCAACGAAATCTTATCGAGCATGTTCGGCAACGACATCAATGGGAACAATTTCAACAATAGTAACAAACACAACAGCAACAACATAATTAATTTCTTTATAATTTCATGTAGGGAACTACGTGATAAAGTTGAAGGCTTTTTTTGATATGCTTCAACTGGTTATAGGTAATGTTTCGATGTCACAAAGTCATCAAGTGGTGAACACTAAGAGCACCTGATGTGGTCTCGTTGTGCCTTCGTCGTAAGTGATATGGCAGCTCGCCGTTGCTCGTTATGACACCGGCCCAACTCGCCGTATCTCGCCATCAACTCCTTACTCGTCTGCATGGCGAGGTTGAAAAGTGTACTGATGCGTGGTTTTGCGACCTTACAACAGGTTTTACCTCTCGAGGGATCTCAAGAGGCTTGCAATCCCCACCAGGCAGTGTACCTGACCGATGTAGTATAGTGAAGTGGCAAGTACCGGGGGATTGATCGTTCTCTAGGGGAATAGTGTCGTTAGGATTGAAAAACTACTCTAATAGGTCTAAGGGTGAGGGAAGATTCTTTTTTTATTTTTTATATTTTTATGAAAGCAAGTAAAATCTCTGGTTTGAGGAGTGGGCGGAATTAGTTGCTAGTCAACTAACCCAAATAACTACAAATGCAAATAAAATAAAATACTGAAAATGAAAAGGTTGTGAAACTTATATGGAGAGAAATGTGTTTACTTAGATTTCCTTACTCCCTAACTATCTTTTACCGGTTGATTAGTGTGTATTAATTGCGTGGATGACGGGTGTATTCCTTAATACCAATCGTGGGGTGGCGTACGTACTTCCCCAACTCTACAAGCTCCTACTTCACTCCTATGTCGAGCCGGCTAAGAAGCTCCTAACATGGGATCACTAGAATTCGCTCATGCATTAAATACAACCATAAAAACCTTAGTACGCATTGGTTCATGTTTCTTAAGACGTTCAAGCAAGTTACCGTATAGGAGGTTAGCCAGTTTTCTTAAGCCTAACATCGATAAACAATCATCCAATACAATTAATAACACACTAATAACCAATAATCAATAGTTAGGTTTCATTAGATCTAAGCAAACACAAGATAAATCTAGCCTAGCATGTTAATTAAAAGACAAGAACAAGATATAATCAAACAACACATATACATATTGAATGATTAAATGATTACTTATCTTCAATTAAACATGGGAGATCCAAGGGTATAAAACCCTTAAAAATGGCAGAAAATTCGTCTTAGGGTTTCTCCTCACAAAGTTGCACACTAATGACTAAAAATTGCAAAACTATATATAGAGTTTAGGGTCTGACGGCGTCACGTTGTAGGAGGTGACGCCGTCACCTCGCCGTGGCTAGGGTTCCCGGATGGTCTTCCTGACGCCGTCCCTTTTTAATCCTCCAAAATCCGCTCTGGCCTATCAAGGGTTGACGCCGTCAGAAATGCGCTTGACGCCGTCTCTCTTTAACTTAAATCGTGATGGCCTTGATCACCTTAAAGGGTGACGCCGTCAGACTTTCCATTGTAAAACTCTCTGGCGCGTCACTTGTATTTTTCATATCCACCTCTTTTGCCAAGCCATGACGCCGTCTGGAACAATTCTTGACGCCGTCAAGTGTACTTTTTCAGCAACTTTTAAGACTTTGTCGTTTTCTTCACTTTTATGCTCCAAAAACGTCCAAAATGCTTCCTTTTCCAGATTTCTTCTCCAAAGTACCTAAAATGACAAAAGGAACGATTTAGGGCAATATTTGATCAAATAAATACGATTTAGGGCTTAAATGACCCCCTAAAAGCGGTACACTTTTCGCTTCATCAAATACCCTTATACTTGAGATTTGCTTGTCCTCAAGCAAATGCGCTTTTATTCTAATCAAAATACAAGTTAGGGGTCATTTAATGCTAATATAAAAGTAATTACAACAAATAGTCGTTCCACTTTAATCATAATAAGCACGGAGATTACAAACTAGCACCTCACAAGTAGTGTTTAGATACTCACATCTCTCAGGTGTCATAAAAGTATATATCATAAATGAAAACGGATAATATCTCTCACTACCTGTCATAGCAAATAGATTACCATAGGCTTGGGAAAGGATCAAAAACCTTCTCCACTAGGCGTAAACACCTAAGATAAACTATCAAAGAGGGCTTTTACATGGGTTATAACGTGAGGTGTAGGGATATGATAAACACGGATTTGTTGGATAAAGGATATTTTACTGGTGGCGAGTTAAAGATCTTGATTAGTTACATGTACAATATGGCGTTGCTAAGCCAAGACTAGACTCAAGTTAAGCTAAAAACAAAATAACAAAAACATAAAATGAAACGGGATGGTAGTCCGTATGCTTTTTTTTCTACTTTTCTTTTTCTCATTTTTTTGTATTTTTTTTCTTGATTTTTTTTGATTTTTTTTTTTTTTTCATACACTCTTGCCCTACCATCCAAAATAATACATCATAGGGGCGTTGCATTCCCCTTACACTTGAACTTTTACATAACTTTACAAATAACTAATGACTCGAATTAAGATAATCGAAACACTTGGAGTACTTTTTAAAATATTTAGCACATATGGGGGTAATAATGTTGTTCTTCCCCATTACTCCATTACACTAGTAATTTACCCATGAGTCCCAATCGTCCCAAAACAATATGTACAAGGATATGACTCGACTTAGCAACCATGTAATCAATTAGATAATTAACTTGGGGTTTAAACAAATGTTGTCACAATAATGCACTAAAGATGAGTGCATACAAGGTAGGCTAAGGCGATTTGGGTGTACATTTAAGTGGGGTGTAAACAAATTCTTCCTTTAAGTAAAATGCTTAAAGTTAGAAACGAAAAGATAGGCTCTGAGGGGTGTACTAGGGGTATCGTGTACTAAAAATGAGTACAACGCAAAGGGTGTGGGAGAATTACTTGACCAATGTAGTCAATGTAATTATAACAAAAACACAGGTGTAAAACAATGGGTTAATCCTATTGCCTCTTATCATGTAGTAAATCTAACTACACGAATGTAGTCTCACTTGTGGCCTCGGAATGGTCCTAACGCAAGTTCTAGAATCTAAGTGCTACCGGTACACACATCATAGCATAAATGCTTTTCCTACCAATTCTAGGGGCGAACCTCACATATTTGGGGGTGGAAATTTTTTTTAGTGGTACGGTTTTGTGCTAGTCATATAACTCCTATCCGTGAGACGCTCATTAAGACCAAAGTTTCACTCCTATATGTTGTAAAAAATTTTAAATTTGGCACTAAAATTGCCCTAACAGGTATTTCTCTCAGTTTTATTACACATCTACCATTAAACAAACAAAAATCAAGCGTAATTGCATTCTCTAAAGTATCGTACTTTACCCCCCCTTACACTTAAGATGAACATTGTCCCCAATGTTCAAATAACAAGATGTAAAAGTAAATAAGGTAAACGAATGAAATCAAATACTCCCCTGATTCGTTCGGTGGATAAAGAGGTAACATGGTTAGATCTTCTTCCAATAAAATGTAGAAGCTCCAAGACTAAAGCATCGCCAAAAAGCTTGATTCCACATACATTTCCTTGTCCAAAATAACCTGTTAAACCTGAGAAAACAAACACGAAAACCTGCATAACAACGGCGGGATAAATCTATATAAGGATATAATGCTTGTGGAATGATTATTTTGCAGATTCCTGGAGTTTATAAGTTAGAGATTTAATAAAAACTTTTTATGAAAACAAAACTTTCAACAATTTCAGAAAATTAAAACCTGACGCCGTCAGGTTGTAATGCTTGACGCCGTCAGAAATGATCTGACAGAATTCTCATGTTAAGTTTTCGGAAAATTTCAGGAAAAACCTATACCTTACTTCCTGGAATTCCTGCAAAATATCATTATGACTCGATACAAGAATTTGACTCAAACAAATACTAATATGTATGTTAATTTATTATTGTTACGATTCATGTTCATTTGTTCTAATAAACCGATTTGGATTTCCCTTACACTTAACTTTTGCAAAATACCTTTATATGTAGTTAAGACGAAGTTAAAAACAAGATAAAGCATTTTCACAATTTACTTTTGAACATGAATCAATAATAATAAAAATTAAACATACATACGGAAACAAATAAAATCAAACACACAACTAAATAAACACACAAAGCAAATAAAGCTTGGGTTGCCTCCCAAGAAGCGCTTTTCTTTATTAACGAGTCTTGTAGCTAGACTCAAAGTCACCGTACATTACGTGACTTCTTCATCAAAAGTTATGTCTTCCTCATTGATCATTTCATTACCATTCTCTTGATAATGCTTGACTCGTTGTATATTCACAGTGAATTCTCTATCCTCGTCGTCAATCAACACAACGGCTCCGGTTTTAGAGGAGCTCCTTACGGTAAAAGGTCCATACCATCTAGATTTAACTTTCCCAGGAAATAACCTTAAGCGAGAATTATATAATAAGACCTTGTCTCCTTCTGAAAACTCCTTGGGTCTCTTAATCCGTTGGTCATGCCATCTTTTTGCCCTTTCTTTGTATGTAATGGAAGATTCATAAGCCTCTAATCTCAACTCATCGAGCTCTTGGAGCTGTAAGAATCTATTTGTTCCCGCAACCGTATAATCCAAATTGCAAGCCTTAAGTGCCCAATATGCCTTGTGTTCCAGTTCTACTGGAAGGTGGCATGCCTTGCCATATACCATACGGAACGGGGTTGTCCCGATTGGTGTCTTATAAGCGGTTCGAAATGCCCACAAAGCTTCATCGAGCTTAAAAGACCAATCTTTTCTGTTTTGATTGACCGTTTTCTCTAATATTCTCTTTATGGCTCTATTAGTGTTTTCGACTTGACCGTTGGTTTGAGGATGGTAAGCGGTGGAGAATCGGTGAGAGACTCCATATCTTTTCATAACTTTCTCCATTTGCGAATTGCAAAAATGGGTTCCCCTGTCACTAATAAGAGCTTTCGGAATTCCAAACCTAGCGAACAATTTTTTTAGGAAATGAATTACTACCCTAGCGTCGTTAGTCCTAAGGGCTTGTGCTTCCACCCATTTCGAAACATAATCAATGGCCACTAAGATGTATTCATTCCCTCCTGAAGATGGGAAGGGTCCCATGAAATCAATTCCCCAGACATCGAAAACCTCGCAAACTTGTATATAATTCTGCGGGGCTTCATCCCTCCTAGAGATATTCCCCGCTCTTTGACACGCGTCACAAGTCTGTATCATTCCCTTCACATCACGAAATATTGTAGGCCAATAGAATCCTGCGTCGAAGATCTTTCGTGCAGTAGTGTTCATTCCGTGATGCCCTCCAGATGGACCTGCATGACACTCTTTCATAATTCTGATAGCCTCCTTTTCCGAAACACAAAGTCTGATCACTTGATCCGGACATCTTCGGAATAAGAAAGGTTCATCCCAAAAGTAGTACTTTAATTGATTGAAGAACCTCCTTTTTTCATGCCTGCTCATATGCTCAGGAATGACTCTACTTGCCAGGTAGTTAGCATAATCCGCATACCATGGTTCAGAATCATTTATTGACATGAGCTGCTCTTCAGGAAATGACTCCCGAATCTCACTCTTGTCAGACTCAGCGAGGCTGGGGTTTTCGAGACGAGAGAGATGATCAGCCACAAGATTCTCTGCTCCTTTCTTATCACGAATCTCTACATCGAACTCTTGCAATAGCAAGATCCAACGAAGTAACCGCGGTTTAGCATCCTGTTTAGTGAAAAGATATCGAATAGCTGAATGGTCCGTAAAAACAATCGTTTTAGAAAGGACAAGATACTGGCGAAACTTATCAAAAGCAAATACCACGGCTAGTAATTCCTTTTCAGTGGTAGTGTAGTTTTCTTGAGCAGGATTCATGGTTTTGCTAGCGTAGTATATTGGCTGAAAGTGTTTGTTAAACCTTTGGCCTAATACTGCTCCAACAGCATAATCGCTAGCATCGCACATGATCTCAAAGGGTAACTCCCAGTTAGGGGTGACCATAATTGGAGCTTGGGCAAGTTCCTGCTTCAATCGATCGAATGCATCCTTGCACTCTTGAGAGAAGTCGAACGGGGCATCCTTCACGAGCAGTTGAGTCATTGGTCTAGCTATCTTTGAGAAATATTTAATGAATCTCCTATAGAAGCCAGCATGACCCAAGAAGCTACGGATTGCCTTGACAGTTGTTGGATAAGGAAGTTTGGATATAGCTTCAATTTTTGCCCGGTCTACTTCAACTCCACTTCCTGAAATTTTGTGCCCTAGCACAATCCCTTCTTTTACCATAAAGTGGCACTTTTCCTAGTTTAGTACCAAGTTAGTCTCCTCACAACGTTTGAGCATTTTCTCAAGGTTAGCAAGACAGCGATCAAAAGAGTTTCCAAAGACCGAAAAATCATCCATGAAGACCTCCATGCTGTCTTCCATTAACTCATGGAAGATTGCTGTCATGCAGCGCTGGAAAGTGGCAGGGGCGTTACATAGCCCAAAGGGCATTCGCTTGTAGGCGAAGGTGCCATAAGGGCATGTAAACGTAGTCTTTTCTTGGTCCTCAAGAGCGATAGGGATTTGGAAATACCCTGAGAACCCATCTAGGAAGCAGTAGTACTCATGCCCCGCTAACCTTTCC
Organism: Artemisia tridentata subsp. tridentata; assembly: GCA_021014915.2. NCBI lineage: Eukaryota > Viridiplantae > Streptophyta > Magnoliopsida > Asterales > Asteraceae > Artemisia > Artemisia tridentata. The sequence goes on along the minus strand of CP139506.1, from coordinate 115,706,037 downwards.
AACATTTGGTCGATAAATGGGAGAGGGAAATGATCCTTTCGGGTTGCATCATTCAACTTCCTATAATCGATGCACACACGCCATCCAGTTACTGTTCGTTGAGGCACTAACTCATCCTTATCGTTCTTAACCACCGTCATTCCTCCCTTTTTTGGTACAACCTGTACAGGACTTACCCATGGACTGTCTGAGATTGGGTAAATTAGTCCCGCATCTAGGAGCTTAACGACTTCTTTTTTTACGACTTCCTTTATGTTGGGGTTTACTCGCCTTTGAGGTTGCACGGTGGGTTTATAATCCTCCTTCATGAGGATTTTATGCGTACAAAAGGTTGAGTCAATCCCCTTGATGTCGGCTACACTCCATGCTATAACGCCTTTATATTTTTTTAAAACTCCTAAGAGTTTATCCTTTTGTTCACTTTTCAAAGAAGAGTTTATGATTACCGGAAGTTGATCTTTTCCTTGGAGGAAAGCATATTCCAGGTTGTTTGGGAGTTCCTTGAGTTCTAACGTGGGTGGCTCGATGATGGAAGGTTTAAGTTTGTTCTCGGGTTTACGAAGCTCAAGTTGTTCGATTTCTTGTCTGGGATAGAAGGAGACTGCGTTCACATCCATAGTCTTCTCCTCCTCTAAGATGGGTAAGAAAGCTTCATCTCGCAACCAACCAGCTTCCACCTGTTCATCTATACAATTGTCAATCTCGTCGGATAGTTCATTAATTTCTCCGATGAAATACAGCCGATTAGCTGCTTCGAGAGAAAGATTCATTGTGTCCTTGATGTCGAAGGTTAAGCTATCGGTTCCCACTCGTAAGGTTAGTTTGCCGTCATGAACATCAATAACAGCGCGAGCAGTTGCAAGGAATGGCCTCCCCAGAATGATGGGCACTAGGTCATCTTCTTCCATCTCTAAGATGACGAAGTCAACTGGAAATTTGAACTTCCCTACCTTAACCAGCACATTCTCACATATTCCTAAGGGGTACTTGACTGATCTATCGGCTAGTTGGATGTTCATACGGGTTGGTTTTAATCCAGAATACCCTAACTTGAGGAACATGGAATGCGGCATAAGATTGATACTTGCTCCTAAGTCGGCTAAAGCATTCTTGACTGAAAGAGATCCTATTGAACAGGGCAAGGTGAAACTACCTGGATCGTCCACCTTCTTCGGCAGCCCTCGTTGAGTCACCACAGAACATTCTTCTCCTAAGGTTACAAGACCCTCGAGCCCTTTTCTGTTGGTTAGCAGTTTCTTGAAGTATGTACTATATTTGGGCATATGGTAACATGCATCAAGAAGGGGTATGGTGACGACCGAATTCTTCAAATATGACAAGAATCTTTTATTATCATTTTCGACCTTTTGATTCTTGAGGCGGGACGGGTATGGGACTTTAATGGGCTGTTTGGTTGGAGTAGGTGGAGAGGGAGTTACCGGAGGGGTTTGCTCGGGATTTCCATCGTTCACATTACCTTCCTCCTCATGAGGGGTGTCGGGTTCCATGACGTTAGATTGTTGAGCTGGGTAGGGTGGATCCTTAGTAGTTGTTCCAGCACGAGTGGTGATGGCGAGTAAGGGATCTCTTTGATTTGTTTGAGGTTTGCCAAGGTCGTCGAGAATGGCGTTGAGTTCTGCGAATTTGGCCCTTAGGTCGTTTTGTTGGCTATTGATGAGGTTGTCAAGACCTTTTAGTTGCGAATTCTTTTCAAGCGTGAAATGCCCAAGATCATCCTCAAAAGTGCTCCTAACCTTGTAGTCAGGATATTCTCCTCCTCCCTCTTCTCTCACAAGATTTCCCCAAGGGGTAAAATCATTGTTTTGGTAGAAAGTTAAGAGCGAAGGATCATCGAAGATGTCGTGGCTTGACAAGCATACTTGTTCGGTGGTGGTATCGTCCCTGCATTCCTCCACTTCATGCGGGCCACCACATTGGTCACAGATCAAGTATTGGTTTGTTAACCGTTTAGTTGGTTGTGACTTGTTTAGATAAGAGACTTGATCATTCAATCTACTCAACCGGCTAGCAAAAGGAGGCTCTTTCATGATCTTGGAAACGCTCATGATCGAATCGGGTTCATCCCAGGTATCGTCTTGATCATTTGCGTATTCCTCAATTCTATTCCATCCTTCCTCAGCGCTTAGGTTGGCTATTTTTCCTTTCACCGAATTATTAATGCCAAATTGGTCGCTTTTAGGGACACTGTCATAAAAGATTTGGACAAGAAGCCAGAGTTCAATGCCATGATGAGGGACTTGTCTAATTAGATCTTTGAATCTGATCCAGGATTCGTGAATGGGTTCAGCTGGTCCAACATGGAAGCGGAAGATTTCGTCTCTTAACGTTGAAGTTCTTCCTATGGGAAAGAATTTCTCATAGAATTTTGAGATAAGCTGCTCCCATGTGAAGATGGACTCGGCGGGGAGTTTGTTATACCAATCTTTGGCTTTCTTATAAAGGGTGAAGGGAAAGAATCGTAGCCGGGAGGTATCTCTAGTGGCTCCGTCTGTATGGAGTGTATCCACTATTTTCAGGAAGTATTTGATGTGTTGGATTGGATCATCACTTTTCAATCCGTGAAACTTGCATACACTTTGGGCAAGCCAAATGTCGGTTGCACGCAAGACCCCATTCGTGTGTTCATTAGGAAAAACAATAGCATTGGAAAAACCGCGAGGGGTGGGAGAAGAGTAGTCCTTGAGGGATTTAGGGATTGGGTTTTCGGGAACCTCCATATCGTGATTGGTTTGAGGGCTAGGAGGTGTAGAGTGAGGATTGGATTCTACCTCGGAGAGGGCATCATCAAAATTGATCGTGGATGGTTTGGCCGCTTGGTGGTGTTGCCTTAATTTATGCATTTCCCTTTCGGGTTCAGCATAGGGTGTGGCAAGAGTTTTGATCGAGCTACGGCTCCTAGTGATTCTGGGATTAGGGGTTTATCATCCAAAATTAGGGAATATCCTCCTAAAGTGTGTGCTCTATGATGAACTCAAATAAGTACATTTTATTACTATCATTTATCCTATTAATTTGACTTGTTTTACTATATTATGTATGAGGATTGATACTTAATCGTTTACTTTTGTAATTCTCAGGTAAAAACAAGCATTTGGTGAAACTTGGCGATTTCGGACTGATTATGGAGCAAAACATGCATAAAGTGAAGAGTCTACTGAAATGGACAAGATCAAGTTAAATCTGCTCCAGATGCGTCGCATCTCACTCATGACATGCGCCGCATCTCTATCAAGATATCACCAGATACGATCCAAGATACAAGAGGACATGCGCCGCATCTAATCATGGAGTTACGCCGCATCTTCTGGCGGTGTACGAATATTCCTGAATATTATAATCTTGGACCCCACGCGAAGTTAAGTCAATGCGCCGCATCTACTTAATAGATGCGCCGCATCTCACCTCAGACAGAAACTATAAATACCCCAAGACCAGACGAATTCCAGAGCCTTTTGTCACGCACCATATAATACCGAAGACCGAAGCAGCAGATCCCTAGGACGAATTCAGTCAAGGAGGCAGCACAAGACACACCAAACGAAGATACAAGAGCTGTAAGAAGGTGCTGCATGTGTTTAATTCATTAAGTAGTTTTGTTTTATTGTGTTAGCAAACTTTAATTCATTAGGATTGGTGGCTTGTGTAATGTGACAACGAAAGATTGCACTCCCTTTAATACTTGCTTTCCCATCAATTAAAGTTTATATGTTGATGTCTTTGGTTACTACTTATTAGTGCATTGATAACCTCTGTGTTTATTAGTGGCTTGCGGGCATTTGACTGCGGAAAATAATGTGGCTCCCACGGTTATTACTAAATTGATCACTTAGGAATAACTTTTAGACATAAGTAATCATTAAGGGTTTACTCGCCGATAAGAATAGGACCAACGAGAAAGGGTTAACTACATACACTTCATATAAAGCTATCAATAAAACAAGTGACAATCAACTTAATCATAAGGACAGCCCTCTTATTGTCTCGAGTATTTATCTGTGTACGTGTGTTCTACTTGCTGATTCGTGCCTATTGGTTTATTTTATTATTTAATTGCAAACAAATCGTGCCAGTCTCTCAGGCTGAAACCCCCTTGCGTTAGGATATTAAAATACTGATTAGAATAACGAGATAATACGTTCCACTCTTAGTGATCGACACTCTACTTACCATTATATTCATACTGACCGGGTACACTGCTCGTTAAGTGTGTGTGTTATTGATAAGTCGGCTAAATATAAATTTAAAACTTGAGTAGGCATTAAAACTGCTAAACCGCAACGACACATCACGCGCATCAAGTTTTTGGCGCCGTTGCCGGGGAGTGAATTGTTATTATCTGTTAATTTGATTAGTATTTTAATTAGGTTTTTCTTTTTATTAGATTAATTGCATCATTGTATTATTTTGCATATTTGTTGTATTGTGTGTTAATTGTTTTCTTTTATTTTTTGGGGTTTTATTTTCGTTGTGTGTTTTTTGTTTTTATTTTTCGTATTTTTTCTGTTCTGCTATCGTTGTACTGTGCTAAATCAAACGATACGGCGCATCTGATCTCTCAGATACGGCGTATTGCGTTTAATTTTTTAAAAATACAACGCGTTTAATTAATTCGATACGACGCATCTTTTCCCCAAGATACGGCGTATCTGTTTTTAATAAGAAATTTTTTCTAAACGATAACGCCATACGACGCATCTGCTTTCGCAGATACGGCGTATCTATTATTTTAATTAAAAACAGTTTGCGAATTATTAAACAGATACGGCGTATCGATCTCTGTCGATACGGCGTATCGATCTCTGTCGATACGGCGTATCCTCTGAATCAAAAATCTTGTATTTTGAAACATAACGAAAATACGGCGCATTAACCTTTGTTAATACGACGTATTTAATTTTAATTAGTATATCGATTTTTGATAATTAAAACAGATACGGCGCATTCTAATTTCTAAAGCGGCGTATCTATTTTTCTGAATAAAGTCTGATTTAATTTTAACGATTATAAGATACGGCGTATCCAACTTTTTGGATACGGCGCATCAACAGCAGATATCAGAAGCTTTTATTTTACTTTGATCGTTTCACCCTTCTTTTGCACGAGTAAGTTTTATTTCAGGAAGATGGACGATCCGGATATTACAATGGAGGAACATATCAAGCTTATAGAGGAAAGAGCCTTGAGCAATAATCAGATGTATGATTGGAAAAGAGCAAGATATGGTGCACAAGTCATTGAGACAAAAGAAATCACTATGGAAGAATACTTGATTTTAGGGCATGAAAAGTCAAGGAAAGAAAGAATAGGTTGCCGTTTCAACACACTTGGTGTATGTCAAATGATGATGAAGAAGATTCATATACCGTGAAACCAATTCCGGCAATTGTTATTGATAGTACTTTTTCTCCGGTGATTGCACAAGATGATGTGTATACGGAGCCCTACATTGAAGAATATTGTGCAATCGTATTACCACCATTAGACAATCCACCGGATGAAGATGAAAAGTATTCTAATTTTGATTTCGAACCATTTGACGCCATAGTTTATGATGACATACCTCAACCAGATTTTGACCCAACGAGGGATTTTGAAGAAATCTGGGATTACTTATTAAAGAATGAAATTCGGGACGATGCTGAAGTTGCAAGACCACTTGTTGAAGATGGAGATTCAAATGATGAATTGGAGTCACTTACAACACCAAGTGGTACAAATTTATTTAATACTATTAATCCCGTTACTAATAATCTTGCTAGTTTTCCTAAACAGGTTGCAAAACAAAAGAATGATGAGGTCAAATTTATTACACTACCTATTGAAGCACCTGTGATCAACCCGTATTTGGTGGAGCTCGAAGAAGAGTTTGGTGATGAGCTCTTAAACATTGCTATGATTGATGAAGATGATGATTTCGACCCTATGAAGGTTATTGAGGAACTCGAACTTTTACTTGCTAAAGACCCTTTCTCATCTTCTGCGGAAGTCAAGGGACGCCTTACTACCAAAGAGATAAACCAAGAAAAAAGGAGACTCATTTTTCCTCAACACACTACTCTTTCAGATGGAATGGTCAAGTCATCCAATTTATCAACCAAACCGGGTATGAATAGGAAAGATGTACATGTATTGCCAAGGTATGATCTTTATTTATTTCTTCCATCTTTACTAGCAAATTTACACTCTTTTCGTGTTTATTGCTACTATCACCCGCACTTGATCCCAAGTGGGAGGAACAACACCCTATTACACAGTAAATAAGGGTGGAGTCAGGCTCGTGACTCGAACAAAAACAAGCGCTTCGTGGGAGGCAACCCATGCTTATCTTTTATTTTATTTTATATTCTGTTCTGTGTCGAGTCAGTCAGGCCGCAGAGGATACGGCGCATCTCAATTCTGAGATGCGACGCATCTCCTGCAATGGTCATATCTTATTTTAATTTTTCTGCATTTTTATTTTCTTTAAAACTATTTATCAGTTTATTTTAATGCGGCGCATCCCTGGTTAAGGATGCGGCGCATCTTTATTCTGATCCGTATTTATTCCAGGCTCGATACGGCGTATCTTCTTCAATAAGATACGGCGCATCGACTGACCTGATGATTTTCAGTTTTATTTTTATCTAACTACTAATGTATTATGCAAGCTTGAACCTTTCTTATCTTAGGTGTGTTTTAAAGTGTTGGTGGTATTATAGTTTCCTGGATTTCCTGTGGATACATCAAGTATGAAGCTTTAACGTTCTAATCCACAAGAAGTTGATTTTTGCTCTTATACTAATGGAGGATCATACCGAGCAAATCTCAGGGGAGTTTTCCTGTTCTAATTCTTTTTATTTTCCAGTTTTTAACCTTTTATACAAACAACGAGGACGTTGTTTAACTTAAGTGGGGGGATTGGAGAATTAGAACACTTAACAATTACTTGTCCTAAACTTTTTCAAAAATTATGCTTAAAATGTGCTTAATATATCAAACTTAAAAATTTTTAGCATGTTTTTGTTTAAGATCTAAGTTGCATAGCTGCACACATGACGTTATTTTCAAAAATTGTGATTTTTCAAAATTACAAAATCTATGAGTGTGCCGGTGACTTGTAAACTTTAGAACTTGGCTTGTATACTATTCGAGACCACCATAATGAGTATTATTTATATAATTGGAATGACTTGTCTAAATTGGTAAAATTCTAGGATTACACTCAAATAGCCTTTATATGTTATGTGTTATTAACTAACTACACTGGTTAGTTAACCCCCGTATAAACCCTTTGTTACTCTCATTTTTAGAGTAAGATACCCCTAGAAAAACACTCAGAGCCATTCCTTTCGTTTCTTACACCTATGTTTAAAATGTTTCGTTACACCCTTACACCTTAGCCTACCCTGTAGATTAGAATCTGTGGTTGGTTAATTGCTATAGGCAAAGTGTGTTTCCTTACATTACGTGTGTTCGCGTGCGTAATTCATTATCTATGGTTAGGTCGGGAAATTGCACAATGCAATTGGAGTGAAAGTAAATATTGTACATCTTTGAGTTTATTTTTCGTGTGTTTACTACTTTCACTATTACCGTTATTTCTGAAGTATGAAAAGTATGGAAAAATTATCCAGAATTATCATTATAGTGATGTGGTGAAATTTTACACATCTATGTATATGTTGAAAAAAAAAAAAAAAAAAATCGAAAAAATGAGAAAAAGAAAAAGAAAGAAAAGTTGGAAGTTTGTTTTAACCGACTTATGTAAAAGTTATGTAAGTGGTCGATATCACCACTATTTGTTGTACTATATCTATGGATTGAATGGGAATTGGCAGTTATGGGAACGCCAATTAAGGTTTATTCTTTGATTAAGATCTTGTTGAGTATAATTCGTGTCTACCTAAAGCGTGTGTTTCAAGTGTTAAAGCGTGAGTTATTCGATGATATGAGTCTTATTCATGGGATGGTTGGGATAGTGATTAACCACACTTAGGATTTTAATTTATTTGTTTTGTTTATTTTTATTTTTACACCAATTTATATCTCAAATGTTATCCATACCCTTCATTATTCTTTATCCAACCAAACCTTTGATTTATTGAGATTAGGGATTTGAGCAATCTTAAGTATCGTAGTCGTGGATTCGGCTATGTATTTATGATTTTGTCGCCCTTTTTGATATATTATTATTGGTGAAGTTTGGACCTATCTTTAGCCTATTCGAGTTAAGGATTTGAGCAATTGCAAGTATCGTGTTCGTGGATTCGATCGTGTATTTGTGATTTTGTCGCCTTTTCTGGAATTTGAGATCGATAGTGAAAAGAGAATAATTAACCCTTAAGCCTAAAAACCCTTTTTACCGCTTTAGACTTGTTATTCCTTGGCTTTAGTGGGGGAGATGTGTATACTTGCCAAGCTTATGATAGAATATTCGTCGCGACTGGACAGTTAAACGATTAGATTTGCTTTTATCAAATTATTTTATTATACTTCTAATTCGTTAAAGTGTTTAGTTGTGTGATTATGAATTAAACGAATACATGCTTGATATAAAAATAAATCCTAACATCTTTTAGGATACATTTTCATAAGAGAAATTCTAAGGTTTACTTGGGGACAAGTAAAGTTCAAGTGGAGGGATATTTGATGAACTCAAATAAGTACATTTTATTACTATCATTTATCCTATTAATTTGACTTGTTTTACTATATTATGTATGAGGATTGATACTTAATCGTTTACTTTTGTAATTCTCAGGTAAAAACAAGCATTTGGTGAAACTTGGCGATTTCGGACTGATTATGGAGCAAAACATGCATAAAGTGAAGAGTCTACTGAAATGGACAAGATCAAGTTAAATCTGCTCCAGATGCGCCGCATCTCACTCATGACATGCGCCGCATCTCTATCAAGATATCACCAGATACGATCCAAGATACAAGAGGACATGCGCCGCATCTAATCATGGAGTTACGCCGCATCTTCTGGCGGTGTACGAATATTCCTGAATATTATAATCTTGGACCCCACGCGAAGTTAAGTCAATGCGCCGCATCTACTTAATAGATGCGCCGCATCTCACCTCAGACAGAAACTATAAATACCCCAAGACCAGACGAATTCCAGAGCCTTTTGTCACGTACCATATAATACCGAAGACCGAAGCAGCAGAACCCTAGGACGAATTCAGTCAAGGAGGCAGCACAAGACACACCAAACGAAGATACAAGAGCTGTAAGAAGGTGCTGCATGTGTTTAATTCATTAAGTAGTTTTGTTTTATTGTGTTAGCAAACTTTAATTCATCAGGATTGGTGGCTTGTGTAATGTGACAACGAAAGATTGCACTCCCTTTAATACTTGCTTTCCCATCAATTAAAGTTTATATGTTGATGTCTTTGGTTACTACTTATTAGTGCATTGATAACCTCTGTGTTTATTAGTGGCTTGCGGGCATTTGACTGCGGAAAATAATGTGGCTCCCACGGTTATTACTAAATTGATCACTTAGGAATAACTTTTAGACATAAGTAATCATTAAGGGTTTACTCGCCGATAAGAATAGGACCAACGAGAAAGGGTTAACTACATACACTTCATATAAAGCTATCAATAAAACAAGTGACAATCAACTTAATCATAAGGACAGCCCTCTTATTGTCTCGAGTATTTATCTGTGTACGTGTGTTCTACTTGCTGATTCGTGCCTATTGGTTTATTTTATTATTTAATTGCAAACAAATCATGCCAGTCTCTCAGGCTGAAACCCCCTTGCGTTAGGATATTAAAATACTGATTAGAATAACGAGATAATACGTTCCACTCTTAGTGATCGACACTCTACTTACCATTATATTCATACTGACCGGGTACACTGCTCGTTAAGTGTGTGTGTTATTGATAAGTCGGCTAAATATAAATTTAAAACTTGAGTAGGCATTAAAACTGCTAAACCGCAACGACACATCACGCGCATCACTCTACGAGTTTGGTTTTGTCGTGGTGGTGGGTTGTTGGGATCGAGGATATTACCACCTTCCATGATGTCGGATGGTAATGGTTACGAACAAAGAAACGAAAGAAAAAAATAGACTAAAGAAAAACCTAGAAAAATAAAATAAAAATCTCACTAAAAGGAATCTATGGAGTGACCTAATAAACATAAACATTTCAACCTAACAAAACTTTTCCCGCAGCGGCGCCAAAAGCTTGATGCCGGTTTTGCGACCTTACAACATGTTTTACCTCTCGAGTGGATCTCAAGAGGCTTGCATTTCCCCACAGGCAGTGTACCTGACCGATGTGTATAGTGAAGTGGCAAGTACCAGGATTGATCGTTCTCTAGGGGAATAGTGTCGTTAGGATTGAAAAACTACTCTAATAGGTACTAAGGGTGAGGGAAGATTCTTTTTTTATTTTTTATATTTTTATGAAAGCAAGTAAAATCTCTGGTTTGAAGGAGTGGGCGGAATTAGTTGCTAGTCAACTAACCCAAATAACTACAAATGCAAATAAAATAAAATACTGAAAATGAAAAGGTTGTGAAACTTATATGGAGAGAAATGTGTTTACTTAGATTTCCTTACTCCCTAACTATCTTTTACCGGTTGATTAGTGTGTATTAATTGCGTGGATGACGGGTGTATTCTTTAATACCAATCGTGGGGTGGCGTACGTACTTCCCCAACTCTACAAGCTCCTACTTCACTCCTATGTCGAGCCGGCTAAGAAGTTCCTAATATGGGATCACTAGAATTCGTTCATGCATTAAATACAACCATAAAAACCTTAGTACGCATTGGTTCATGTTTCTTAAGACGTTCAAGCAAGTTACCGTATAGGAGGTTAGCCAGTTTTCTTAAGCCTAACATCGATAAACAATCATCCAATACAATTAATAACACACTAATAACCAATAATCAATAGTTAGGTTTCATTAGATCTAAGCAAACACAAGATAAATCTAGCCTAGCATGTTAATTAAAAGACAAGAACAAGATATAATCAAACAACACATATACATATTGAATGATTAAATGATTACTTATCTTCAATTAAACATGGGAGATCCAAGGGTATAAAACCCTTAAAAATGGCAGAAAATTTGTCTTAGGGTTTCTCCTCACAAAGTTGCACACTAATGACTAAAAATTGCAAAACTATATATAGAGTTTAGGGTCTGACGGCGTCACGTTGTAGGAGGTGACGCCGTCACCTCGCCGTGGCTAGGGTTCCCGGATGGTCTTCCTGACGCCGTCCCTTTTTAATCCTCCAAAATCCGCTCTGGCCTATCAAGGGTTGACGCCGTCAGAAATGTGCTTGACGCTGTCTCTCTTTAACTTAAACCGTGATGGCCTTGATCACCTTAAAGGGTGACGCCATCAGACTTTCCATTGTAAAACTCTCTGGCGCGTCACGTGTATTTTTCATATCCACCTCTTTTGCCAAGCCATGACGCCGTCTGGAACAATTCTTGACGCCGTCAAGTGTACTTTTCCAGCAACTTTGAAGACTTTGTCGCTTTCTTCACTTTTATGCTCCAAAAACGTCCAAAATGCTTCCTTTTCCAGATTTCTTCTCCAAAGTTCCTAAAAAGACAAAAGGAACGATTTAGGGCAATATTTGATCAAATAAATACGATTTAGGGCTTAAATGACCCCCTAAAAGCGGTACGCTTTTCGCTTCATCATGTACGGCGTGTCAACTTTTAAACGTTACCAAACACTTAAAATAAAATTCCACATTACTTTTTTTTCTTCTTTTATCATAACTTCACACACTACAAATACTACTATGTTTTTACAAATTCTACACAACCTTTCACACTAAATCTATAAAATAATAACCAATAAACATGAGTGCATCATCTTATTCTGGCAAAAGCGATCTTGAAGAGATATCGGAGCTCGAGATGATTCTTCAGGAATATGAGCATGAGTAATCGTTGCAACAAAAAGAAGCCAGAAGTTCACAACAACGTAGATACATCCCACGTCTGAACTAAACGGGTGTACATTTAAACAATGGTATTATCTAGTTGACGAAATTTACCCAGAGTGGTCATCTTTTGTCAAATCATTCACGGTTGCACATACCCCAAAAAATGCCATATTTAAAGCGAAACCAGAAGGTGCTCGAAAAGATATCGAAAGAGCTTTTGGTGTCCTCCATGGACGTTGGCATATTATTGCCCAACCGGCGCGTGCATTTACTATGAAGAAGTTACGGAGAATCATGTACACGTGCATCATATTGTAAAAAAGTAACTTCCAATGCCGTCTTCCACGGGTTATGGGTCCCAATACCGTCGAAGACGGTGTATGGGGGAGGTTGAGACGTAGACAGCCTTACCCCTACCTAAGGTAGAGAGGCTGCTTCCGATTCTACCAAAGGTAGAAAAGGACCCCCGGCCTTTTGTAGGGAGTGAGGATCGAACCCTTGACCTCTCGGTTGAGTGGCAAGGGGTTTTCCAACTGATCCAACTGGTATGTGCTAAAACACATACCTTTTCTTGACCAAAACCGGACCCAAATAGACCAAAAACTAACCAATTATGCCAAATATTTCGTGTTTTTGTGTTTATGATTGTGCAGGGATGAATATCGAGAAAAAAAGGGACAAAATAAAGTGAAAATCGGAAAAAACGAGCACGGGATACGGAAAAGGCTCAGAACCGGAACCGGGAAAGAAAATATGGTCAAAAAGTCAACCGAGGTCCTCCAAGTATCAAAGATTGTCAAATTCAGCCCTTGGATTTATTTTTGAAGATTTGGCAAGATCAGTCCCTCAGAATTCAGCAATTACATAAATGGTCCCTTGAATCTTAAAATTCTTAATCCTTTACACCACTATACCCGGATTTATTTATAAATCTAAATCTAATCCAACCCAAATCCATTCACTAAATCAAAAGCCCACAAAATATTACCCAAAGCCCAACCCTTTTCCATACTTAAACCCGATCTACCCACGCTTGTATTGTAACCCGGATAAAAACCCGGTCAAATAACTATTAAACACCGGTCAAATAAAAAAAAAAAAAAAAAAAAAACCCACACATTAACCCGCGCCCCATTTCATCTTTTACCCAAAAATCCCAGTTACTATGAACCCTAAAATTAACCATGCCAAATTCACTGAGATTAAGGGTACAATTGGAACATCGTCTGACATGGCAGAGGATATGACACACGGATTTCCAGAGTGTACGATTGGAGCTATCTTATTGGCTGCTACACATCATCAAAATGATACTACGGTTGAGATTGATTCTTGGAGAGCAAGGGTTGATCCAAGGGCCTGGATTGCGTGAAGGGAGACCCCAGAAGGTTCTGCTGAGGTGTATATATACCCCACCTCACTCACGAAGAAAATGTTAGCTAGTTAGGTTATTAAGCATTAGGAGTAGCTTTTAATTTAGTTGTAGCTTAATGTTCGGCTTATTTTGTAGTTTCTTCTTCAGTTGTACTCTTATTCTCAGTTTTTAATACAAGTCAAACTTTGGTCAAATCACTGTTCTTCTGCTTATATCTGTTTCTGGTACTGCTTATGCTCCTATTTCAGCTTATTTCTCTTACTTATTGCTTTTTAAAGTATATTAGATGGATAGAATCTATTAAATTTTCAGTTGCTTTCAAAATCTTCACAAAGTCATAAATTTGTCAAAACTGTTTTAAACCTTTTCATAGTGCTTAATTTATGTTGGTTTCCACTTTTTATTGCTCAAAATGGTTAGTTAATGTTCCTTTATCAATAGGTCAGCTTATGTTTTTGGTAAAATCATTTTAATGTTCAAAACAAGTTTTGTAGGGCTGTTTGGTTTAATATGCATAATGGGTCAAAATTAATAGAATACTGTTCATTTGCACCTTAGTGCAGTTGGATTAAGCATATATTTACTTAATTCAACTGTTGTTTGTACTTTGGATCTCATTTGGAGGACTTGTTAGTTTATAAGGTGGAATTAGGGATAATAGGGTCATAACTGCCTTCAATAAGCCCCAACAAGCTGAGCCTAATTTGAAGTTCATATTGGTTGTTCTAGTTAGTTTATAGGTATCATAGTGTATTTCCAATAGCTGGTTAGGTTTGGATTAGTTTTGGTCTGATTTTGCGCCCATTCTTCTATTCTGCTGTCACAGGGTATTTTTACCACTTTTCATTGCTGAACTAGTGCTAATTGTGGCTTAATTAGTTAGTACTAGGATCTGATTTTTGGTTCTTAGTTAGTTCTTATAGCAAGATTGAAAGGCAATATCTGGGATCACTAAAAATCAGCTTATAAAGTGCTTATTCTAGGTCTTCAAATCTGCTACTCTACCCTGCCTGTCTGCTGCACTAAAATTTGGCCCTAACTACACCTGATCTAGGTGCTTTTTAGATAAGCAAAACAGCTTAAAAATTGGGCATTCTAGGTTCTGAGGTAGATTGTCATATAGGCTTTGATTTTACCATCTGGGATTTGCCAAAACAGCTTATTAAGGTGCTTAATTTGGGTCTGCAAAGTAGGGTCCTAGGCTGTTTTGTTTCTGGCTTGGTTATAATCTGTTCAGCTGATTTTCAGCTTTTTGCTTGTGCTTAATTTTCCATTTTCAGTTCCTTTTTACTTCCAGTAGTTAGAATAACTAGTATTTAGCTTTTTATAATTTTTGGCTTATTTTTGCTTATTTTTAGCTTATTTCCTATTAGCTTATTTACTGTTCCAGCTTATTTAGACATAATCCGCTTCTGAAAATATTTTTCTTAAATTTCTTATTTAAAATCAAAATTACTCAAAAAGTTTCAGATTTTATTAATCAGTTTTACTATTTTTAAAGCATTTAATTAGTTTTAATTAGTTTTTAATTCATAAAAAATTATTAAAAAGTCAAAAAAATATTTTTCTTTTTCCAAAAATTTTCTTTTATCATTTTTAATATAGGAAAAATTAATTTGCATTTTTAAGGCTTAAATTTTAGAAAATCACTTTTATTCGCGTTTTTATATTACGTCGCGTTCCGTTTTTAAATCAAATTTTCGTTTTTAGGTTAAATGCTTAGTTTAATTGTTCCATTAGCTTAGTTTAATTAGTTTATCTTGTTTGTTATTTTAATATTAGTAGTGTAATCCAAAATCAATCACTCTTTTTCACATTCACTTCACGAATCACGATCCCGAATCACTAATTCCATTCAATCTTCGTCGGGACAAACGAACCTAGGGTTTTGCATATTTCTTGTGCAATTCTCCCTTGATCTATAATTGTTAAATCACCAACCCTACTATGATTTTGAAAGATCAACAATTTGCATAACATAATTTTGAAAGATCAATAATTTGCGATATCCGAAGTGAGCGAGATGTATATTTGTCCGCGGAAAAATTTACAATGGGAATGGTTCGAACGATGCGAAGTTTAACGAAAGAAGGGGAGGGAACTACGTGATAAACGTGTACATGCATCGCTTCAACGAAATCTCATCGAGCATGTTTGGCAACGACATCAATGGGAACAATTTCGACAATAGTAACAAACACAACATGAACAACATAATTAATTTCTTTATAATTTCATGTAGAGTAAATTGTAGAAATGGTCCCTGTGGTTTGCTCAGATTGCATATTTTGTCACTAGTCTTTCAAAATTGCAAGCGGCCTCCCTGTGTGGAGTTCTTGGTTTCGTTTTGGTCCCTGGCCAGGGACTAAAAGTGCAATTATGAGCAAACCAAAGGGACCATTTCTGCAATGGCCAGGGACCAAAACGGAACCAAAAACTCCCCATAGGAGGCCGCTTGCAATTTTGAAAGACCAGGGACTAAACATGCAATCTGAGCAAACCATAGGGACCATTTCTGCATTTTACTCTTTCATGTATTTTTTAAGTTGCGTATGTTTTTTTACCGTCTTTTTTTTCGTACCGTTAATTTATGTTTCGTATGTGTTTTAATATGCTTCTGACATCAGTTGAAAAACAATGAAGTTGGGTAATCTTGGACTTACTTTACACGTTATAATAAACGCTATGTAAACTTTTAAGAAAAATATTGAAGTTGATAAGTAAGTTTTATGTATTTTCATACATTCTTTGCAATATTTGGCATGGGATGAGACACGACAATAGATAGGTGGTATTGGTGATTAAAAAAAAAAATAAAATAAAGTAACCGTTCACAATA
>CP139506.1:115056168-115067280 GCA_021014915.2 Artemisia tridentata subsp. tridentata | reverse complement strand
CAATTTCAGAAGTGCGTACAGAAAAGGTCAACACCATTTACAGAAAGTTACAGTATATAACTACAGATAAAAATGGATTAAATATGCTAACTGGAGTCATTATATTTTAGATACGATGGAAACCCCATCCTGTCGACAGGCCACCCAAGACCATGGAGACAATCACCAACTCTCCACGAGTTGGATCATATTGCTAGGGCGGGCGGCCTTAAGGAGTTGTAGCTTAGGTGATTTGAATTTCAGACCTTCTTTGGAGAATCTCAAGTCCTTCTTGTTAGATGTTAACGTTTCAGACAATTAAAGCATATGTCAGGAATCTAAAAGTTACAATAATCAAGGTATAACTTTTCACCCGCCACAATGAAATTATAGATGCCTCCACAAGCCAGCAAGAGCATAAATAGTAATTAAATCTATACAGATGCAGCCGAAGGCTGAGGCAATGCCATTGTTACCTTAACGCATAAACCTCCAAAATCATATTGTTTTAAAAGTTTATATTATTATTTGACTAACATTTTGTAAACATATTTGACTTGTTTTGTAACCTGCCCTCCTCCTAGCTTGGCCTGGCCACCTAGACAGCTTTATATTTATCTATGCAATTTAAACATTAATGTAGGCACCGAGAAAAGGCGGCGCCCAATTGTTATATTCATGTAAGATTCACAAATCAAATGACAAGATGCACATACCTCAGCTGATAGAATGAAATTCAGACCCATATTCAACCTTTCTTCAAGAAGAGCAGATGTACAGCCATTGGAGTCGATTTTCCCTCTAAGACGACACTGTTTATCGAATACAAGTCAAATCAAGTTCATGATAATAAAGTTTGTTATTCTTAACAACCGTGTTGAAAAATAAAACAAATTTAAATCAAATAAATGACAAAAAACTGATGGTCAATGCTATCATGATAAGAAATTAAGAATCTTATTGTATTTATTACAAAATGGGGAAACATTCTATTGCTGAATTACCTGACGGAGCATGTAATCATAGCCAAAGCTGGCAGTGGCATCTCTTGACATGTAATTGTACATCAAATCTGTTGCCAAAGAAACCTATGCCGAACAAAATAAGAACGGTACATTAAGCTGGTGGGCCCGGTTAATCATAGTTAATAGAGGTGGCAATTTAAACAAATTTACTTTTAGACGGGTATAAGTAAGAGATAAGATTAATGATAAATCAGTTGAGCAGGACAACAGTCAAACACATCAATCTTTTTCCAAAGTGCAAATTTAATGGATAAAACCTCCTTAAATGATTTATATAAAAGATTCTTAATACAATAACAACTTTTGTGATCATATTTGATGCATCTGTTATTTATAGAGATGAAATGCGGACAAAAAAGTGAGGGTCAACCCAACCCACACTGGCAAGTACCCATTCTGATGCGACCCATTACACATCCAAGCCCGCCCATGTTGCCACCTCTACTGATAACTATCATTAAGTGTGAGTTGCTTACCTTTTCAGACACTTTCTGAACATAGCTAAGAGCCACCATTCCAGTGCTAGCAATTTGTCCTGATGTCACCTGCAAGAAAAAATGCAATGCTTTATATACCAGAAAGCAGGAGGAGAACAAGACATGGTTCCTGAAATTACTCTTATAGCTTAATGAATCAACCAGAACACAAACAATTGGAATTGTCTTCTGGAATTGATTATCTGATTATTGCGACGTGATGTCAAGTGATACGTTTTTAATGTTTGGATAAACGTGTTCTGCTAGATTATCTTCTAATTTTTAAATTATAAAAATTCTGTTATTGCTGTTTACTTAGGTGTCATATTTCAGTTTCATACTGGTTGCAGCAAAACCGAAGAACTACCCTTAAACTGAACTTACCTATTTACCCCTTCTTTCAACCTAATTTAAAGGATGTCTACTGCTAATTCACAAAATGTCTCTTTTTCTGTCACAAAAATGTCCTTTTGGTCATATTATCTATTTGTTCTTACAAAATCAGAGTTGGCCAATTGAATATGCACAGCCAAACATTATCTTCTATTCCCCTTTTTTCAAATTAACCCGAACAGTATCTTATTCTATTTAAATTGATTGCTAGACTAGAGATATAAGTATCTTATTCGATTTATCTAGCAATCAATTTAAGTTGAGCAAAAATCCTGCGAAAACTGTTTTTACGAGTACTTGCAAATTAAAAAGAATGACATGGCTACGTGAAATAAAAGGTCTCAAATGTCCAAAGACGTAAGTGTGAGGAAAAATACCATTTTATCTGTGTTGTATCGTGCAGCATAACCAAGCCCAGACTTTCGATGCTGACCAGCCCAGAATACTTCCCCACCTAAGGACAAGTTAGGGGTCACACTCTGCAACCAGAAAAATAAGCCATCAGAGAGTGAGATGATGTAGTAAAGAACTGAGAGAATAAACTAGTATCTGCACAAATCAAGGTTATTGATAAAAAAAAAAAAAAAAAAAAAAAAAAAAAAAAAAAAAAAAAAAAAAAAAAATTAGTCCTAATATTACATAAGTTGGGATGAAGTAAATACGACATATCTATTACCTGGATATAGCTAGCTCCAACCAAGCCACCGTTCCCTAGTTGAATCTGAGTCCTGTAATCCGTACCCTGAATCAAGAAAAACGATTGACTACATCAAAATGAATACTTGCATCAAAACAAACTAAATTTAAAATAACATGTTTTACATAATCTGCAAGATACAGAACCATGTAGTCCAAAAAGAGCAAAACAAGATGAATCAGTTACCTTATAGTCGAAGTTGAACATCCCATGTGACATATGAGGCTCGTTCGTAAGCTGATAACAATACCAAAATGAATTAATGAAATATTTTATAAAAAAGATTAGGCTCACATTTGACAATTAAATATCATTAATTCTTCTACCTGAGCATTGGCCTTCATAGTAAGATTCTCAGACAAGTCACATTTCACACGAGCGCTTAGCCGTCCATCAGTCAAGATCCTTCCAAAAAGCATGAGCTTGGAACACCAAAGACCATTATCGAAGTGAGACTGATAGCTATAGCCAAAAAAGTGAAAAATGGGTGAAAAATAAACTACCTTTGGGTCGATAAAGTTAGCACCAAACTCATAGTTTGCAGTAGGAACTTTAATTATATCGGCGGATTGAGCAGGAACTTCTGTAGGTCCCATGACAATGCTGGTAGTTCAAAAGCAGAAACTCATCGAATCAGATAAGTAGTTAAACTCAATCATTATAACTCAAAAACAAGTTTCAACGTGTAGAGGGTTACCTGTGACTCAATGAGAATTTCTGATTAAGACCCTTGGTAAAATCAATACGCATACCCTCAAAATTCTCAGCCTTCAAGGACACTGCATAGGATCATGTGAGATTAATATTAGAGATAACTTTCAAATATCATTAAACTTCCCAAACACATATGACATAACACAATCTTATACACAATTGGGCATTTAATTTCTTTAAAATCCGGTCACGTATGGCACACAATGATATACACAGTGGGTCAATTGGAAGACTTATTATGTGTACTGTAACTTATCACATCTAGGTGACGAGTTTTTATCAATGCAATGCTCTTTTCCAGTGATATGTAACTTGCACTTAATGTGAATATCGAATCTAATTTCCTCGTCAATATCAAATAAGGTTATATTTTTGCATAAATTACCAACATACTCTTTCATTTATCATATTTCTGAGATTATAGTGTTTCCTTAATACATACGAGTCATTAAATGGCCGGGATATTTTATATCATTAAATTTAAAAAATTTATACATGATTTAACAATTTTAAACATAAAACAATCATATTCATAGTTGTCAATAGCGACAATAGCGGTCGCTATAGCGCGCTACGTAGCGTCGCGGTCAACTGCCGCTATTTGCATTTAGCGACAAAATAGCGACGGTCAACGCCGGTCAACTCCGGTTTATAGATGCAATTGATTGGTGGGATTTAGTCGGAATTAGTCCCTTAACATGTTGTGTATGTTTAATTGAAACCAGAAACACGATTGATGCATGATTGAATTTAGGGTTCATACGTCGAATTGGGGAAAATCGTATAAGTGTGTTGTAGTGTAATTAAGTTGTTGGGATATGGTTTATATGTGTCTAATTACATGATTTAACTCTTGAATCGAACCAAGAAACACAAATGAAGCGATTTAGATAATTAGGGTTTAAGCAAGACTCGTATCGCTAAACACAAATAGCGGTCGCTATTTATCGCTATTCGCTACGTAGCATATAGGTGGCTCGTCGCTATTTATCGCTATTCGCTATTGACAACTATGATCATATTTAACAACTTGGATAAATAAGAGTAACATTTTATACTAACCATTAGATCACACAATATAAACTCCATACTCACATATAACCATTGACAACAATGTAACAACAAAACTTTTACTAGTAACAAAATTAAGATTTAGGGTGTGTTTGTTTCATTAAGATGTTTTAGGTCTGAATGTGACTACCACATCTTACCAGTAAGAAGTAGCTAGAAAGTCTAAATCTGAATGAAATAATGTTGTTTTTTTTTTTATAATTGTCCGAATGATTTTAAGTACTTGTTTCTGCAACTTTTTATCATAAATATAACATAGTTAATAAACGATCAAATATATTATATTAACACGAGTCTAAAATCTCTTATAGAGTAAGACAAGACAAGTCCCCCACCTGATGTTATATGTCTAACTGTCTGACTCAAAAGAAAAAAACAAACAAACAAAACGTTCTCTTACTAGTAAGAGTAAGAGGGCTAGTAAGGCTTTTTTTTTTAAAACAAACACACCCTTAATCTAAGCTAGGGTTTAACAATTACTACTCCAGATTCACATCCACACAACAAATAAAAGTAACATTAACTACCAATCAAATAACAAAAACAAATCTTAAAATAAATCAAATCTTTATTAAAAAAAAAAAACAAGATGAGAGTAGTTATTACTCATAGCTTCACGGTGAATCTCTTCGTACGGAATAGGACAAGGTAAATCCATGTAATTGACAGGCTTTTTAACTGCTTCTGGGTTAGCAGCGGTTGGTGGTGGTGGTTGGATAAAAGTTGCCATTGGATTGATGTTTAAAAAAAAACGATTTGAATGTTAATCAAGTGTGTGTAATGGTTTGTTTGGATAAATGTTGGATTTAGTTGAGGATTGCGGCCATAGAAGAAGGTGTAAAATGTGTGTTTGGAAAGAAAGAAAGAGGTACGGTGACAGCGCAGCCCCCTTTGCAAAACCCTTGAAGAAAAACAAGCTGATTTGTTATAAAGGCCGGCTAGATTAATTTTAGAGTAAATTACACCGTTGGTCCTTGTGGTTTGCGTTGACCGCAGCCAGTGGTCCTTTGACAAAAAAGTTTTGCACCACTCAGCCTTAAGTCGGAAACGTTATGCACCGTTAGTCCCTCCATTCAACTGCCCCCACTAACATCCACTAACGCTCGTTAAGTATGGATTTTAAAGGGGCAATTTCGTCACTTTACATTACACCCTTTTCCCGCCTATATCTTTAACCCTAGTTGCTTTCCCCCATCTTTATTACTCCCCACCCACCCACCCACCTAACGTCTCTCTAATTCCACCACCATTTTCAAATCCAGAGTTACTCGCAAATCAAATCAAGAAAATGCCCAGATGTCCTCGTTGTCATTCAGTTGCAGTTATCAAAACATCATGGACTAATCGAAACCCAAGTCGAAGGTTTTATGGTTGTCCCCAAATGGTATGTATTTATGGTTTTACTATGTAATTGAACAAAATATTGTGTTGATCTTCAAATCAAATAATTAGTTGTTGTTTTATTTTCTTTCACAGGATTGTAACAGGTTTATTGATTGGTTAGACCCCGAAATGTGTCAACGTTCTGTGGCAATTATTCCTGGGTTATTAACATCCCTGAACAATCATCAAGCAATGGTACAAGATCTTGAGCAAGAAAGATCAAGATTGAAGAAATATCTGATTGTGTCATGGGTTTTGGTTTTTGTGTCTGTAATGTACAACATATTGACTTAGTTAGAAGTTTAGGTCAGTGTGTATGTTGGGGGTTTAATGCTAGATGTATTTTGGGGGTTTAATGTTAGATGTATTTTGGGAACAAGATGTATGTTCTATGTATTGAAAGCAAATTTGGTAATGAAAGCAAGTTAATTTGGGACCATCTGTTTTGTGTTCGTTTAAACCCATTAGAATCTGTTTTGACCCATGAGACATTCACTAATCACCAAAACTAATAAAGTCAAAGAAAGTAAAGTCAAAAGGAAAAAAAAATACCAGTTACCAATATCCAATGACCAATTCACTACTTACCATCTGTCTCAAAATACCAATACACCAATCCAGCTACCCATTCACCAAACCAATTACCATCTGTCTCAAAATACCATCTGTTTTGACCCATACTAAACATAATCACCATTAACCAAACAAAACCAATATAGGGAAAGAAATTCAAGTCAAAAGGAAACAACCTACCATTAATCAATCAAGTTTGAAGGCATAGAATGCCATAAACATAAAAAACAACTTAACTGATATTGTGCATAAGTTACTTAACAGACCTAAAAACATACAAAATAACTTAACAGACATGACTTAACTGAATTAGTCTTAAAAACACACAAACTTCAACCTAACACAATCTTTTTTCTTCCTTGGTGCTTTCTTCTTTTTTGCACCATCTTCTGTTGGCACAACTTTCCCTTTATCTTGTTGTGTTGCAGTGCTTGCAGGTTGACTGCATGATCTTTTGACTGTAGGATTATCACCATCTAAATCAACCCCTTTGCTTGTAGCTTTCCTCTTATTTGGCTTTGGCACTCTTGGTCCAGTGCAACTTCTTTGGTTGTGACCTTTGCTCCCACATTTGTCACAAGTTACAGTCTTGTGTTGCCTTGAAAGCTTACCATCCTTCACTATACTTATATCTTTTTCAGTCTTTGATTTTTTCCTTGCTTTCCTAGGTCTGCCTACTTGTGGCTGATGTTTTGGTGGCAACAATGTGGTTGGAACATTGCACTTGGGCCAATGGACAGGACCTCTAATAGGTTTGATATGAAAAGAATACACTTTCTTCCAAGTCTCTAACCTATAGCATGGATGTACCCATTCTTCTGGTGAGCCAACATCCTGATGGTTAAGTGACATGTTCCAATTTGTTGCTACAGCATGCTTGCGAGGAATACCTGTCAATTCCCATCTTCTACAAGTGCAGGTTCTAGCAACAACATTGACCACACACTGGTCACTCCATGGACCACTGACCTGGTATAACTCACCTCCATTCCATTGAACAGTGTATTTGTTAGCTTCATCTGCATTTGCTTTCAAAATCCTTGTAGTAGTTGGTGTGAGTGGTCCATCACATCTTGCAATAACTTTGTTCACATTGACAATCCTAAGTATTTACATTGAATGACAATTAGGGCTGCCTACTAAGTATTTACATTAAATTGAATGACAATTAGGGTCTGCAAACTATTACCTTCTCATTAGATACTCCCTGGCAAACTCCAATGTGGCAATTATTGGTTTGTCTCTTCCACCAACTAGCTTCCCATTCAAAACTTCACACATATTGTTCAATAATACATCTGACTTGGCTTTATGTATAAACATCACTGTCTTGACTATCATCATCACTGTCACTATCATCCTCAAAACTATCCTCTTGCTCTCCCTCAGTTTCACTCTCAACCTCTATTTCATTGTCACCTTCAGTTTCATTAACAGCCTCAGTTTGAACCTCAACCTCAGGGTTTGTTGGAGATATAAGGTCCAAGTCAGCAAATGGGTCAAAGTTTGGATCTTGTGACTCTACATAAGGGTCATAAGAAGAGTAAAAGTCATTGACAAACTGACTAGGGACTTGAGAAGACCCATCATTAGCAACTGCACTACTTTGCCCTGCTTCTAAATTGACAACACATGGCTCTTGGTCTTTACCACTACCTTCACCTATATCTTTACCTAAACACCCTTCATTCACATCCAACACTAGTTTCTTAGCCACTGGGGTAATCCCTGCCCTTGATGTTCTTGGTTCATCATCTAACTCTTCTATTACAAGTTTTTTAGGCTTTGCTGGTGTGTAAATGTCAGGGTTGGTCTTTTCATGCTCAACAATCTTAAGACCTTCTATCAGATACTTACCTAATAACTGAATATCTTTGTCACATGCTAAAGGTTCTAGTCCATTGTCTAAATCATAACCAGGTTTCAAGAAATGGTAAAACATCACCCTCCTCCCATCATACTCTAAGTCTTCTAGCATGGAATCAATTTCATGGATAGAAAACTCATCACTGTTTATTAAATCCACAAAAGTAATCTTACCATTCTTGTATATCCTGTTAGGTGCATTCGTGAAAAAACCATCATGATTAAGCTTGATGGAAAACAGAGTAGACTTAATGTCTGCAAAAAATTATAAAAAACAATCAGACTAGGGTTTTAAACATCAAAACATGAAACAAAGTTTTGCAAACCCAAAAAATCATACTATAATTCAATAATAACGATTAAAAATCTAAAACACTTAACAACATTGTCAAAAAAAATTATAAAACCATATACTTACGATACATGGCATAGGGATCTCGATCATGAACATCATTTCCTCTAATTTCATACAATGGGACCACCATCTGAATGCTTTGCGAAGTTTCAGTTCACAAATTAACAGCGTACGATGCACAATTGATTTGGAGAAGAACAAGATGAAAAGGTCTATGTGTGTGAAAAGGTTTGACTTTGGGGGATGATTGGCAAACTGACTGGGGTTGGATAGTTTTAAATGCTAGGGTGTAATGTGAAGTGACGAAATTGCCCCATTAAAATCCATACTTAACGAGCGTTGGTGGATGTTAGTAGGGCCAGTTGGATGGAGGGACTAACGGTGCATAACGTTTCCGACTTAAGGCTGGGTGGTGCAATTTTTTTGTTCAAAGGACCACTGGCTGCGGTCAACGCAAACCACAAAGACCAACGGTGTAATTTACTCTTAATTTTATTTTGATATGTGAAAAAAAATACTCCTAATAATAACTAGAGAAAAATGTTGTTTACATATTTACCGTTTATTATTTTAAAAAATGTTCTGATCATAATAGCAACATACTTTTTCAAATTACTATTTTAGTACGTGAACTAAAAAAATACTTCACTAAAACATTCACTAAAATGGTTTAAGGAGTCGGCACTGTTCCAAAACCGTCGTTTGAGGATCGGCTTGAGTGAGTGGGGCGGCTTGGGTGCACTGTGGAGCCATAACTCGAGCCGACATTGTTCACACGCCAAGCTTAGCCGAGCCGTCGGCTTAAATAGATTAAAATATTGGTTAGTGGGTTTCTCAGGACGTACTTAGGTAGCAGTTAATTGTGAGGATTTGTTGCATGTTGTATAATTATTTTCCATTATGGGTTCTAGATGGTTTTACACCTAAAATCATATTTGATTTCTCATTTATTTGGTGTTTGTACCAGAATCGGGCACACACACAAGCGGTGCAGGTAAGAAAATTAGGCACGGAACTTATTTTATGCCATTGTTATTTAGGTTTTGTAGATTTACTTTGTAATAGCTTAAATTGTTTTGTAGGTTTAGGTGGAACGGCTGATTATGCTTGCTACATTATTAGAGTTAGATAAAAGAGTTGAACGAGGTGTTAGGGTTTTGTTTACTGTTCGTGTGTTTTGATTTTAGTTAAAGTTATCAAATTTATTTTTACCTGTGTGTTATTTTGCATCATATTTCATATGATACGTATATTAATGTTTAGTTCTTCGATTCTGTGATTTTCAGGTTTTGTAGATGGTTTGGGCTGGTGAACTTTGGAAAGAGGTCTTTGGCATACCTTGCCTGTTATTTCATGTTTTATTTCATATGATGCTGTAATTATTCTAATTATCTTCGATTTTATCCATCTCAACTTCGCTTTTATGCATTTCCAGCTTGCGGCTTGGAATAATAATTACGAGGTGACGATTTTTTCGCCTTCCTTTCACTATTATAGGTTCTTCATCTATTACTAATTTATTGCTATGGTATTGTGGATTCTTTCACCTGTTTACTAGAAAAAATGGGCTGATGAATTGTTTTATTGCGCTTTAACCAGATTTCTTATGCATGGGACAGTACTATTTCGAGATCATATCGTTGCTCCGTAAGGTATTTTTACTTCCCATCGTGTTTCTTCAGATGTAGTTTCAATTTCTCTGTCAGACTCGGTTTGGATTCAACCGAAATTGGCTACATTTTATAGCATCTCTGTAGTTGTTCCTGGAAACTACTGATCTGATAATTGGTAAATGTGTAAATGTAACTACTTTATATTGGATTTTGTAAGCTTTTTTTAACTTTTGTAGTTTAATGTTATGGTTGGTGATATGTCTGTTTGGTTATTTGTTTTGTTTTTTGCTGCATTATGTTTTTCATACATTTGGAGGTTCGATTTTCAGCATTGCATGTTTCTTATGCATTACTAACTTAATATTGTGTTGTTGTAGATTGCTTTAACTGTTTGTTGAGAGTTAGGGGGAAACGGTCATGGTTTGTGATGCTGACTCTAAACCGAGCCTCCCAAATATGAGACGCGAAGTGGTTGGTTCTCTATATGGGTATTTCAAAAAGGTAACGTGAAACACCCATAATTTTTTTTATACTGAATACGCCGTATTGGATCTGCTCTATATGCCCACAATTTTTTTTCAAGTGGTTGGTGTGCCACGACTATTTTGACCTCTTGTCGATATATAGCCGTTGGCTCTTGTTAAACGCCCCATGTGCACTTCACTTTTGACATTCCCAAATCCATTTCAAAGTCCCAAGTAGGTTTAGGTCAAACCAACTCATTGACCATGGTTAAGTGAGGGTTAAGTAGGTTTAGAAAAGTGTTTAAAAGTGGATTAGTGCTTTTGTCCATTTGGGAGAGGATAAGAGAAGGTTTGACAAATGCAATATTTTTGAGTGGAGGCCAAGCATTGGACAAAGCCTTGCACCTCAATTTCATATTCAAATTCAAAATCAAATATGCCAATGATGAATGTGGTTTAAATCAATGGAAGGTAAATCAATATGAGGGAAGGCACTTTGAGCG